>CM042147.1:70261433-70301433 GCA_023376005.1 Doryteuthis pealeii | reverse complement strand
TTGCCATCGTTGGAAATAATTATCATGTCGTTTCGACAGCGCAGATTTCTAGGACTCTCTCTCTCTCTCTCTCTCTCTCTCTCCCTCTCTCTCTCTTCTTTCTTTCTTTCCCCTCCTCTCTCACTCTCACACCCACACACCCCACTTTCCTTTTCTTCTCTTTACAAATTGAAAACTACTACTTTTTATCAGTTTCTTCCCCTCTCTCTCTGTCTCTGTCTGTCTGTCTGTCTCTCTCTTTCTTCATCTCTTTCCCCTCCTCTCTCACTCTCACACCCACTCACACATTCCTTTTCTTCTCCCTTTACAAATTGAAAACTACTACTTTTATCATTCTGCCCCTCTCTTCTCTCTCTCTCTCTCTCTCTCTGTCTGCCTGTCTGTCTGTCTGTCTGTCTCTTCTTTCTCTGTCTCTTCTCTGTCTCTCTGTCTCTCTCTGTCTCTCTCTCTCTCTATCTGTCTCGCTCTCGCTCGCTCTCTCTCTCTCTCTTTTCTCTCTCTCTCTCGCTCTCTCTCTCTCTCTCTCTCTCTCTCTCTCTCTCTCTTTCTGTCTGTCTGTCTCTCTCTCTCTGTTTGTATCCATACAAAGGTAATCAATGTAACATTTTTGCTGGCCAGCCCACTCTAATATGATAATGTGTAGGTTTCTTCAGGAGAACGTCACTTATTCCGTAGTAGTGTTCAGCATGACTTGTTTCTTAATTGGGTTGTTTATATGATAGGAGGTACGTGGCCGTACAGCTGCTTTTTCAAGGTGTTACTTCAAGGATTTGTTCAAGACAGCACATAGTATCATTGTGTAGTTCCCATCTAGCATTTTTTCTAATCTTGTTAAATTACAAATGGCGCAACCATATAGTAGTACTGACATTCTCACTTTGTTGTATATTGTACAAACCAAAATAGGAATTTCTGGTTAAATTAAACAAAGAAAATACAAAAAAAGGATTTTTTCCCGGTAAAAGCGAACAAAGAAGTTAAAAAAACGGAAGCGAGACTTTCCGGTCAAAGAAGCAGGGAGAAGATAAAGAAATATATAACAAGGGTCTGTTATCAGATCAAAATATAAAGATGCGTAGGCGTGTCGTCAATTCAAAAGCCAGAGGGCCGAGTCGTCAGTTAGAGGGAGTCAGACAAGAGACAGCGAACAGAGCACAAGGAGCGACCGTCGACACGGTCCGTCGCGGCCAAGGGCGGTGAGATGCCACCAGCCACCTTTACCCAACATCGCCAGTCATCCCAACGGTAGTAGTAGTCATCGTCAACCCTTGGGCATTCCTATTGTCAAGCTGGCAACCCACCAGCCGAGAAGAAGAAATAAAGTCAAAACTCCTACTATACGCATGTGTTGTAGATTTCATTAAGCGACTACTAAAATACATCGCTTTGGGTACAGTGAAAACCCCAGTACGTATCATACAAGATTTAGCAGCGTGAGTTTGAAGCCGCTATATAACAACTTTATCTTAAAGAGATCAGATTTCCAATGATCGATAATCTGTCTTCAGCAGTCTTAGCCAACTCATGCTTATTTCGACATTGCTTGTTGTCGAGATATTACTACCTAGGTAGGTAAATTGGTAATTATGAACTTTTGTTTAGTAAATTAGGGTGTCCCAGAAAAAAGCAGAACAAACAAATTTTGTAATAAAACTGTTAATTTTAACAAGGGGGGTTTAGGGTTAGGGTTGGGGTTAGGGATATGGTTAGAGTTAGGGTTGGTTTGGTGTTAGGGTTAGTGTTATGGTTTGGGTTCTGTTTTTTCTGAGTCACCCTGGTGACCCAGAAAAAAACAGAACCCAAATTATTTATTTATTTTACCATTAAACTAACCCTAAACCCCAAACCTAACCTTAAACCCCAACCCTAACCCTAACTCTACCCCCCCTAGTTAAAATTAACAGTTTTATTATAAAATTTGTGGGTTCTGTTTTTTCTGGACACCCTAATTTACTAAACAAAAGTTCATAATTACCGGTAAATTGATCTACGAATCTCAGCTACTGGTTATTCAACATTCGGTTGTACTTTTATTTGTCAATGCTCAGGGATAATCAACATTCAAATCAAATCATATTTAACTATTCTTGATACGTATAATTTGCTTTAAATAATTTCAAGTATTCTTTTAGAATACTAATATTTTATGCACAATTTTATGGTTTCGTGTATTCTTATCTAATACAATATTTTGTACACAATTAGAAGTGTTCCTATCTGATGCGAATAATTTCCACAAAATGTTTGTAGTTTCAATATTTCAAGCAATTATTGGACTGGTTTAGCTCTGTCGGTAGAGCATACGCCAAGCAATCGTTATGTTCTCGGTTCGATACCGGTCCTCGCTAGCTCTATGCATGAGTAGCCCAGCTTTCCGATCTTGCGCGTGTGAAAAGCAATAGACTCCCTCTTGTCTGCCTGATATCCACAATAGGCCATCCCACCTACCTATATTGTTTCAAGTATTCGTGTCACATTCTAATGATTTTCAATCTATTTGCCCCGTAGATGGAACACTGCGGGTAATACCTCCCCGGGTAAGGGTGAACGGGGATTTAATGGCAACGAATGAAAAGTCCCGCCAACATGACAAATTAGGTATTCTAAGCAACTCAATGCTTTATGAATAACTAGCAGCGGCTACCCGGCTTCGCCTGGGTAGAGGGAGATTTTTCAAGTTAGTCCCGTAGATCCATTATTACTGAATCTTGAGTTGAATCCTCATGGGATACCCCATTTAAATCCTTATGTAAAAGAAATAGACCTTGCATTGACCCAGCTACTCTGAAAAGAAATGTTAATGTCCATCTAAAATATTAAATGAAAAAATTCATGCTTTTATAAATTAAATCTTTATTGTTTTGCTCAACGACCAAGCCCAGGTGATATTTAATGTGTATATATATTTACTTTGTCGTTAATTGTTTTATTTTCGAAGTTTCCTCCGGACATACAGATACACACAACTGCCCTTTATATATGTAATAGTAGCGGCTACCTGGCGTCGCCTGGGTTGAGAGGATCTTATTAAGTTAGTCCCGCAGATCCATTATTACTGAATCGTGAGTTGAATCCTCGTGGGATACCCCATTTAAATCCATATGTAAAAAAATAGACCTTGCATTGATCCAGCTACTCTGAAAAGAAATGTTAATGTCTACTATCTAAAATATTGAATGAAAAAAAAATCCGTGCTTTATAATTTAAATTTTATTTTTTAATTACCTTCACGAATATAAATAAAATCTCTATTATCTTTGCTCAAAAACCAAGCCTTGGCAATATTTAATGTGTACATATATATACATATTTGTCGTTAATTGTTTTATTTTCGAAGTTTCCTCCGGACATACATATACACACACTGGCCTTTATATATGTATAGATATATAATAACTGTACAAGTAATGCATCTCATGGTGCACGTATATTGCATTACTTACCTACCTACCTCTCTCTCCCATTCTCACTTACACACACTCTTTCTCCCTTTTCTCCTCTCGTTCTCTATTTCTTTCTCATGTGTATATTATCCTATATTATTGAAACTGCAATTCCAAACTTATTTCTTGTTTTTAACCTGCTATGTGTTCGACCTTCACCTGATTCCAATTATTCAAACTTTGCGTTATCTTTAAACTAAGCCGTTCATATTGATTGATCTTAACATGTCAATCTGTCTAAGGTTATTTTATGCCTAGAGGTTAGGTAATTGCGTTCATTTTACACTTATATTTGTTTTGGTTTGTTTGTTTTACAGCATATCAACATCAGTGGGTCATTTAATGCCGATAAAGTTTTGAAATAAATCAATTCTTAATGGATAATACAATTTTTTATAAATACATTTTTCTATTTAAACCATAGATGGGACCCTAACAGGTACTACCACTCCGGGTCAGAGTGGACCAGAGAGCAATGGTGATGAAGGGGTGCTCCACATTCCCCAACCCTCCAAAACTGGAACCTCACCATCAGATATAGTTTAACGTCATTCCCAGGACATGTAGACCCTCAGTTACCGCCTTCTAGCACCCATATGATTAAAAAAGGGTTGGGGCTTGCACAAGGGCATAGGGTTCGGAAAATCATATAGGTGCTAGGGACTTGATCGTCTCCGACCACCCGTCTAGCCCAAGATAGGCCAAAGTGGAGTATTGCATGTCATTAACTGCTCATCCACCTGGGCTCTATCCTTAAGAATCATGGTCACCACCCACAGCCAACAGGTGGCCCCATTGGGGAGTCTTACCCCTCTTCAGAGGTGCAGTCGGTGCATTCTAACGCCCCAGCCGACAGGGTGGACTTAATTAAATGGTTATTCACATCATCGCCACTCCACTGTGTGTTGTGGTGTAATGTTTGCCATCGTTGGAAAATAATTATCATGTCGTTTTCGACACGACAGATTTCTAGACTCTCTCTCTCTCTCTCTTCTCTCTCTCCCTCTCTCTCTTTCTTCTCTTCTTTCCCCTCCTCTCTCACTCTCACACCCACACACCCACTTTCCTTTTCTTCTCCCTTTAACAAATTGAAAACTACTACTTTTTATCAGTTTCTTCCCCTCTTCTCTGTCTGTCTGTCTTCTGTCTCTCTCTCTTCTTCTCTCTTTCCCCCCTCTCTCACTCTCACACCCACACCCATTCCTTTTCTTCTCCCTTTACAAATTGAAAACTACTACTTTTTTATCAGTTCTCCCCCTTTCTCCTCTCTCTCTCTCTCTCTCTTCTGCCTTCTGTCTTCTGTCTTCTTCTTTCTTCTGTCTCTCTTGTCTCTCTTCTCTCTCTGTCTCTCTCTCTCTCTCTCTATCTTCCTCTCTCCTCTCTCTCTCTTCTTCTCTCTTCTCGTCTCTCTTCTCTCTGCTCTCGTCTCTCTTCTTCTGTCTGTCTGTCTCTCTCTGCTCTGTTTGTATCCAACAAAGGAATCAATGTAACTTTTGCTGGCCAGCCCACTCTAATATGATAATGTGTAGGTTTCTTCAGGAGAACGTCACTTATTCCGTAGTAGTGTCAGCATGACTTTTTCTTAATTGGGTTGTTTATATGATAGGAGGTACGTGGCCGTACACTGCTTTTTCAAGTGTTACTTCAAGGATTTGTTCAAGACAGCACATAGATCATTGTGTAGTTCCCATCTAGCATTTTTTCTAATCTTGTTAATTACAAATGGCGCAACCATATAGTAGTACTGACATTCTCACTTTGTTGTATATTGTAACAAACCAAAATAGGAATTTCTGGTTAAATTAAACAAAGAAATACAAAAAAAGATTTTTCCCGGTAAAAGCGAACAAAGAAGTTAAAAAACGGAAGCGAGACTTTCCGGTCAAAGAAGCAGGGAGAAGATAAAGAAATATATAACAAGGGTCTGTTATCAGATCAAAATATAAAGATGCGTAGGCGTGTCGTCAATTCAAAAGCCAGAGGGCCGAGTCGTCAGTTAGAGGGAGTCAGACAAGAGACAGCGAACAGAGCACAAGGAGCGACCGTCGACACGGTCCGTCGCGCAAGGGCGGTGAGATGCCACCAGCCACCCTTTACCCAACATCGCCAGTCATCCCAACGTAGTAGTAGTATCGTCAACCCTTGGGCATTCCTATTGTCAAGCTCCACCACCAGCCGAGAAGAAGAAATAAAGTCAAAACTCCTACTATACGCATGTGTTGTAGATTTATTAAGCGACTACTAAAATACATCGCTTTGGGTACAGTGAAAACCCCAGTACGTATCATACAAGATTTAGCAGCGTGAGTTTGAAGCCGCTATATAACAACTTTATCTTAAAGAGATCAGATTTCCAATGATCGATAATCTGTCTTCAGCAGTCTTAGCCAACTCATGCTTATTTCGACATTGCTTGTTGTCGAGATATTACTACCTAGGTAGTAAATTGGTAATTATGAATTTTGTTTAGTAAATTAGGGTGTCCCAGAAAAAAGCAGAACAAACAAATTTTGTAATAAAACTGTTAATTTTAACAAGGGGGGTTTAGGGTTAGGGTTGGGGTTAGGGAATGGTTAGAGTTTAGGGGTTGGGTTTGGTGTTAGGTTAGTGTTATGGTTTGGGTTCTGTTTTTCTGAGTCACCCTGGTGACCCAGAAAAAACAGAACCCAAATTATTTATTTATTTTACCATTAAACTAACCCTAAACCCAAACCTAACCTTAAACCCCAACCCTAAC
The DNA here is from genome assembly GCA_023376005.1 of Doryteuthis pealeii. NCBI lineage: Eukaryota > Metazoa > Mollusca > Cephalopoda > Myopsida > Loliginidae > Doryteuthis > Doryteuthis pealeii. The sequence continues at coordinate 70,295,253 of CM042147.1, read as the reverse complement.
CCTAACTCTAAACCCCTAGTTAAATTAACATTTTATTATAAAATTTGTGGGTTCTGTTTTTTCTGGGAACCCTAATTTACTAAACAAAGTTATAATTACCGGTAAATTGATCTACAATCTAGTACTGGTTATTCAACATTCGGTTGTACTTTTATTTGTCAATGCTGAGGATAATCAACATTCAAATCAAATCATATTTAACTATTCTTGATACGTATAATTTGCGTTAAAATATTTCAAGTATTCTTTTAGAATACTAATATTTTATGCACAATTTTATGGTTTCGTGTATTCTTATCTAATACAATATTTTGTACACAATTAGTGTTCCTATCTATGCGAATAATTTCCAAAATGTTTGTAGTTTCAATATTTCAAGCAATTATTGGACTGGTTTAGCTCTGTCGGTAGAGCATACCCAAGAATCGTTATGTTCTTGGTTCGATACTGGTCCTCGCTAGCTCTATGCATGAGTAGCCCAGCTTTCCGATCTTGCGCGTGTGAAAAGCAATAGACTCCCTCTTGTCTGCCTGATATCCACAATAGGCATCCCACCTACCTATATTGTTTCAAGTATTCGTGTCACATTCTAATGATTTTCAATCTATTTGCCTCTAGATGGAACACTCGGGTATACCTCCCCGGGTAAGGGTGAACGGGATTTAATGGCAACGAATGAAAAGTCCCGCCAACATGACAAATTAGGTATTCTAAGCAACTCAAAGCTTTATGAATAACTAGCAGCGGCTACCCGGCTTCGTCTGGGTAGAGGGAGATTTTCAAGTTAGTCCCGAGATCCATTATTACTGAATCTTGAGTTGAATCCTCTGGATCCCATTTAAATCTTAATGTAAAAGAAATGACCTTGCATTGACCCAGCTACTCTGAAAGAAATGTTAAGTCCATCTAAAATATTAAATGAAAAAATTCATGCTTTTTATACAATTTAAATCTTTATTGTTTTGCTCAACGACCAAGCCCAGGTGATATTTAATGTGTATATATATTTACTTTGTCGTTAATTGTTTTATTTTCGAATTTCCTCCGGACATACAGATACAATAACTGCCTTTATATATGTAATAGTAGCGGCTACCGGCGTCGCCTGGGTTGAGAGGATCTTATTAAGTTAGTCCCGCAGATCCATTATTACTGAATCGTGAGTTAATCCTCGTGGACCCCATTTAAATCCATATGTAAAAAATAGACCTTGCATTGATCCAGCTACTCTGAAAAGAAGTTAATGTCTACTATCTAAAATATTAATGAAAAAAAATCCGTGCTTTTATAATTTAAATTTTATTTTTTAATTACCTTCACGAATTAAATAAAATCTCTATTATCTTTGCTCAAAAACCAAGCCCTGGATATTTAATGTGTACATATATATACTATTTGTCGTTAATTTTTTATTTTCGAAGTTTCCTCGGACATACATATACACACACTGGCCTTTATATATGTATAGATATATAAATCGTACAAGTAATCATCTCATGGTGCACGTATATTGCATTACTTACCTACTACCTCTTCTCATTCTCACTTACACACACTCTTTCTCCTTTTTCTCCTCTCGTTCTCTATTTCTTTTCATGTGAATATTATCCTATATTATTGAAACTGCAATTCCAAATTATTTCTTGTTTTTAACCTGCTATGTGTTCGACTTACCTGATTCCAATTATTCAAACTTTGCGTTATCTTAAACTAAGCCGTTCAATTGATTGATCTTAAATGTCAATCTGTCTAAGGTTATTTTATGCCTAGAGGTTAGGTAATTGCGTTCATTTTACACTTATATTTGTTTGGTTTGTTTGTTTTACGGCATATTCAACTCAGTGGGTCATTTAATGCCGATAAAGTTTTGAAATAAATCAATTCTTAATGATATACAATGTTTTTTAAATACATTTTTCTATTTAAACCCATAGATGGGACCCTAACAGGTACTACCACTCCGGTCAGAGTGGACCAGAAGCAATGGTGATGAAGGGGTGCTCCACATTCCGCCGCAAACCCCNCCCAACCCTCCAAAAACTGGAACCTCACCATCAGATATAGTTTAACGTCATTCCCAGGACATGTAGACCCTCAGTTACCGCCTTCTAGCACCCATATGATTAAAAAGGGTTGGGGCTTGCCACAAGGGCAATAGGGTTCGGAAAATCATATAGGTGCTAGGGCTTGATGTGGAGGGGGCCACCACCAGCAAGATCGGGCCAAAGGGAGTATTGCATGTCATTAACTGCTCATCCACCTGGGCTCTATCCTTAAGAATCATAGGGTCACCACCCACAGCCAACAGGTGGCCCCATTGGGGGGAGTCTTACCCCTCTTCAGAGGTGCAGTCGGTGCATTCTAACGCCCCAGCCGACAGGGTGGACTTATATTTGTTGTTTTGTAAATATATTTGTTAGGAGTTTTTTTTCATTTTTCCACACGGCCCTATTGAATACAAACATAATGATTTGATCCATAGACGGGACCCTAATAAGTACTACCATTCAGAGTCTGAATGGATCTGGTAATAATGGCAACGAAGGGTACTCCACACTACCCAAGGCTCCAGAATTGGAAACCTCACCATAGAAGCATTTTAAAGTCTTACCCAGAACACGAAGAAATTCAGCCACCGCCTTCTAGCATATATATGATAAAAAGGGTTGGGATTTGAACAATAGGGTTGTGTTACATAATTATTAGAACCTAATATTTATGTGCAATAGTGCAGAAAACAAGATGGCGTTTTAAGTGCAGCTGACGGCCTTGAAGATTGAGTGACAAGCTTGACCTCAGTCCTAACCCTATCTTCCGGGATAGCCGTGAGAATGGTAGAGAGGACCCTCTCTTCTGGTTTAGATAGTAAGTAAGTTTCAGTCAGTTAGAAGGTAGGAGCCGATCTCGTAGGTTGTAAGTCGCGTGATACGCGCCGCCGTTCTCATCTGCGCAGATGTCTGCTTGGGGGATTTAAAAATAAAGTAAGATCAAAGCAAATCGGAGTCTTGTGTTATTACCTCTAAAAACTACTAATGACACAGGGCTTCCTGATAAAGAAGAAATCCCCAATAGAAGACCAGAACCTGAAGTCCCAAGAAAGTCCAGACCTTAGAAATTCCAGACCAAGACAAGTGTTATAAGATTCCAAACACGGCCAGAAGAATAGAGTAAGAAAGAAGTAAGTAAAGAAGTAAAGTAAAAGAGTATACAACATTGGGACAATCATATAGGTTATAGGGCTTGACCTGACCAGCTGATTGTACAAATTAGCCAATTCAGGGACAGAGTGGAAGTGTTGCATGTCATGGAATGCTCAGCCACGAGTATTCGGTCTTAAGTATCAAGGATCACAACCCATGGCCAGAATGTGGCTCCCATTGAGAGGAGTGTCTTACCTCTCTGCAGAGGTGCAGTCGGCGTATTCTACAACCTCAGTTGACTGGACTTGATCCGAAAAGGGTTGAAAGAACATAAAACAAAAGTTCAAGCGAGGACAAAAATCGTTTGAATATCAAAATGTATTTAATTCAAATTTGGGACATATGACCTTTAGGCACCCCTTCCGAGATCTCGATTCGTGGGGACACTTTTGTCATTTACACCGTCAAAATCTGATTGTTTGTTAGGTGTTAGGGTTAGGCGTTAGAGTTAGGGGTTAGTTTTATAATTAAAAAAAACCTCTAAAAATCGTCTGTTAACAATTATCCAGATTTTGACGGTGTAAATAAAAAAAGTGTCCCCACGAATCGAGATCTTGGAAGGGGTGCCTAAAGGTCATATGGTCCAAAATTTGAATTAAATACATTTTGATATTCAAACGATTTTTTGTCCTCGCTTGAACTTTTGTTCCAAATTTGATATTTAATTATCAATCTATATATTTGAAGGTTATGTTTTATTTTCAAAAATAAATTATTTATTAAATTAAAAGGTAAAAAGAATATCAATGTAAGTTAGAGTCACTAAAAACTAAATATTGTCAATGCGTTTTAACTTACATTTACCAACTTTTTAATTTTCTTAATATCATCTTTCCTTAAGACTAGTTCCTCTTTCGAATATTTATTTTTTCATTAAATTCTTTCGGATGGATTGTGCGTCTTATGGGAACTTTCTTTTCCGGAACAGTTTCATTTATATATTTATTTATTTATTTTATACATTTATCCTTGAAGATGATTCACCGTTTTTGGTAGTTTCTAAAAAATGAAAAAAAAAAGTTATTTTTCAAATGTCTTCATTTAAAAAGTATTCTGCTCTGCGCTTGCATGCAAATGCATAAACATATATATGTATGCATGTATATATTTGTTTATATATATATATATATAAATATATATTATAATATATTATATATAAATATATGAATGTGTATGTATATGTATTTATGTATATATGCATGTTATACATATATATGTATATATATATAATGTATATACATATGTATATTTGTGTGTATATAAGCCTATGCATGTATATACATATATATATTTATGTATATATATATATATGCATATGTATGCATGTATATACATGTATATTTATGTATTCATATACATATATATGTATATATATATACATGTACATATATATGTATATATATATAAATGTATATTAAAACTATCCAGACAACAGCACTGTATGTATGTATATATATATATATGTGTGTGTGTGTATACATTTGTGTGTCCTTTATATACATAAATATATATATCTTGTGTGTCTTTTATGTATATGTGTGTGTGTGTGTGTACATTTGTTGTGTCTTTTATAACATAAATATATATATACGCTTGTGTGTCTTTATATGTATACATATGTTTGTGTGTGTGTGTGTGTGTGTGTGTACGTATGTGTGTCTTTATATACATAAACATATATACGCTTGTGTGTCTTATATATATACATATGTGTGTGTACGTTTGTTTGTCTTTATATACATAAATATATATACGCTTGTGTGTGTTTATGTATATACATATATGTGTGTGTGTATGTGTGTGTGTGTCGGGGCAATGTTCGAATATCGCCCCGTTTGCAAATTTTTTACATATGAAAGTTCTAATGGGTACTAATGCGCATGTGCACGGAAATAAGCATGGCGTATATATGTGCAACTGTAAGGTTTTCTTTTTAAATGGCTTTTTTTTCTATTTTCAAGCGCTCTATGGATGTTCACGTCAGTGATGAAAAAATAATTTTTAGTTCTTCGCAAATGTTTATATTTGCAAATGGGCTTCCGAAATAGTATTTTTTTTATCCTTAGTTATGTATTTACACGCTGTTGTTTCTATAAGTTATCACTCTAGGTCAAGTGACAGCAATCCATTCGACGCTTCAGCAATCTTTTCGGATCATATTACCTTTTGCACCTCTTTTTGATCTCGATTAAGAAGGGACATGTTTTTCCTTTACACCGTCAATATCCGGTTGTTTGTTAGGGTTAGGCGGGTTAGGGTGGGTTAGGGGTTAGGGTTAGGGTTTTATAATTTTTTTAAATCTAAAAATCGTCTGTTAAAACAACCGGATATTGATGATGTAATTGAAAAACATGTCCTTTCTTAATCGAGATCAAAAAGGTGTGCCTAAAGGTCATATGGTCCATCTTTTCAGTATTACAGCCGTTCTCAGGCTCTCGTGGTGTTATAGTTATCTATGTAGGAAATCGATACGGTGACACGAGTTCATATCCTGGACGAGGCTGTTTGCATTTCATATAGCGCTTATATCCTTGGAAAAGGCATGAATCCGACTATTCTCCCTACAGCTATGGGTAAATAGTAGGGCAGACAGGAGTTTTTAACCTTGGTATGACAACTTTATATTCAAACCTGTTAAACTCTGCTTAAAGAATTGACCTTGTGTGACACCCTACTTGTGTGGAGGGTTGGTAAGTACATATAATAATCAAGATGAGGACATTAACAGAGTAAACGGTGTATTTAAATTAAATGATAAATAATTAACATCATTAATCAAGTATCCCTTCCTTCTCATATCATTTTCGTAGAACCTACTCATTAGGATGAATATTACTATTTACTCTACTTAGTATCGAACATTCGGACCATATGACCTTTAGGCACCCCTTTTGCTTTGCTGATTCATAAGTACATTTTTTCATTTACACCGTCTTTTACAACGTTTGTTAACAGACGATTTTAGAGGTTTTTTTTAAATTATATAAAACTAACCCTAACCTAACCCCTAACAAACAACTGGATGTTGACGGGGTAAATGAAAAAAATGTACTTATGAATCAGCAAAGCAAAAGGGGTGCCTAAAGGTCATATGGTCCGAACATTCTTTACATTTTAGCTGTAGACAATCCTAGCGGCATATATGTTTTTCTTTTGACGTTTTTCTTTTGAATGCAAAAAGCCTCGTAGGATTTGAACTCGGATGGACGTGTCCATTTCCCACGATTCAAACCATTACACAGGCACCTCAATATATATTTATATATACATGGTGTGTCAAAAAGTATCGAGATTTTACACACTCCTTGTATTCTGAAAAAAAAAAAAAAGGTTCTTTTCATTCTTCATTTCTATCTCGGTAAAAACAGCTTTAACCTTTGTACTTTTTGACACACCTTGTATTCTGAAAAAGATTAACGGTCCATTCCTATTTTTTTTCAGAATACAAGGTGTGTCAAAAAAGTGCAAAAATCTCGATACTTTTTTGACACACCTTGTATATAGGTGTGATATGCAGATTGTAAGCATTTATAGGGGATGCAACACTTTCGTAATCCAGTGTTTCACTTGATCAAAAGTAACGAGAAAAGTGATGAAAAAGAGTCAGAAATTTGCTTCAAGTAATCAGGAATTTATCATATTCCCTGCTGCCGTCATCATTTTAAAGTTTATTTTTCAAAATCTCAAAAATGTATATTTTTAATTGAAACACTTATATGTGTGTAGGTACATATTCTATGTGTATATATACATGGATGTATGTGAATAGTTTAATGTTATAGCTTTATAGTTTTTACTTATAATGCACCCTATATATATATATATATATATATATATATATATTATATATATATATATATTATATTCCAGTTTGCTTACCAAAAACAATGTCCCATTAAATCGTTCAAGTGAATGGCTACCCTACAACGCCGACTAATGGAGATGCTAAAAATTGTCTACGGGCAACACTTAACTATTTTCATTAAATGTCCTTCCTTCTTTCTTCCCATTCTCCCTCTCTCTCTCCTCTCTCTCTCTCTCTCTCTCTCTCTCTCTGTCTGTCCTCTATCTATCTATCTATCAATATATATATATATATATATATATATATATATATATATATGTGTTGTATGTATATATATTTACATATATATGTATGTATAATATATATATGTATATACATATATTATATATATATATATATATATATATATATATATATATATATATATATATATATATATATAGTTGAAATGTACCTAATTTGTCAAGATAAGCACTTCTGTCCACTCAAGCTATATATAAAAAGGCAAACATAAACATTTCTACAGAATGTTTTTCTCGATTCCAGAAAACATATTACAGACTAGTGTATTTGCTCACTCCGCAAAGGATAAAGTCTAACGAGCTTATATACGTATTCCATCACGACTGAGAGAAGGCAGTTCACTAAGTCCACTCTCAAAGGACCATTCTAAAATATCGTACAAGTCTGTTTATTGTTCGATGTCCGAGGCGGCCATATGTGGCGAAATTCTGAGGGTCCTTCATCATTATTGTGTTTAACCACCAGCCTAAGCAGACTTGTGTCCGGGGCGGTAACCCTATTTGACCGCCTTTGTGTCACATCCGACCACTTCGGAAGTGTGGGAGATCATTTTTATTCCCACTGTGTATTGGGTTCACTCCTGATCCAACTGTTTTTGAAATTCTCTGGGAGAGCCGCTGTAGGTTGTTTAAAGTAGGCAAATACTTAAGTAGCTACGTATATATTATTTACAATATTTGGAACATATGACCTTTCGGCACACCTTTTTGATCTCGATTAAGAAAGATGTTTTTCATTTACACCGTCAATATCCGGTTGTTTTAACAGACGAATTATAACCCTAACCCTAACCCTAACCCCTAACCCTAACCCCTAACAAACAACTGGATATTGACGGGTGTAAATTAAAGAAATGTCCTTTTTTAATCGAGATCAAAAAGAGTGCCTAAAGTAATATGGTCCCAATATTTTTTAATTGTATACAGTTTACGTGTTTTGTCGCGTTGTACTCCATATTAAAAATAAGAGATATTCTAACGACATTGTAAAAATTATTTCCAAATCGGGATTAAAATCACTTTTAGATATTAGATTATTTTATATTAGATGATAAATATCATGATATATTAGAAGAATATTATTATTATAATCAAGCACATATATCTTTTGATTATTTAATACTCTACTGGAAATTATAAAGTCTTTTTATATTTGTTTAGAAGAAGATTAATTTTACAAAATATATAGGAGTGTACATATTGATAGGATATATATATATATATATATAATATATATATATAGATATATAGAGAGAGAGAGAAAAGAGAGAGAGAGAGAGTAAACTATAGACACGTGTTTCGAGGTATCACCTCTCATCAGTATAGTTATACCATTTTACCAACTACCTCTGGCTGGTTCGAGACCCAACTTACGCTCGCCAAACCTCTTACACATACAGCCACTGTCAGCCGCCAAGTATAGCAGGCTATTTAATCGCTACATTTCTAAGCGGAATTGAACTTCACCAAGAGGTCTCAAACTTTGTAGACAAAGTGAGATTTAGCTGAACGCCGAATACGGTGAATTTGCAATTAAATCCCTCCTAAATAAAGTGCTCAACCGAAATTGGGAGAGGTTGGAATAAATCCGACAGAATGAGGTAAAATATAAGGAATGAAAGAAAAAAACTCAGACAAAAATGTGTAGTATATTTCGCTGGGGTTTTGAACCCGGCTTCATCAGCTTTTATTGAATCATTTAGATAAAACACTTGTATGATCTGAATAATTCAATAAAAGCTGATGAAGCCGGGTTCATAACCCCAACGAAATACTACATATTTTTGTCTGAGTTTTGTTCTTTCATTCCTTATATTTTACGTCCTATATATATATATCTTTAGATTTTTCGGGACAAGACTCAACCGCGCCATAAGAAAAAAATAAACAATTCAGATCGGACAAAAGGAAAAGAAAACTGTTAATTCAGATTATTTGAATTTCAACACAATTAAACAAAAAGCATGAGATAAAGACGACCACATACACACACACACACACACACACACACACACATATATATATATATATATATATATATATATATATATATTTTGTTATCCTTTCTTAGTATTGTAGAATTGAGAATAAAGTACTCGATTGCTTTTGTAAGAGCTGTATTTATTTATTATAGTGTACAATACATTTTAGTTCAATTGTTACCTTTGGTTTCCATGCATGCTTGGTCATGATGAAGGTAGCAAACATGCTGCTGGAAACCAAAGGTAACAATTGCACCTAAATGTATTGTACACTATATATATATATATATATATATATAATATATATATATATATATATAATTACGAGTCTATTTTTCTTGTATTTGTTTCTTACTAAATAATTCGCGCCTTGCACATGTTGTTACTAGTGAACATTCTTCGAGTTCTCTCTTACATTACTTTTAATAATTTCGATTTGTTTATTATTAATCAGTGCGAAACTTTGAAATCCATTATTTTAATTAGATTCTCAAAGAAATTCATAATTAAATTAATAATATTCCATTTACCTTTCCTTCTTTCATTTTCTTATTTTTGAAAAAATTCTGTTGCTTATTTCTTGCCAAATGTAACAACGATAGCATCATTCACGAACGGTAGGTGTTAAATTGCCTCAGCCAAATCAGATTGAAGCTGTGATTTTACATTTATCAATCTTATTATCTTTTGTTGGGTTTTCATCAGCTTTACCGACAGCAAAGACTGATATTTTTTTTACCGAATAATTCATTACTAATCTCAACAGATCTTTACCTCGTTCTATGTTCATCTAAACTATGCAACAGAAGGCCGCAAAAGTCACCCGGTGAGAATCTTGCATTGTGATAACAACCAGATATGTCGTGGACACGGCGAGACGAGTTCAGATTCTGGACGAGGCTACTTGTAGTTTACATAGTGGTAAAAAAAAACTCTAAAAATCGTCTGTTAACAAACAGCCGGATGTTGGAAAAGTATGAATTCAACTATTCAGACAAGAAATAAATCTTAAATAAATAAATAGATAAATAAAGACATTGAAGAAACAAATACAGATAAAGAGTAACCATAAATCTACAATGTACTCAATTCTCTTACTTCTGGGCATAAGATAACCCGTTATAATACTGTTCCAGAAATGCTGATAGGTACATTTCCTGTGTCCCTGATGCATATATGCTGATCAAAATCTATTGAGAATTGACACTGATATTTGGATGGCAGTATAGACGCACATAGATAATCCTCTACTTATATATATTTACCAACCCCTTTGCACGAGCAGGATGTGACACAATGTCAATTTCTTAAGCTGAGTTCAACAGGTTTGAATTCAGAGTTTTCCTTCTCCTAGACCGGTTGCCTAACCAAGGTTAAAGAGCCCAGTCTGCCCTACTATTTACCCATAGTTGAAGGGAGAGTAGAATTCATACCTTTCCCAAGGGTATTAGCGCTAAGTGAAATGCAATTACCACGTCCAGGATTTGAACTCGGGCGACGAGACTAATCCTCTACTTATAAGTCGGGGAGGAACCCGTTGTGAAATGGTTACTGTCGTCGGAAATGGACACGGCGGGCCGAGTTCAAATACTGCACGAGACTGTTTGCATTTCACAAAGCGCTTGTACTCTTGGGAAAATATATGAATTCAAATATTCTTCCTCGAATTATGGGTGAATAGTAGAGCAGAATGGACATTTTAACCTTGGTTAGGCAACCAGTCAAGGAAAAGGAAAACTCTGAATTCAAACCTGTTAAACTTCGCTTCTTAATCTATTAATAGTCCATTCTTTTGTTCTTACAAAACGACACAAGACTTGGTATAATTTTAGACATCTGTATTTCAAAACCTAAATCCACCGAACGGGGGAGAAAATGTCATATTGCGCTCATTCGCCGCTCGTCGCGGTGCCTGGGACTAATCTCATTCTGTAACTCGTTCTGACGATCAAGCCAACCAATCAGAGTATATCTAAAAAGGGTTCAGCTAAAGGTTAAGCCTTGTCTATCACTTTACGGGTATTTTCCATAACTCTTCTACTAAAAGAATTACCAGTTACTTTAGAATTCTATACTTGCCGTGCATAATTAATAGGCCACCTGTCAGTTATGTAACTTACGTTTAAAATTCTTTATCAATTATTAGTGGCAAGGGCCCCATTGATGAACAACCTTAAATTCCCAACCTGTACCACGATGGATTTTCAGCAGGCAATGATGATCTTTTTATAATAGAAATTCAAAGAAATCTTACCGATAAGTACTAGAGGGAGTGATAATTGTCTGCCAGGGCGTATTCCTTAGGCACTAGTTGAATTCATACCTTTTGTCAGGGTGTTAGCGCTATATGAAAAGAATATAACCTCGTCCAGGATTTGAACTCAGCTCGCTGTATCATGAGCTTATATTGTATTTTGAAGCGCGTGGTGTAATTGTTAAAGTCATGGGAAATGGACTCGTCGCCCCGAGTTCAAATCCTGGACGTGGTAATTGTATTTCACTTAGCACTAATACCCTTGGGAAAGGTATGAATCCTACTCTCCCCTCAAACTATGGGTAAATAGCAGGGCAGACTGGGCTCTTTAACCATCGTTAGGTAACCAGTCTAGGAGAAGGAAAACTCTGAATTCAAACCTGTTGAACTCCGCTTAATAAATTGACCTTGTGTCGCATCCTGCTCGTGCGGAGGGGTTGGTAAATATATATTGTATTTTGATCCGTTTATTCTGTGTTAGTATGAAATGGATACTGGTATCATTATTGGCCGTTGGTGTGTGTGGATTCTTCTAAATACCTTCCCTCGCTTCAAGCATCCATTACCGTGTCGGCTAGGAGTGTAGTATACGCCGACTTCCTCCCTGTAGAGGGGCAAGGCCCCCTAATGATGCCACCTGTTGGTCGTGGATGCCTACTCGTAATGCCTGAAGAAGGAATAAGGTGACGAGCAGTCTGTTACCCGGGTATTAAATGGCCCCTTGACATCCAACACTCCATTTCGGCCCTTACTTAAGATAATCATGTCAAATCCTAGCAACTAGGTATATGATAGTCCCGACCGTATTCTTCAAATGGCTCTTATGTTAAACACCCATCCCTTTCGATCATGTAGAGGTGAGAATGCGGTGGCCGAGTGTCAACCAACAGTATTTTTTAATACACATGAATCTAATGAAAATTATTTCAACCAATTTATTAATACACTAAAATTTAATGAGAATTATTTCTTAAACACATCTTATTATAATGGAGATTGTGTGTTTTTCTGTCTGTAACCGAAACTATATTACTACTCAAGTTACAATTAACATAGTTATTTACATCAAATTCTCCATGATTTATTTATATTAAACCTGATTATTAATAAAAATTGCTTCACCTTTTATTAGTGTTGTCCATATCTACATACAATAACATGCAATTGTATTATATATACAACAAAATAGCGTTTTGCAGTTGAATGGAAGGCTAATTTGCATATTGATATTTAAAATTTTATTTTATAAAATATGTGCTTGGTATTATTGATTTCTAATTGTTTGGTTTTATTTTAATGAATATAAGCTAAAATCTCTCAATGAATCTTAAATGAAATCCATTAATAAGAAAAAATAACAGTATTTTTTCCTTTATTTCCTATTTAACTAAATTGTTAAATACGAAAATTCACCAATGAAAGACGGGAGTGATGGAAGAGTAGTTTCATTTCTATTTTTCTATTATACCCCCTTTGTTGCATCTTACATCTTTTTTTATCTATTAGACTTTCTAATTTAATACGATATTTCATTACATTAAAACCTAAAATACTTGCACCCGGAGGGTGCATATATTTGCTAGTTCATATAATAAAAAATACCGGTGCGAAATTTGGAAATAATGGCTCATTTGTTTGTTGGCTGGTTAGTTGGCTTTTTGGCATATCAACCCTTGTGGGTCATTTAATGCTAAATTATTTTCATAAAAAAAGAATTGGCATTATTTAATGACAAATCTATTAATAATGGAGATTCGCTTCCGTTTTTTCTGTAACAAAAATTACGTCACTGCTTACGTCACACTGCCTAAAATCGTCATAAATAGAATACACTCAAAAATGTGAGCATGCAATGTTAGACAGTCCTCATTGTTTTTAAAAACAAGTTTAATAAATACATACCTGGTATTATCTATCTATATATAGTTTGTTTTATTTTAATATATATTTAAAGTTATCAGAACTAAGTTTCCATTTCAATTTTTTTATATTTTAACTCCTTTAATAAATTTATTTATTTTTTACTCTTTTTAAATTTGATGATTTACTTACTTATGATACAAACTTCTGATATTAAATTTTTCAACTCCCATCCCCTAAGGCAATATTTATTTACGTCGCCCAGGGGCGTTTTTTTATTTTTGCTAGTTTTCATTTTAAAAAGTGGCATTATTTAATGCCAAATAGTCTTAATTAAAAACAAAACGATTCGGCATTAAATAACCCACAAGAGTTAATATACCAATAAGCCAAACAACCATGCCAAATCGTTTTTTATAAAACATATTTGGCATTAGATATCCCACAAGGGTTGATATGCCAAAAACCAAACCAACCAACCAAATATCTCTAATATACTATTGTTTCTAAAATTCTCACCAATTATTACATATATCAGGTTTGGGAATTAGTATGAAGCATTAAAAAATAAATATAAGAAACGCGGTTGTTTTGGAGTAGAGTTTCGTTTATTTAGTAAATTTTCGGGATTTTTATAACTCCCTTCTTCAGAGGTGAAAAGAAATAGTAGAATAAAGGTGATAACCCTGTTATCAAATAGTAGAATAAAGGTGTTAAACCTCAATTCAAATAGCAGAATAAAGGTTGGAACCGTAATATCAAATAGTAGAATAAAACATATTTGGCATTAGATATCTCACAAGGGTTGATATGCCATAAAAACCAAACCAACCAACCAACCAACCAACCAACCAAATATCTCTTATATACTATTATTTCTAAAATCCTCACCAATTATTTCTACTTATCCTAATATTTCCGGTGTACAAACCTTTTAACGTAGCTTTAGCTAAAACGTATTACTATATCATTCCCCCCCCCTTTTTTTTGTATGGAGACAAATTATTTGATTACAGGTCTTTGATTTCTTTTTCATGAAACCAAACATTGACAATATCATTTCTCGAATCTTGAAATGAAGCGTAAGTTTCTCAGACTTTGGATTAATGAAGAAAGATGAGTAATTAAATTACATGCAAATTGGATTTATAATTCATATACAATGACAATTATCTGATATGAGAAAAGAAAGAAAAGTTTCAAGTTTACAACGAAATGGCTCCATCTAAGACTTTCAATCATTTAAGTAGTAAGAAACAACGCTGCTTCTTTGGTATGCGATCTACTTAGGATGAAATTGATTTGGTATGCGATCTATGAAGGCGAGTCAGAAACTAATGCCATTTTGTTTAGGACAGGAACATATATCATACATCAATATGAAACTGGTCCTCTGGTGATCACATCCCTACTTCTCCACATAGGTGAGTAAAAACGTAATGTCATTTTGTTAGGACAGGTATAATTACCAACACAGGAACATATATTATACATCAATATGAAACTGGTGCTCTATAGATCACATCTTTACTTCTCCACATAGGTGAGTCAAAAAGTAATGCCATTTGTTTAGGACAGGAACATATTCATACATCAATATGAAACTGGTCCTCTGGTGATCACATCCCTACTTCTCCACATAGGTGAGTAAAAACGTAATGCCATTTTGTTTAGAACAGGTATAATTACCAACACAGGAACATATATTATACATCAATATGAAACTGGTGCTCTATAGATCACATCTTTACCTCTCCACATAGGTGATTCAAAAGTAATGCCATTTTGTTTAGGACAGGTATAATTACCAACACAGGAACATGTACCATAGATCAAAATGAAACTGGTCCTCTGTGGATTACTTCCCTGCTCCCTCACATAGTCACCGTTTCTCTCAATAGCAATATTCCTCCTTCGAATGAGAGCATGTATCCCTGCCCCGTAAAATCCTATTGACTGTTCATTGAGCCACTTCTTCACTAGAGAATTAACTTCCTCGTCACTGAAATAATATTTGCCTCTCAAACCCTCTTTCATGGAATCGAAGAGATGATAGTTTGAAGGTGCTAAATCTGTTGAGTATGGAAGATGTGCTAAAGTTGTGTCCGTCGTCTGAAAGAACAGTCAACATAATTTTACTTGTATTCTGAAAAAAAAGTTCCATTCATTCTTCATTTCTATCTTGGTAAATACAGCATTAAACCTGGTACGTTTTTTGACACACCTTGTATTCCTAAAAAATAATGGATGGGACTTTTTTTTTTCAGAATACATGGTGTCTAAAATTACAAACAAATTCGATATCACTTGACATACCTTGTATGTATATTTTTATATATCTATACATATATATATATATGCCTGTGTGTGTACATATATGTGTATATGTACACACACACACACACACACACACATATACACACACAAATATATAAATATATATATATATATATATATATATATATATATATATATATAGATAGATAGATAGATATAGATATATATGTGTGTGTAATGTTTAACAAGCTAGATTTGCGGACCATTGTTTGTGAGTTCGATTCTCCTTGGGCGCCCCACACTTCTAGCTTTGTGCCAAATCTAATATTAGCTTAGTAAATATATATATATATATATATATATAATATATATAATATATATTATATAGAGAGAGAGAGAGAGAGAGAGAGGGGAAGAGAGAGAGAGAGAGAGAGAGAGAGAGAGAGAGAGAGAGAGAGAACATTTTCGAACATTTCAAAAATTCTCCGCTTTTTCCCAACGAATTTCATTTCAAATTAGGATTTACTCTGATGAAAGTCGAATTTTCTTTGTGTGCGGAACATTTCTACATTTTTTCTATTATTATTATTACTAGCAAATATATGCACACTCCGGGTGCAAGTATTTAAGTTTTAATGTAATAAAATATTGTATTAAATTAGAAAGGCTAATGAAACTAAATAAGAATACAGATAAAAAGATTTGAAACATAGGGAGTATGATAAAAGATTTGAAACAGAGGGAGTATAATAAAAAATGGAACAACTGAAACTTATTCTTCCATCACTCTTGTCTTTCATTGTTATTTTTCTAATTTAAGTATTTAGTTAAAGAGGAAGTAAAGAATAAAATGACAGTTATTTTATCTTGTTAATGGATTTTATTTAAGATTCATTGAAGAGGTGTTTGCTTATTTCATTAAAATAAAACCAAACAGTTAGAAATCAATAAACTAAGCACATATTTATTAAATTGGATTTTTTAATATTAATATGCAAATTAGCCTTCCCGTCACACTGTAAACCGCTATTTTGTTGTATATATAAATATAATTGCATGTTGTCAGTATGTAGACATGGTTAACAGTATTAATAATGTAAGACAATTTTATTAATAATTGAGCTTTAGATAAAAATAAAATCATGGAGAATGTGATGTCAATAACTAAGAGAATTGTGACTTGAGTAGGAATATAGTTTCGGTTACAGACAGAAAAACACACAATCTCCATTATAATAAGATTATTATTATTATTATTATTTCATTTCATTTGATTATTTAAAAATAATAATAGTTTGAATAATGTACACATGGATAAACTCCTGACCGAAACACATGTAAGTAATATTGGTTAAAATATCGTATATTATCTATTCGATTTTTCTTTCCTTTATTCATTTTTTCAACATACCGTCGGATTCACTTCCAGTTTCCTTTTACACACACACACACACACACACACACACACACACACACACACACACACATATAATATATATATATATATATATATATATATATATAACATATGTTTCGGTATGAAATTTTGTATACATAAGTTTTGTTTAAATTCTTTACTGATTTTTTCCTGTCTTTACACTTAGAATAACTATTCGCTATGTAATCATAACAACACAGGAACATTTTTATAAACTAATGCATATTTGTCGCTCCCCAGCCGTTGGATTAATGAAGCAAGATCATTAATTATATGTAAATTGGATTCATAATTCATATAAAATTATTTGATAAGATGAAGGAAATAAATGCCAAAGGTTAATATTGAAATCACTTCATATCAGAATTTAAATAAATTTAAGACTAAGAAGAGTAAGAAACAACAATATGGAAGAGTTATAACTGAATGATGATAATTTTTGATAGGGCCGGTTTAGTTCAGTCGGTAGAGTGTCCGACTAGGAACATCAACTAACTCCAACCTAAAAAAGGGGAATCACTCTGAATGAATTTTATAAATTATTTATTTATTGATCTACTAGGAAAAACAAAGACGGGGTTAGGGTTAGGGTTAAGGGGTAGGGTTAGGGTTATGGTTTAGGATTTAAGGTTAGGTCAATGCGAAAATGATGGGTAGATTAAGGGTCTATTGCTAATTTCATTTTCTTATTTCTTTTTCTTATATTATTACACTAAAATCTCGTTCGAAATCGACCAAGGAAATTTAAAAAAGGGAACATTTATATTTGGTAGAGTTGTCTAAGTAGTAAGTACTTATGATTAGTTTCTCAGGTGTCTTTATGAACAATCCTCGCCAACTCAGTGTATGAACAGCACAGTACGGTAAAGTAAGGAGCTGATGGTAGGCGTGGTGCTCCACCTCAGATGCAAAAACAATCTCCTTGGTCTAGCGCTAGTGAAAAGGGGATAGACTTTCTCGCTGTGATGCTGATACTGACTTTAGACCACCCCGACGATGATTTTGACAAGCAAAACAGCAAGATAATATCAAATCTATAACCCAAACAGTAAGATCACAAGGTATTATTTTTCAGACAGTTATCTTCATCTTTATTGTTATATACTCAACGTTCGTCCGATGTGTCCTCCGGCCTTCTTCTGGTGTTTTTTTGTCGAATTCGGGACACTTCTTGTCAAACTCGGGAGCTTTTATGTCGTAATCGGGAGCCTTCACGGAACTTCGAACCGAACACTTTATTCAATCCATTCGGGTAGATTGTTCTCATTCTGTTAATCATAACT
The DNA here is from genome assembly GCA_023376005.1 of Doryteuthis pealeii. Classification (NCBI taxonomy): domain Eukaryota; kingdom Metazoa; phylum Mollusca; class Cephalopoda; order Myopsida; family Loliginidae; genus Doryteuthis; species Doryteuthis pealeii. Next base: position 70,276,852 of record CM042147.1, on the reverse strand, counting down.
GGGTACATGTTTTAAGCTATATCATGTATTCGCCCGTAATCAGAAGTGAATCAAAAACCTACAAATGATTTTCGCTTAGAACTGTATTAAACCAACCGATATATCCATTGCGCCATGTGTTCAAATGTCCTGTTCCGTGATGGTTTCCGATTAAGGCATGAAGACCCCCGGTTTGGGCAAAGGTTCCCGAGTTCGGTGACAAGGTTCTGGAGTTCGACAAGAAAAACCCAAAGCTGGCCGAAGGGCACATTCCTTCAGCACATTTTTCTCAACGATTTCGTAGTGGCAATTTTAGGTTGGCTGGTTTGTTTTATTTACAACATATCAACCATCTCTCGGATCCTTTGATGACGAATCAAACCCTTTTTTTTTATAAACAAACGACTCGGGCTGCACATGCGGGGTATTAAGTGGCCACCCAATTAAGTTATTGGTTTCATAGAATCGACTTTCTCCTTCAACCAACCTCAAGAAGAAAGTCGCAGTGTGTTAAATCAGAGCTTTTGGCCGCCCTACTCACGCGGACTAAGTCTACCTATCGATCTTCCAGGAAAATAGTGATTCAGTCATTCACTAATTGTTGTATACCTCTTTCTTACTTCTTCTACAACTCGTCTCTTCTAACTGTTGTATACCTCTTTCTTTACTAGCGTCTCTTCTAACTGTTGTATACCTCTTTCTTTACTTTCTTACTTCTTCTAGCGTCTCTTCTAACTAACTGTTGTATACCTCTTTCTTACTTTCTTCTTCTATTCTTCTAGCGTCTCTTCTAACCGTCTCTTCTAACTGATCTCGTGTATACCTCTTTCTTTACTTTCTTACTTCTTCTATTCTTCTAGCGTCTCTTCTAACTGTTGTATACCTCTTTCTTTACTTTCTTACTTCTTCTATTCTTCTAGCGTCTCTTCTAACTGTTGTTACCTCTTTCTTTACTTTCCTTCTAGCGTCTCTTCTAACTGTTGTATACACTTCGTCTTGGTGCTCGGTCGCACTTAACTCATTTCTTCTTCTTCTAGATCAGTCTTGTTACCAAGACATTCACCAACCGCAAAAGCGTGTTATTTTCGTAAGCTTTTATTTACTTAACTAAACATTTCATGTAACTAAACATAGCGCGCGTATGCAGTGAGTTCCAGTTAAGGCAGTACATCTTCTCTGCCTGACGTGCAAACTGAAACTGAAGACCCAACTGGGTCCCACGTGACTTCCCGTATTTCGCAGACTTCCTGTACTATTCCATGCCCGTGATACGAAAAGGGCCATCCCTTTAGAAATGCAGGGGATTGACAATAATCTTATGCAACCGCATAGATTATGTAACATAACAACAATAACAAAATGTGGAGAAGCAACAACAATACAGCTTTAATATATTTAGGATTATAGGACCATATTCCCTTTAGGAACCCCTTTTTGATCTCGATTAAGAAATGACATGTTTTTCATTTACACCGTCAATATCCGGTTGTTAGGGGTTAGGGTTAGGGATTAGGGTTAGGGGTTAGTTTTATAATTTTTTTAAATCTAAAAATCGTCTGTTAAAACAACCGGATATTGACGATGTAAATGAAAAACATGCCATTTCTTAATCGAGATCAAAAAGGGGTGCCTAAAGGTCATATGATCCTGATTATACATTAAAGAATTGAGAAAAATGTTACTGTACATAAAAAAAATATGATTAGTTTAAGATAGGGCGTTACATTTCAATCAACCTGTAGAAATAAGTCGCTCTCATAGAATAAGGGGGTGATATATCAAAATGAACCAATTTGACATCTAACGAAGAATTGAATGATGAACAACAATAGCAAAAAGTGCTAGAGTACCATCTTGCATAAAAATCAAGTCTTCACTAATTATGTAACTGCATATTAAAAAAAATTATAAATAGTTTAAAACTATTAATCGCTGCTTAACTCATTTTGAAACTAAAATACCAAATTAAAATATATTTTTCAAGAACCATGCATATTTCATCATCGTTATCCTAACATAAATTGTAGGAAGCTATAACATCTTATTATAATAGAGATTCGGTGTCTGTCCACCTTTAACTGAAACTACGTCACTTTTTACGTCACAGTACCCTCAGGAATTGCGTAAGTTTATCAATGAGTAATTAATCTATAGTCAAAATCATTAATAGATAGAACAAAGAACAACCCTGTATTATACATACTCAGAAATTAAGTATGCAATATTAACCGATCCATAGTGTTTGTAGTTTTGATAAATACATGCCTGTTATTGTTTTTTTATATTTAGTTTGTTTTATTTTAATATATATCTAAAGCACACGCGCACGCACGCGCACTCAAAAAGTAAACATAGACACCTATACATAGACACACACATACACACACCCCAAAAGTATAATTTTAAGTAGAAAAACACAGAAATTCTCTAGAACAAAAAACAAATTTCAAACACATACACCTAACATATCAAATGAACATCTGATGAACTATACCTATTAAAAGAGTAATGAAAGCTCAGTTAATAAATTTATTACCAAGCTGTGACCTACGTACGACTTACGTGCAAAAATGTTGAACGTTACATCATTTTTTCTCAATTTTTGCGCGCAGGTCGTACGCAGGTCATGCGCAAATCGCACGCAAGGATTGAAAAAAATAACGTAGCGTTCAACCGTTATCAAACAGCCATTATAATAGAAAAGTTGCAGAAACACACACAACCTATCAAATATCGGACATATTCTGCCAAAATAATAACTCAATGCCTGAAGAAGACAACAGATCAGAAACATGTGTCGCGTATGTAAGATAAAAATAATTTTTTTAAATTTCTGAGAACATAATACATTTTGCGGACCTTCTTCTTTTTATAAAATACTTAAAGCTATATAACGTATAGAGTTTGACGAGAAAATTATTTACAAACTAGAAATACTCACACGATAATATAGTTAATTATTAATATTTCATTATACAGTACAAAATCGTTTGTTTTCATTATCATCTGACGTAAAAAAATCTTTACGACTGATGAAATCAAAATAGCACGGTTTTGACACCCCTAAAAGGAAAAATTTAAATATTTGAATTAATTTGAATTTAACTGTTATAAACTTGGTTTTGTTAGAAAGAAAACATATTTATTTGAATTTTGAGAGAAAAACTATTTTATGTCTATTACTAAAAATATAAGATTCTCAAAGATCTGTTTACATTTTTTTGACGAAGGAGTGTGACAAAGATTAATTTTTACACCGCCCGGGGGGTAGCTTTTCTTTTCTTTTTTTTTGCTAGTACTAATTAATGAAGTAAGCCATAAGAAGCCGACAGTAAAATCTACTTAATTGCGTCAGCAATGTAAATGGTAAGATAAGCCTACGCTGAAAACGTTAAAAACTTAAAATCCACCAACCCATTCATTAGATTTACGTCTAAAAATCTTTTTTTAAAGATTTAGCAGGATTCTAGTTGCAGAAGTAAAAAACCTAATTAATTTTCTACTTTGTGTACACAGCCTAAAATAACATATTAAAGATTAAACAACTACAGACGGAGAGTTGTAATCTATAGATTATAATAAACTACTCCCCAGAGAACAACATTTCCACTCGAATGTGTATGAATTTAACAGAGATGCAAAGTTCCCCATCATCATCATCATCATCATCATGATGTCGCGCAAGTAGCACGGATATACATGAAAATCTCGCCAACCTTCCCTATCATTCATTGCCCCTGGGAGGTCTTATGTGCAGCATAAGCAATGTTCTCCTGTCGAAGCCAACACATGAGCATGCTAGTGTGGGCCACTCAGCAAGGACCTACATTGACCAACTATGTGAGGATGCTAGTTGCTGCACAGAAGACCTCCCAGAGGCAATGAATGATAGCGAAGGTTGGCGAGAGATGGTCATGGATATTCGTGCTTCTTGCGTGACATGATGATGATGATATATAAATATATATAATAGAAAGAGAGAGGGGGAGATGCCCTATTGACCATAGGACTACAAACCGTACATTTTTACAAATTTTTTAGTTTTCTTCTAGACCATTATTTTATTATTCTATTATCAGAACTAGCAAATATATGCACCCTCCGTGTGCAAGTATTTGAATTTTAATGTAATGAAATATGTTAAATTTGAAATACTTTTGAAACTAAATAAAAATCCAAATAAAATGATTTGAAACAGAGGGGGTATAATCGAAGAATAGAACAACTTTGAAACTAAGTCTTCCATCATTTTCCATCACTCCCTCCTTTTATTGCTGAATTTTCCTAATTTAACTATTTAGTTAAATTAGGAAGTAAAGAATAAAATTTCCGTTATTTCTTTATATTAAAGGATTTATTTTAAGATTTATCCCCGAGTTTTTTGCTCATATTCATTAAGAAAAAAACAAACAATTAGAAATCAATAATACCAAGCGCATATTTAATAAAATTAAACTTTTAATATCAATATGCAAATTAGCTTTCCTGTTCACACTGTAAACCGCAATTTTGTTGTATATATAAATACAATTGCATGTTATTAGAATGTAGATAAAGTCAAAAGTATTAATAAGGTATAACAATTTTATCAATAACTGAGGTTTAAATAAAAATAAATTCATAGTGAATGTGACGTCAATAACTAAGGGAATTGTGACTTGAGTAGTGATTTAGTTTCGGCTTCAGACAGACAAACACACAATCTCCATTATAATAAGATGTTATTATTTTTAATATACAATCAATATTATCAGGTATTATTATTATTTTTATTATTTATTATTATTTTCAAATCGCTAGTATTGAGATTCTGTAACCAATATTAAAATTATATACACACCCATATATATATATATATATGTGTGTGTGTGTGTGTGTGTGTGTGTGTGTGTGTGTGTGTGTGCTTCGTATTATTTTTTTTTGTTTCAGCTCTCTCTCTCTCTCTCTCTCTCTCTCTCTCTCTCTCTCTCTCTCTCACACACACACACACACACACACACACACACACACACACTTTCTGACTCTCCATCTATCTATCTCTTTTGTTTTTTGTTTGTTTTTATCTATTCATATACAATTTTATATAAGACTATTTAATCGGTAGTTTTTTTTTAATATAAATTGTTCAAAATTATCTTCCCAACCAATTTCCCGCATTATTACACGTTTAAGTTGAGATCTTATTGACTGTGAAAAACTTTAATGTATTAGATGTATTCTATTTTTATTATAACGTTTGTTTTGTGCGAAATCTAAATTGATATATTCACATGTTTATTACGCAAATTATGTATCAAAACACACACACACACACACATACACACATATATATATATATATATATATATATATATATATATATGTGTGTGTGTGTGTGTGTGTGTGTGTGTGTGTGTTTGTGTGTAGGTGTGAGGTCTGCAGATTGCTTAGAGTGACTCCTTAAGAAAACCTTGTATTCGCCATTCAGTTTGCGAAATTAGCATAAACTTTCTTTACCCAAGATATATATATATATATATATATATATATATATATATATATATATATATATATATATTTGTGTGTGTGTTTGTGTGTGTGTATGTGTGTGAATTGGGTAAATACAGGACTGTCTATCGTGGTATAATGGTTAGCAAGTTTGTCTCACAGATCCATTAAAACTGGATAGTGAGATCGATCCTCGCTGGTTGCTCCATACGTGCGACTTTGTATAACTGCCTACCCGTGGCAAACAGTTTGGGTAAATAAGTGCGTCCTATCATGGTTGAGTGGTTAGCAAGGTTGTCTCGCAGACCCATTACAATCAAATAGCGAGATGGATCCTCGCTGTTTGTCCCATATTTATGATTTTGTATCATATCTTACCCATGATGAAAGGGTTGGGTGAATATGAGGACGTATGTGCGTGTGTCCCTCGGTATTTGTGATTGATTGGTTTCAGAATACCTACGGATTCCATAATCCACTGATGTTAAAGTTTTGGATAGAATATATTATTATATTCCAACACATTGTGACACTATGCATTGCACTGGGGTGCATAGGTGCAGAGTGCATATGTGGGGGTCATATGTGTAGTGTATGTATATTTTTTCTCAATTTTTACGAACAAGTATTGAGAAAAATAACGTAGCGTTCAACCGTTATTACACAACCATTATAAACAAAAAGTAAGTTACAAAAACACACACAACCTATCAAATATCGAACATATTCTGCCAAAATAAAGTAATTCAATGCCTGAAGAAGATAACAGATCTGAAACACGTGTCGCATATGTAAATCAATAATAAACATTTTTTAAAGACATCATTCTTTTTGCAAACCTTTTTTATAAAATATCTAATTTTCCCCCGTTGGACCCATAACACTTTATATATATATTTATATATATATATATATATATATATATATATATATATATATATATATATATGTGTGTGTGTGTGTGTGTGTGTGTGTGTGTGTGTAGCCGTAGATGAGAGGTGGGAATCATGTGTGTAAACACGAGTGATAAAATGACCAAGAAATGAGAGGGTGTGAATGAATAGATAAATAAGAGAGCTGGGAAGATCTCTGATATCTAGCCGAGACAAAATGTCTGCGACATGGATTGTTTCGGCCTGATTATCCATTGTGTTAATTTAGAGTCGGCATGGACTTTGGTTTTTCCATTATACATTTTATATATATATATATATATATATATATATATATATATATATATATACAGTCCCAGCTAAAAAGTCAGTTAGTTTTCGGCCTGCAGTCGGGGTGATATCGACAATAGCAGCAGACGTAGAAATTAGCCAATAAAGCCATTAATTCGACTTAGTCTCATGACACCTTCTTGCCAGCTGACATAACCCACCACAAACTGCCCAAGTGTTACAACCTCCTCTTCCACCAGCGTCCTATTAACAGACTTGTGTTTTTTTTTCTTTCTTTTAATCCTTGTGAACCTGTCTCTGACTCGTGCCCTTCAAATCGGCCAGCACAGAACATCACAACGTTGGGGGTCTAGACATTGTGCAACGAAGGTGCAGGAGTGCAGACCGGGTATTCTCTCAACACTAAATCATTTCAAGATAATTTTAATGCGTAACAAAATGTAAATGTTATATAAATTATTGTTAGGAAGTAAATATGAACAAAAACTTTCGATGGGAAATCGACACCTGAGATAGTAAAAAAAAGTTAAATTTTATTATCAAAATATTTGTTTTTAAGAAGGAAAAATAGTGAAAGTTTTTCAATAAGAATTATTTGTATACATTTTATAAAGTCGGAGATATTTGTATAAAAATGATATCAATAAGAAATAATTTTTTTTAAATCTTACCAATTTACATACGGAAATTTCTGAAACTGTTCAAACGATCTACTTAAATTGAGATATTGGATTTTTTTTTAAAACGTCCAGTATTTTATTTTAATAGCTACCTTAAAAGCTACACATTCAGGTAGCAATTAAGTTCAGTATTTATTTTAATAGCTACCTTAAAAGCTACATATTCAGGTAGCAATTAAGTTCAGTATTTATTTTAATAGCTACCTTAAAAGCTACACATTCAGGTAGCAATTAAGTTCTACTTAAAAGCTACACATTCAGGTAGCAATTAAGTTCAGTATTTATTTTAATAGCTACCTTAAAAGCTACACATTCAGGTAGCAATTAAGTTCAGTTTTTATTTTAATAGCTACCTTAAAAGCTACATATTCACATAGCAATTAAGATAGTTTGTGGTTTTGAAGAAAATAGATTTGGTTGGTTGTTTGCTGGATTTTACGGCATGTCAACCCTTGTTAGGTTATTTTATGCCGAAGACGTTTTGTTTTATTCGTGCTTGATGGGTATTCAATTTTTTCAAACTCAATTCTTTTTTATTAACATTTTTTTAAACTCATTTTTTCTATTAAACCAATAGACAGAATCCTACCAGGTGCTACCACTCTGAGTCAATGTTGACCTGGGAGTAATGGTGATGAAGGGGCACACTACACTCCCCAAATTTTCAGAATTTGAACTTTACCACTAGATACAGTTTAACGTCATACTAAAGGTATTAAGAATATCAACCATCACCTTGTAGCACATTTATTATAAAAACGGTTTGGGCTTTCTAACAAGAGCAATAGGGTCGGGACAATCGTATAGGTGCTAGGCCTTGACGTGACTAGTCGATTAATCTAAGGGGGCTTCTCCGACCGTCCTTCTAGCCTAAGTGGAGTGTTGCAAGCCATGGACAGCTCAGCCACCAATATTCCGCCCTTCAGTATTACGGGTTGCCACCCATGATCAACAGGTGGCCTCATTGGGGTGGATTTTACCCTTCTACAGATGTGCAGTCGGCGTATTCTACTGCCCAGCCGACAAGGCGGAAGTAGATTTGGAGAAACTTCTGAGGTTCATTTCGCTGTGGCTACAGACTGCCAATCTGATAGTATATCAGGATTGCGCATCCAGAATGTTTTTAATTTGCTCACAGAGTCGGCCTGATTCCAAAATGGTATGATATATTGGGCTAAGGCATCTTGGAGTAAATATTTTAAAAATGTGATACACTGACATTCGCATTTATTATTAGAGAAGAATAGTTTTCATTCTAAATTTTGTAGCATGGTGGCTCACGTGTTGGTATGCGAAATCGTAGTACGCGAGTTCAAATCCCATCCAGTCGAGTTATTACGTTCACTTTCCAACTAATAACCTTTGAAAATATATGAATCCCTTAATTCCCTTCATTTATGTGTTATATGGTACCAGCAATGTTATTCTACAAACTTTTGATTATATTAGAAGAGATCAAACATCAGAAAATGTTTTTCTAAATGCACAAATTATTTTCATAAAAATTGCATTGCATCCTTTCTCTAAAATATTTTCCTTTAAGAGAAATATTTCTGGTAATTTACATATGTTAAAACTACCTAGACAATAGACCTTCCAGAGGGACAATTGAAAATTGTCACTTCAAATCCTACTGATATAAAAATGTACAATATATTTACCCACACAACATTTGTATGAACTACCAATTTCTATTATCAAAAGTACTATTACTTTTATTCTGGCATAAAAACACGAAGAATAACATGCCATTAAAACAAAGAAACCAAAACAAACCATTCTAAATTTCGAAGAAATGATACAGATGCAGGCATCACGATAGGCTACAGTCCCAGAGGCGAAAAATGCTTTACTTTTTAAAATCCGTCGGATGTAAAAAATGACTCAATAATTCTTCCGTAATGATTAAGATACAATCACAAAAAGAGTATACTTACTTTTCGCACATAGGTATCTTGGTTTCATAATTAATTAATTAAGTTTTAAATGAGTAAAATACGTATAAAACCACTTACCTCCGAAATAAAAATTAGCCAATGAGATTAGTGATTTTATTTTAATTTCTATTAAAATTTTCTAATAAATTTGAATTACACCAGCAAGTTTTGAAATATTTTGATTTTTCAAAATTATTAAACTAGATAGAATTTTAGTAGTTCGTATCTTAAAGTTTGTTTTTTTTAATTTATTTTTTTATTTTTTAGTCTAAAAAAAAGTTGTTCGCAGATCATTTTTTGTCAATTAAGGCTTGTCAATCTTTCAAATTCTTCTATTTATCGACATATTCTTTAAATTGTAAGATTTTGTACTTTTTCTGATTGGCTGATTATAAAATGGCAGATAAAATCCCTAATCTAATTAGTTATTTTTTTTTATTTCGGAGCTAAGTAGTTTTTTTAAACGTATTTTACTGATTTAAAACTTTATTAATTAATTATAAAACCAAGATACCTATGTGCGAAAAGTAAGTATACTCTTTTTGTGATTTTATCTTAATCACTACGTCAAACTTATTGAGCCATCTTTTACATCCGACAGAACTGAACGAAAATCGTTTAGGGACTGTGGCCTACAAGTATTGAACACGTGTGACGAGAGACGATCAATTCTCTAACACCAAGTGCTGTCCTGTGAAGTTCTTGGCAATGGCGTGATGTTTGTTTGTTTGTTTGTTTGTTTTTTTTGGTTGGTTGGTTGGTTGGTTGGTTGGTCTTATGACATGTATTGTTATTTAATGCCGAATATAGTCTCTTTTTTGTAGATTATATGGTTTTAAGCATTTACCCAAACCCTCCATCACAGTCAGGATGACATAAGTTCAATTTTTAAACGGAGAAAAAATAGTTTAAATGCAGAGTTTTCCTTTTCCTATACCGCCCTGTCGGCTGGGGCGTTAGAATACACCGACTGCACCTCTGCAGAATGGTAAAAATTCACCAATGGAGCCACCTGTTGGTCGTGGGTGGTGATCCGTGATGCTTAAGGATAGAACCCAGGTGGCTTAGCAGTCCATGACTTACAATACTCCACTTTGACCCTTTCATTGGCTAGACGTGCGGTCGGAGAGGCCCCCTCCGATCAATCGGCTGGTCACGTCAAGCCCTAGCACCTATATGATTTTCCCAACCCTATTGTCCTTATGGCAAGTCCCAACCCTTTTTATCATATGGGTGCTAGAAGGCGGTGACTGAGGGTCTACATGCCCTGGGAATGACGTTAAACTCTATCTGATGGTCCACTCTGACCCGGAGTGGCAGTACCTATTAGATATCTATGGGTTAAATAGAAAAATGTATTTATAAAAAAGTTGTATTATCCATTAAGAATTGATTTATTTCAAAACTTTATCGGCATTAAATGACCCACTGAGGTTGATATGCCGTAAAACAAACCAAACCAAACCAAAACAAACCAAGCAAACCTTTTCCTAGAGTGGTTGCCAAACCAAGTCTAAAATACCCAGTCTGTCCTACTATTTATACATAGCTGATAATAGAATAGATGGATTCATGCCTTTTCCTTTGGACAGACTGTAACCTTGGTTAGACAACTAATCCAAAAGAAATAAAACTCTGAATTCAAACGAGCAATACTCCGCTTATGAACTGACTCTGTGTCACATCCTGTCCGTGGTGCAGAGGTTGGGTAAATACTTATATGACCCCAAATATGAAGCGCTATTTCCGTAATATAAGAATTGAATGAACTGACAAGATGAGTATCACAATAAATCTATGTCTACAATAGATGCAGATAAATGAGTACAAAATTCAAATGTTTGTATAAATCAAGAAAATACACCGTTGTTTGAATTATATAAAGGGGATTATTTTCTCTGAGATCAAAACATTATCTTGATGCACATAACAAACATACCCGAATGAAGGATATGGATATTCGTAATATTTAAGTACATTTCTTTTTTGATTGAATAAACAATCACATCCATCATTGTTTGTTGATGAGACCTAAAGAAGATTACCTTTGTAAATCCGAATTTGAATATTTCACAGTGTTTTCAAATCAATCATCTCTATTCTTTCGTGTAGGTTTGTTTTGGTTTACTTTTCTTTGTATAATGGCATATCAACCTTCGTAGGTTATGTAATGCCAAAGCCATCCTTCCCCCAAAAAACAGTATTGGCACTAATTTATCCATAGCTAGGAGTATGATTAGTGTTATGCCTTTCACAAGGGTATCAAATAACGAGACTGGAGTTCGAACTCGCTTACTATGGTGTTGCAGTCCAGAAGGTTAGCCACTATGCCAGAAGGACTCCCTCATTTTTTGTGATCAGCCAACTGAACTGACTAATCATCGCGTAATAAAGTATAGGAATACTTTATATCATATAAAGTCGTCCTGGTGGCCTAAAGTCGGTATGAGCCAATTAGCGAGGGAGTCTATCCACTTTTCACTAGTACTGGACCAAGGAGTTTGTTTTTGCGTCTGAAGTGGAGCGCCACATCTACCATTAGTTCCTTACTTTACCGCACAGATCCCTGTGCTACAAATACGCTGAATTGGTGAGGGCCGGTATCGAACTAGGAACCATGCGGTTTCTAGCCAAACGCTCTACCGACTGAGCTAACCCGGCCCTATTGATATCATATAACTATGTGCAAAAACTCTTAAGAAACGATTACACTCAAAAAGTGTGTACAAATATATAATTAACAGAATTCTATAAACAACTGGACATGAAATAACTCTAGAGGGGTTGGCATGTCATTAAATTAAATTAATCTATCAATCATTGTTTTGTCAGATATAGTGTTTTGTTTATAATAGATTATAAACGAATCGTAGATTATAATTAATATATGCTAGTGATAAGTTCATGATAATCTAAGGATCACACGCAGCATTCTTGTGCAGCTCCCATCTAGTTTATTCTCTAGTCGCTTCGTTATGGTCCAGTTAGTGCAGCCGTACAGCAGTACTGACACGACAACGGTCTGGAAGAATTGTCTCTTTAACTTTCTGTGAGTTTGGATTTCCATATGATTGACAATTTATTTGTAGCGGACCATGTCTTTCCTATGCGTGCAATGAAGGCATGTCGGAGGGAGTATCGGCCGAAACGCTGTACAGATAACAATGAAGATGAGGACAATAGACCGAATAATAGAAATACTACTGATATTTTCTTGATGTCTATTTTCATTCTTAATTGTTAATTCCCCTGCCCGATCTGTTAAGAAGAATGGACCGTTTTGATAGGTGTTTTTCATAAAGTGCTCAAATACACTAATGTGGGAGCTATATTATAATATTTCAGAAATGTACCCTTCAACCCCAAAAATAAATTGGGAGGATGAACCTGTTTTGAAAAGACATAATCTATGCCAAAAATACCAAAGCTGTTTTTTTTTTAAATGTTAAAGAAAGTTGAGGACTTATCTGCCTGAATTTCTTGGATGAGACTTGATAATTTGGATTATTTGGATTATAAGGAATGCTGTCCTCATCTTTATTATTATACTTACAATGGATGGATGGACTAATAGATAGACAGATAGATAGATATGAACAGAATATATATATATATATATATATATATATATATATATATATATATATAAAGGAATAGATTCATATGACGAGATGATACATATATATACATATATACATATACAAATAAATAAATATATGTATATATATTATATATCACTTTACCGTACAGATCCCTGTGCTACTCATATGCAAATTTCGCGGAGGCCTGTATCGAACCCGGAACCTTGTGATTCACTAGGCTGACACTCTACCGACTCAGTTCAACCCGCCCTAAATATATATATATATATATATATATATATATATATATATATATATATATGTGTGTGTGTGTGTGTGTGTGTGTGTGTGTGTGTGTAAGAGAAGGGAGTGAGTGATATGAAAAGACTGAGCAAGATAGACAGGCTTGAAGAGAGTGAGATAGATATATAGATCAGAATAGATAGATAGATAGATAGATAGATAGATCCCACTTAAGCTTGATTCCATTTCCATATTTGTTTTATATATCTACCTCACGCAAGAGCAGGATTTATAACCCATCCGAAAGCAGAGCTAATGCTTTATGGACAATGTGCTTATGTCTGGGGACAATAGGAAATAAATAAAGAAAGAAAGAAAGAAAGAAAGAAAGAAAGAAAGAATGAGAAAAAGAATGAATGAAAGAAAGAAATAGAGGAAGATGCTGACAAAGAGAAAGCAACGTACTTAGATTGACTTCCTATCAAGTTAGATTTAAATGCATTATTTATTTTATTTTATTTTATTTCTATTCATTTTATTTATTTATATTTATTTTTTTGTAAGAGAGAAACTTTCAGCTTGACAACCATGTTGACAGATGCAAGCACTGACGATCAATACTTCATATTTCCTCTCCAGTAGATCCTCAACGAAGCGTTTAACTCAACCACGCTATTACTGTATCTGCATCGGTAACTAGGCAGTTCACACGCTGCTTTTTGGTTAGAATCGTGAACACCATACCGAAAACCAACTACGCACGTTCCATCGTAGTGTAATGGTTAACAAGCTAATATTACGAGATCCATTAAAATTAATGAGCGAGTTCGATCCTTGCTGGATGCCTCATACTTACGACCCTGTGTCACATCCTACCGGTGGTCAACGATTTGAGTAAATACCTATCGACAAACAATTAATATATAAGTAAAGTAAAGTCGTCGGGTGGCCTAAAGTCGGTATCAGTCAGACAGCGAGGGAGTCTATCCCCTTTTAACTAGCTCTAGACCGAGGAGATTGTTTTTTGCGTCTGAGGTAGAGCGCTACACGTACTATCAGCTCCTTACTTTATCGCACAGATTCCTGTGCTACTCATACGCTGAGTTGGCGAGGGCCGGTATCGAACTAGAAACTAGTCGGACACTACTGACTGAGCAAATCCATTTTGAGTAAAATGATTATGGAAACTAGACTGACCGCTATGATTAAATAGCCTTCAGTCTGACTATCAATTGATGAAGGAATCTTACAGTGTCCAATTAAATTGCATCAGGTGATGAGGCTCCTGCTCTAGAGCTCTGGGAAGTGTGAAGTCACCCTTTCATTGCCATTACTCCCAGGTTCCCTGACCCGCAATGTTAGTACTTTTTAGGATCCAATCTATGAGATAATGATTAAAATCCTATCTTTGAAATAATGTTTAAAATGATTCAAGTACATTGATATATTGGCTCTTAAAATGATATGAATTTTATTGTGGTTACAAGTTTATAATACTTTTAAGATACTTTGTGTACCGTATATAATGGACCCAATAATCGTTTAAGAGACTTTGTCATAAAATAACCCGAGGGGTTAACATACCGTAAAATCCCAAAAAATGAACAAATCAACCATCTATATATCTATCTTTTTATCTCTCTCACTACATATATATATATATATATATATATATATATATATATATATATATATATATATATAAAGATAAAAGGTGGCTTATCGGTGAAAATGGGCACAATCGTTGGAGGTGCAGAATTTAGGGGTTAAGTCAGCGATATAACAAATACAAAGTGCTCAATACGGAGTAGAGCAAATTTATTAAAAAATGGATACAATAGAAACCTACTCGAGTTTCACCATCAGGATCTTCAGGGTTAAATCCACTGAATTAACCGAGGTACCGATTAATTGCAGCCGATCACACGTGTGTTCATTGTCTTATACAATGAACACACGTATGATCGGCTGCAATTAATCGGTACCTCGAATAATTCAGTGGATTTAACCCCGAAGATCCTGATGGGGAAACTCGAGTAGGTTTCTATTGTATCCATTTTTTAATATATATATATATATATATATATATATATATATATATATATAAAGTGTAGCTGTGGAGGTTAAACATATATTCAAGTGTGGTTGGTGACTGTCAGTTTACCGTTGTCTCGATGTCTATGCAATTCCAACTTATATATCCATATTCAATCACCGACATTGAGCAGTTTATTCATAAATAGAGCAAGCTAATATATATATATATATATATATATATATATATATATATGGGAGAATATGTGCTTAATTGAAGTCGAACCTAATTTT
>CM042147.1:70248933-70258933 GCA_023376005.1 Doryteuthis pealeii | reverse complement strand
TGTGCGCGTGTTCACCCCTTCAACACGGGCAGGTTGTGATGCAAGATTCCTTTTTGTTTTTGATTTTTTCTTTTGCGCAGAGCACAAGCGATATGAATATTGTTCGTTCAATCGAGCATTTCTTCCTAACTCGATTATTTCAAATGTGTTTGGAGACATTCGTGACTGTCAGGAGACGGGAAGGTTCTTCTCGCTGAAGAGCCGACTCAGCTACTTAGCACAAATACGCAACACTACTACATATGCTACAGGCTCTCGAGGCCTATCCATTTGTCAGCCGCATGAGATACATCCTTAAACTCTGGATGAGTTCACGTGCAAAGGGCAATAGTTCGGGCTAACAATTGTCGGGTCAACTGCAACTTGTGTATATGGGCAGCTGGAATCAGGTCGAGGGTTGAGAAGCCGTTGAAATTTCCCGTTCCACCGCTTGATACAGTTGTCATCGGTGGACAAGACTTTATTTGCTGTGTCTTTGATCAGAAAGCTTCCCTTTATTGAACCTTTATTGATCATAAATTAAATGCTCGGTAGTGGGTTAACATTACACTGGGCGGCTGTTGGTTATAATAATTTTGTATATGTGTGCTCTAGTTCCCAGTCTAGATTTATAGACTAGGCGAGATCATGTGGTCTATTCCTTAGCCAATCGCTTTCCATACTGCGCGGTTGATACATTACTTAAGCACTGATTCTTTCTCAGTATACATGCGAGCATTGACGAAGGAACTTAGGATTCTGTACCCGAGAGGATTACCAAAGGATTCATTATCGAAGGACTCTTTACCTGGAACTGAGAACTCTTTACCAGAGGAATCAAAGGATTTATTATCGAAGGACCCTTTACCAGGGATCCAATTCCACTGGACAAGCACTCCTGCTTTAAGGCCAAAGTATGGCCCATAAAAACTTAACAGCGGCCACCTCTGGTCGAGTCGGCCTTCATTCCAATAATTCTCTCGATCATGCCTGGATGTATTAGGAAATACAAGAAAGACAGAGGTACTCGTCGTGTAATGGTTATCGTCATAGGAAATAGACACGGCGACCCGAGTTCAAACCTTGGACGAGGTTGGTTGCATTTCACGTTGTTTTCATATAAATTGGGAGAATATGAAGTTATCTATTCTATCTCCAGCTCTGGGTAAATACTGAGGCTGACGGAGTTTGGGTCGTTGGGTTATTTTTTACAATCATAACCATTACACAATGAGTGCCTGCTGTGATGTAGTTTACAACTATATGGTATCAAGTATTTTTATCTAATATAATAAATCTCAAAGATCTATTTGACCCATAGATGGTACTACCATTCTGGGTCAGAGTGAAACTATGAGTAATGGCAACGAAGGAGTAGTCCATACCCCCAACAGCTCTAAAACTTGAGTCTCAACATCAGATGCAACTTAATGTTATATACAGGACACATCTTACCTTCTCTTTAGGGGATATACAAGGTGCGTCAAGAAAATATCGGAATTTTTTTAACTTGTTTGACACAGCTTGTATTCTGAAAAAAAATAACATTCCTTTCATTGCTCATTTCTATCTTGGTAAATAGAGCTTCAATCTTATGACACTCTTTGTATTCTGAAAAAAAAAGTTCCATTCATTGTTCATTTCTATCTTGGTAAATACAGCTTCAATCTCGGCACTTTTATGACACACCTTGTATTCTAAAAAAGAATAACGTTCCATTCATTGTTCATTTCTATTTTGGTAAATACAGCTTCAATCTCGGCACTTTTATGACACACCTTGTATTCTGAAAAGAAATAACGTTCCATTCATTGTCCATTTCTATCTTGGTAAATACAGCTTCAATCTCGACACTTTTATGACAAACCTTGTATTTTGGAAAAAAATTAAAGTTTCTTTTAATTGTTCATTTCTATCTTGGTAAATACAGCTTCAATCTCGGCACTTTTATGACACACCTTGTATTCTGAAAAAATTACGTTCCATTCATTGTTCATTTATATCTTGTTAAATAGAGCTTCAATCTCGACACTTTTATGACAAACCTTGTATTCTGAAAAAAATTAAAGTTTCTTTTAATTGTTCATTTCTATCTTGGTAAATACAGCTTCAATCTCGGCACTTTTATGACACTCCTTGTATTCTGAAAAAAAAGTTTCATTCATTGTTCATTTCTATCTTGGTAAATACATCTTCAATCTCGGCACTTTTATTACACACCTTGTATTCTGAAAAATAAAAGTTCCATTCATTGTTCATTTCTATCTCGGTAAATGCAGCTTCAATCTCGGCACTTTTATGACACACCTTGTATTCTGAAAAAAATATAACGTTCCAATCATTGTTCATTTCTATCTTGGTAAATACAGCTTCAATCTCGGCACTTTTATGACATACCTTGTATTCTGAAAAGAAATAACGTTCCATTCATTGTTCATTTCTATCTTGGTAAATACAGCTTCAATCTCGGCACTTTTATTACACACCTTGTATTTTGGAAAAAAATAACGTTCCATTCATTGTCCATTTCTATCTTGGTAAATACAGCTTCAATCTCGGCACTTTTATTACACACCTTGTATTCTGAAAAGAAATAACGTTCCATTCATTGTTTATTTCTATCTTGGTAAATACAGCTTCAATCTCGACACTTTTATGACAAACCTTGTATTCTGAAAAAAATTAAAGTTTCTTTTAATTGTTCATTTCTATCTTGGTAAATACAGCTTCAATCTCGGCACTTTTATGACACACCTTGTATTCTGAAAAGAAATAACGTTCCATTCATTGTTCATTTATATCTTGTTAAATAGAGCTTCAATCTCGACACTTTTATGGCACACCTTGTATTCTGAAAAGAAATGACGTTCCTTTCATTGTTCATTTATATCTTGGTAAATACAGCTTCAATCTCGGCACTTTTATGACACACCTTGTATTCTGAAAAAAAAAGTTCCATTCATTGTCCATTTCTATCTTGGTAAATACAGCTTCAATCTCGGCACTTTTATGACATACCTTGTATTCTGAAAAGAAATAACGTTCCATTCATTGTTCATTTCTATCTTGGTAAATACAGCTTCAATCTCGACACTTTTATGACACACCTTGTATTCTGAAAAAAATTAAAGTTTCTTTTAATTGTTCATTTCTATCTTGGTAAATACAGCTTCAATCTCGGCACTTTTATGACACACCTTGTATTCTGAAAAAATAACGTTCCATTCATTGTTTATTTCTATCTTGGTAAATACAGCTTCAATCTCGACATTTTTATGACACACCTTGTATTTTGAAAAAAAAATAACGTTCCATTCATTGTTCATTTCTATCTTGGTAGATACAGCTTCAATCTCGGCACTTTTATGACACACCTTGTATTCTGAAAAAAATATAACGTTCCATTCATTGTTCATTTCTATCTTGGTAAATCCAGCGTCAATCTCGGCACTTTTATGACACTCCTTGTATTCTGAAAAAAAAAGTTCCATTCATTGTTCATTTCTATCTTGGTAAATACAGCGTCAATCTCGGCACTTTTATGACACACCTTGTATTCTGAAAAATAAAAGTTCCATTCATTGTTCATTTCTATCTTGGTAAATACAGCTTCAATCCCGGCACTTTTATGACACACTTTGTATTCTGAAAAAAAAATAACGTTCCAATCATTGTTCATTTCTATCTTGGTAAATACAGCTTCAATCCCGGCACTTTTATAACACACCTTGTATTCTGAAAAAAATAACGTTCCAATCATTGTTCATTTCTATCTTGGTAAATACAGCTTCAATCTCGGCACTTTTATGACACACTTTGTATTCTGAAAAAAAAATAACGTTACAATCATTGTTCATTTCTATCTTGGTAAATACAGCTTCAATCTCGGCACTTTTATGACACACTTTGTATTCTGAAAAAAAAATAACGTTACAATCATTGTTCATTTCTATCTTGGTAAATACAGCTTCAATCCCGGCACTATTATGACACACCTTGTATTCTGAAAAGAAAATAACGTTCCATTCATTGTTCATTTCTATTTTGGTAAATACAGCTTCAATCTCGGCACTTTTATGACACACCTTGTATTCTGAAAAGAAATAACGTTCCATTCATTGTCCATTTCTATCTTGGTAAATACAGCTTCAATCTCGACACTTTTATGACAAACCTTGTATTCTTTAAAAAATTAAAGTTTCTTTTAATTGTTCATTTCTATCTTGGTAAATACAGCTTCAATCTCGGCACTTTTATGACACACCTTGTATTCTGAAAAAATAACGTTCCATTCATTGTTCATTTATATCTTGTTAAATAGAGCTTCAATCTCGACACTTTTATGGCACACCTTGTATTCTGAAAAGAAATGACGTTCCTTTCATTGTTCATTTATATCTTGGTAAATACAGCTTCAATCTCGGCACTTTTATGACACACCTTGTATTCTGAAAAAATAACGTTCCATTCATTGTTCATTTCTATCTTGGTAAATACAGCTTCAATCTCGGCACTTTTATTACACACCTTGTATTTTGGAAAAAAATAACGTTCCATTCATTGTTCATTTCTATCTTGGTAAATACAGCTTCAATCTCGGCACTTTTATGACACTCCTTGTATTCTGAAAAAAAAGTTCCATTCATTGTTTATTTCTATCTTGGTAAATACATCTTCAATCTCGGCACTTTTATTACACACCTTGTATTCTGAAAAATAAAAGTTCCATTCATTGTTCATTTCTATTTTGGTAAATACAGCTTCAATCTCGATACTTTTATGACACACTTAGTAGTCGACGTATTTTAAACCTCGTAGTAGAGTGATTATTTTAAAGAAAATTAGCATTTCATTCGTTGTTCATTTCTAGCCTGGTAAATACAGCTTGAAGCGAGATACTGTTTTTTTAGCACATCTCAAATCCAATTCAGTTTACGCTTTGTCCCATCATGAAATTCTCTTGGCAAAATGTCTTGTCTACATTGGTCGATGAATGACTGACAAAGTGGATAATCCGCTGTGGAAACCTTATCGTTGAGTTAAATAGCAACAGTGAGTGTTAAACACTTAGTCAAACTTTGAAGGGCTCTTGTCTGTAAATCAATTTATCTTCCCTTCTCACTCAACTGCAGACTGCAAAGAATGGAGAATTCCAAAGAGATAACTTTAAAATGTAGGATTTCTTCGTGGCTTATTGGCTAAAGAGCTGGAGTGCGACATCGCAGTGAGCAAGTTTGAATTCCAGTCTTTCTATTACGTTCACTTTTCCTGTGCTACTCATATGCAGAGTTCAACAAAGCTATTTTGGTGCATATTGCATAAATGCGTCCTTAAAAAAAGCTAAGTGTTATCTGCTGAAAATCCAGTCCACATTACTGTTAACTCCCTAGCTGTTGGAACGCGTTTTTCCCGAAAAGTTAAGACGATCTGAAAGCGATATTTTACGCTCCCCAACCAAGATATTTCTCGACAAGTAAATGTAAATATTTTAACCTCTCCCTCTTTAACATTTTTTTAGTGGTTTGAAGGCGTTTTATCAACAAATAACATTTTTTAGTGGTTTGAAGGCATTCTTTGAGCCACTGTTTTTTTTTAGCTACTTCTTCACTAAAGATTTAACTTCCTCGTCACTGGAATGATGTTTGAATTCTCATCTGAATTGCTCTCTTCCTTCTTACGTTTGAGTCTCATCATGGTGTAATGGTTAGCAAGTTAGACTCACAAATCCATTACTACTGATTAGCGGGTTCGATCTTTGTTGGATGCTTCATAGTTAGGACCTTGTGTTATATCCTACCCGTGGCGTATGGATTGAGTAAAAAAGTGCGTCCCATCGTAGTGTTTTGGTTAGCAAGCTAATCTCGCTGATCCATTACTACTAAATAGCGAGTTCGATCTTCGTTGAATGCACCATATGTGCGACTTTGTGTCACATCATACGCATATCAAACAGATTGGGTTGATAGTGTAATGGTTAGACGGATCATAGTTTAATGGTCGGACAAATCCATTATTACTGAATAGCAAGTTCGATCCTCGTTGGATGCACCATACTTGCGACCTTGTATCACATCCCACCCGTGGCGAACGAGTTGGTTGCCATACCAAGGCTAAGAGTTTGAATAACGTAGACACGGAGTCAACATTTCTTGGTGACTGTCAGTCTCTGGCCTATGAAATCATCAGACCGAGTTCTTTATCTATAAATCTTTGTATCGGGAAAAAATTGTTAACAGTCAGTTTGTCGCCAGTAGGTTTGGTTTGGTTTGTTTTACGGCATATCAACCTCAGTGGGTCATTTAATGCCAATAAAGTTTTGAAATAAATCAATTCTTAATGGATAATACAATTTTTTTATAAATACATTTTTCTATTTAACCCATAGATGGGACCCTAACAGGTACTACCACTCCGGGTCAGAGTGGACCAGGGAGCAATGGTGATGAAGGAGTGCTCCACATTCCCCAAACCTCCAAAACTGGAACCTCACCATCAGATATAGTTTAATGTCATTCCCAGGAAATGTAGACCCTCAGCCACCACCTTCTAGCACCCATATGATAAAAAGGGGTTGGGGCTTGCAATAAGGGAAATAGGGTTGGGAAAATTGTATAGATGCTAGGGCTTGATATGGCCAGCCGATTGATCGGAGAGGGTCTCTCCGACCGCCCCTCTAGCCCAAGAAAGGGTCAAAGTGGAGTATTGCAAGTCATGGACTGCTCAACCACCTGGGTTCTATCCTTAAGCAACTTCGCTATCTTAACTTGAGTTTATAAATTTAAATATAAATATGACAATTTTGCTAATAATAACAGAAAACTATATTATCTATGATTAATGGAGATTCGCTTCCGGTTTTTGTCTGTAAGAAAAATTACGTCACTGCTTACGTCACATTACCCAAAATCGGCATAACATAGAATAAATACACTCAAAATTTGAACATGAAACATTAGACAGCCCTCTTTGTTTTTTAAAACAAGTTTTGATAAATACATGACTGTTATTATATATCTATATATAGTTTGTTTTATTTTAATACATATTTAAAGTTTACATTTCAAATTGTTTTATGTTTTAATCCTTTAATAAATTCGCTGATAACGATTTTAGGCCACCCCGACGACTTTATATATATATATATATATATATATATATATATATATATATATATATATTAATAATAGATTCGCTTCCGGTTTTTGTCTGTAACAAAAATTACGTCACTGCTTACGTCACATTACCTAACACATAATCCAACGTCATAACATAGAATAAATATACTCAAAATGTGAGCATGCAACGTTAGACAATCCTCCTTGTTTCAATAAATAGATGCCCGGCGTTACATATTTATATATAAATTGTTTTATTCTAATATGATATTTAAAGTTATCGGAACTGTTTCCATTTCAAATTGTCTTTCTTTCTTTCTTTCTTTTTTTTTTACTCCTTGAATAAATTTGACGATTTTACATAATTATGGTACACACTCTATGACATTGAATTTTCGGCTCCCATCCACTCAGGCAATATCTTTCAAAAAAGTATTTTTACATCGCCCGGAGCGTGTCTTTTTATTTTGCTAGTATATGTAATATTGAGTCGTATCAAGATAGGAAAGTAATATTCAATTTCGCAGACATCCTTATAGAAATAATTACATAAAACCTATGATAGAAAATAAACAAAAGCGTAACAATGTAATTACTATTATTAATATGTGTTTATTTATTTTTTTAATATAATATTAAATTTATAAGTGTCAGGTTAATCTGAAGAAGTATTGATAGGAAAAAAACAACGGACACGTTGCAATTGGCTGTTTGTTTGTGGTAAAAAAAAAAGATGGTTGACCGGGAACGGATCATAAAATTATGGTCCAATTAACTTTCGCGCCTGAACGACGCATCAAAAAAGATCACAGCCGCCATTTTTTAGTCGGCTTGGTCTCATTAACACAACTTTGTTGTTGAAGATTTTGTTGTTGTTTTATTTTGTGTGGGAAGAGGGTATATTTTGGTTTCAATTTTATTTGGTATTAGTCATTATCTCTTACCCTTTAGGGCTATCTTCTTCTTCTTCTTCTTCTTCTTCTTCTTCTTCTTCTTCTTCTTCTTCTTCTTCTTCTAATTTCCAGACTATTTGTTTATTCATTCCTTTATATTCTTTTTTCTTTCTTTGTTAAATGTTTCGATCGGATTACTTCGTTAAATTATTTTCTTTCTTCTTTGTTTACTTTTTTCTTTTTTTCTTTGTTTCTTTTTCTTTTTCCTTTTTCTTTCTTTATTATCACTTTTGTCTTTCGTTTATTAATCATTCCGACTATTTTTATTCATCTGATTTCTTTCTTTCTTTCTTTCTTTCTTTCTTTCTTTCTTCTTCTTCTTCTTCTTCTTCTTCTTCTTCTTCTTCTTCTTCTTCTTCTTCTTCTTCTTCTTCTCAGACTGTTTGCTTATTCATTCCTTTATATTCTTTTTTCATTATGTGTTAAATGTTTCGTTTTTTCTTTCTTCGTGATCGACTTCCTCCATTAATTTTTTTCTTTCTATCTTTCTTTCTTTCTTCTTTGTTTACTTTTTTCTTTTTTTCTTTGTTTCTTTTTCTTTTTCCTTTTTCTTTCTTTATTATCACTTTTGTCTTTCGTTTATTAATCATTCCGACTATTTTTATTCATCTGATTTCTTTCTTTCTTTCTTTCCTTCTTCTTCTTCTTCTTCTTCTTCTTCTTCTTCTTCTTCTTCTTCTTCTTCTTCTTCTTCTTCTTCTCAGACTGTTTGCTTATTCATTCCTTTATATTCTTTTTTCTTTATTTGTTAAATGTTTCGTTTTTCTTTCATTGTGATCGACTTCCTCCATTAATTTTTTTCTTTCTATCTTCTTTCTTTTTTCTTTGTTTCTTTTTCTTTTTCCTTTTTCTTTCTTTATTATCACTTTTGTCTTTCGTTTATTAATCATTCCGATTATTTTTATTCATCTGATTTCTTTCTTTCTTTCTTTCTTTCTTCTTCTTCTTCTTCTTCTTCTTCTTCTTCTTCTTCTTCTTCTTCTTCTTCTTCTTCTACTGTTTGCTTATTCATTCCTTTATATTCTTTTTCTTTATTTGTTAAATGTTCGTTTTTTCTTTCATTGTGATCTACTTCCTCCATTAATTTTTTTCTTTCTATCTTTCTTTCTTTCTTTGTTTCTTTTTCTTTTTCCTTTTCTTTCTTTATTATCACTTTGTGTCATTCGTGTTAATCATCCCGACTATTTTATTCATCTGATTTTCTTTCTTCTTTCTTTCTTTTTCTCTCTTCTTCTTCTTTTCTTCTTCTTCTTCTTTTCAGACTGTTTGCTTATTCATTCCTTATATTCTTTTTTCTTTATTGTTAAATGTTTCGTTTTTTCTTTCATTGTGATCGACTTCCTCCATTAATTTTTCTTTCTTTCCGTCTTTCTTTCTTTCTTTTTTCTTTCTTCTTTCTTTCTTTCTTTCTTTCTTTTCTTTATTATATTTTTGTAATTTTCTGTTAATTCTTTCTACTATTTTCATTCTGTTGTTTGTTTCTTTCTACAATTATTCATTCATTTCTTCTATAACCTTTTCCGTTCCTTATTTTCCTCTTTATTTTCGTTCATTACATTCAATTATTCTTCCTTTCATATGTTCTTTTTCACTTATTTATTTTTACTTTTATTACCTTCTTTATATTTATCACCCTCCATCAATTTATTACGCTTTTAGCAGAATTATTCAAAACTCCAGGACCGATACCGTTTCATGATAAAACAACTTCCAGATACAATACTGGTAACAATCATTAAAAAAAAACTCCGGATCGATACTTTTATATACTTGCCTAATGATAGCTTGCCTATATATTATATACGGTAGTGCAGAAATTAAAAACAACAGTAATTCTGAATCATGTATTAGTAAATCGACAGAACGTAACCTTTTACAAATCTTGTAGTTGGCTCCGATTGCCAAAGCCGAGCGTGAGAATAAAAGATGAAAAGCCACTTTATCTCTCTCTTT
>CM042147.1:70219895-70248833 GCA_023376005.1 Doryteuthis pealeii | reverse complement strand
GCCCAACCCTCCAAAAACTGGAACCTCACCATCAGATATAGTTTAACGTCATTCCCAGGACATGTAGACCCTCAGTTACCGCCTTCTAGCACCCATATGATTAAAAAGGGTTGGGGCTTGCCACAAGGGCAATAGGGTTCGGAAAATCATATAGGTGCTAGGGCTTGATGTTCTGACCACCAGCAAGATCGGGCCAAAGTGGAGTATTGCATGTCATTAACTGCTCATCCACCTGGGCTCTATCCTTAAGAATCATAGGGTCACCACCCACAGCCAACAGGTGGCCCCATTGGGGGAGTCTTACCCCTCTTCAGAGGTGCAGTCGGTGCATTCTAACGCCCCAGCCGACAGGGTGGACTTATATTTGTTGTTTTGTAAATATATTTGTTAGGAGTTTTTTTTCATTTTTCCACACGGCCCTATTGAATACAAACATAATGATTTGATCCATAGACGGGACCCTAATAAGTACTACCATTCAGAGTCTGAATGGATCTGGTAATAATGGCAACGAAGGGGTACTCCACACTACCCAAGGCTCCAGAATTGGAACCTCACCATTAGAAGCATTTTAAAGTCTTACCCAGAACACGAAGAAATTCAGCCACCGCCTTCTAGCATATATATGATAAAAAGGGTTGGGATTTGAACAATAGGGTTGGTGTTACATAATTATTAGAACCTAATATTTATGTGCAATAGTGCAGAAAACAAGATGGCGTTTTAAGTGCAGCTGACGGCCTTGAAGATTGAGTGACAAGCTTGACCTCAGTCCTAACCTATCTTCCGGGATAGCCGTGAGAATGGTAGAGAGGACCCTCTCTTCTGGTTTAGATAGTAAGTAAGTTTCAGTCAGTTAGAAGGTAGGAGCCGATCTCGTAGGTTGTAAGTCGCGTGATTACGCGCCGCCGTTCTCATCTGCGCAGATGTCTGCTTGGGGGATTTAAAAAAATAAAGTAAAGATCAAAGCAAATCGGAGTCTTGTGTTATTACCTCTAAAAACTACAATGACACAGGGCTTCCTGATAAAGAGAAATCCCCAATAGAAGACCAGAACCTGAAGTCCCAAGAAAGTCCAGACCTTAGAAGATTCCAGACCAAGACAAGTGTTATAAGATTCCAAACCGGCCAGAAGAATAGAGTAAGAAAGAAGTAAGTAAAGAAGTAAAGTAAAAGAGTATACAACATTGGGACAATCATATAGGTTATAGGGCTTGACCTGACCAGCTGATTGTACAAATTAGCCAATTCAGGGACAGAGTGGAAGTGTTGCATGTCATGGAATGCTCAGCCACGAGTATTCGGTCTTAAGTATCAAGGATCACAACCCATGGCCAGAATGTGGCTCCCATTGAGAGGAGTGTCTTACCTCTCTGCAGAGGTGCAGTCGGCGTATTCTACAACCTCAGTTGACTGGACTTGATCCGAAAAGGGTTGAAAGAACATAAAACAAAAGTTCAAGCGAGGACAAAAATCGTTTGAATATCAAATGTATTTAATTCAAATTTGGGACATATGACCTTTAGGCACCCCTTCCGAGATCTCGATTCGTGGGGACACTTTTGTCATTTACACCGTCAAAATCTGATTGTTTTGTTAGGTGTTAGGGTTAGGCGTTAGAGTTAGGGGTTAGTTTTATAATTAAAAAAACCTCTAAAAATCGTCTGTTAACAATTATCCAGATTTTGACGGTGTAAATAAAAAAAAAGTGTCCCCACGAATCGAGATCTTGGAAGGGGTGCCTAAAGGTCATATGGTCCAAAATTTGAATTAAATACATTTTGATATTCAAACGATTTTTTGTCCTCGCTTGAACTTTTGTTCCAAATTTGATATTTAATTATCAATCTATATATTTGAAGGTTATGTTTTATTTTCAAAAATAAATTATTTATTAAATTAAAAGGTAAAAAGAATATCAATGTAAGTTAGAGTCACTAAAACTAAATATTGTCAATGCGTTTTAACTTACATTTACCAACTTTTTAATTTTCTTAATATCATCTTTCTTAAGACTAGTTCCTCTTTCGAATATTTATTTTTTCATTAAATTCTTTCGGATGGATTGTGCGTCTTATGGGAACTTTCTTTTCCGGAACAGTTTCATTTATATATTTATTTATTTATTTTATACATTTATCCTTGAAGATGATTCACCGTTTTTGGTAGTTTCTAAAAAATGAAAAAAAAAAGTTATTTTCAAATGTCTTCATTTAAAAAGTATTCTGCTCTGCGCTTGCATGCAATGCATAAACATATATATGTATGCATGTATACATTTGTTTATATTCATATATATAAATATATTTGTAAATATATATATAAATATATGAATGTGTATGTATATGTATTTATGTATATATGCATATGTATATACATATATATGTGTATATATATATATGTATATACATATGTATATTTGTGTGTATATAAGCCTATGCATGTATATACATATGTATATTTATGTATATATATATATATGTGCATATGTATGCATGTATATACATGTATATCTATGTATTCATATACATATATATGTATATATATACATGTACATATATATATGTATATATATATAATGTATATTTAAAACTATCCAGACAACAGCACTGTATGTATGTATATATATATATATGTGTGTGTGTGTATACATTTGTGTGTCCTTTATATACATAAATATATATATCTTGTGTGTCTTTTATGTATATGTGTGTGTGTGTGTGTGTGTATGTTGTTTGTGTGTCTTTTATATACATAAAATATATATACGCTTGTGTGTCTTTATATGTATACATATGTTTGTGTGTGTGTGTGTGTGTGTGTGTACGTATGTGTGTCTTTATATACATAAACATATATACGCTTGTGTGTCTTATATATATACATATGTGTGTGTACGTTTGTTTGTCTTTATATACATAAATATATATACGCTTGTGTGTGTTTATGTATATACATATATGTGTGTGTGTATGTGTTGTGTGTGTCGGGGCAATGTTCGAATATCGCCCCGTTTGCAAATTTTTTACCTATGAAAGTTCTAATGGGTACTAATGCGCATGTGCACGGAAATAAGCATGGCGTATATATGTGCAACTGTAAGGTTTTCTTTTTAAATGGCTTTTTTTTCTATTTTCAAGCGCTCTATGGATGTTCACGTCAGTGATGAAAAAATAATTTTTAGTTCTTCGCAAATGTTTATATTTGCAAATGGGCTTCCGAAATAGTATTTTTTTTTATCCTTAGTTATGTATTTACACGCTGTTGGTTTCTATAAGTTATCACTCTAGGTCAAGTGACAGCAAGTCCATTCGACGCTTCAGCAATCATTTCGGATATATTACCTCTTTGTCACCTCTTTTTGATCTCGATTAAGAAGGGACATGTTTTTCCTTTACACCGTCAATATCCGGTTGTTTGTTAGGGGTTAGGTTAGGGTTAGGGTTAGGGTTAGGGGTTAGGGTTAGGGTTTTATAATTTTAAAATCTAAAAATCGTCTGTTAAAACAACCGGATATTGATGGTGTAAATGAAAAACATGTCCTTTCTTAATCGAGATCAAAAAGAGGTGCCTAAAGGTCATATGGTCCATTCTCAGGCTCTCGTGGTGTTATAGTTATCTATGTAGGAAATCGATACGGTGACACGAGTTCATATCCTGGACGAGGCTGTTTGCATTTCATATAGCGCTTATACCCTTGGAAAAGGCATGAATCCGACTATTCTCCCTACAGCTATGGGTAAATAGTAGGGCAGACAGGAGTTTTTAACCTTGGTATGACAACTTTATATTCAAACCTGTTAAACTCTGCTTAAAGAATTGACCTTGTGTGACACCCTACTTGTGTGGAGGGTTGGGTAAGTACATGGTAATAATCAAGATGAGGACATTAACAGAGTAAACGGTGTATTTTAATTAAATGATAAATAATTAACATCATTAATCAAGTATCCCTTCCGTTCTCATATCATTTTCGTAGAACCTACTCATTAGGATGAATATTACTATTTACTCTACTTAGTATCGAACATTCGGACCATATGACCTTTAGGCACCCCTTTTGCTTTGCTGATTCATAAGTACATTTTTTCATTTACACCGTCTTTCAACGTTTGTTAACAGACGATTTTTAGAGGTTTTTTTTAAATTATAAAACTAACCCTAACCTAACCCCTAACAAACAACTGGATGTTGACGGGGTAAATGAAAAAATGTACTTATGAATCAGCAAAGCAAAAGGGGTGCCTAAAGGTCATATGGTCCGAACATTCTTTACATTTTAGCACTAGTCAATCTTAGCGGCATATATTTTTTTTATTTTGACGTTTTTCTTTTTGAATGCAAAAGGCCACGTCCAGGATTTGAACTCGGATGGACGTGTCCATTTCCCACGATTCAAACCATTACAGCAGGCACCTCAATATATATTTATATATACATGGTGTGTCAAAAAGTATCGAGATTTTACACACGCTTGTATTCTGAAAAAAAAAAAAAAGGTTCTTTTCATTCTTCATTTCTATCTCGGTAAAAACAGCTTTAACCTTTGTACTTTTTGACACACCTTGTATTCTGAAAAAGATTAACGGTCCATTCCTATTTTTTTTTTCAGAATACAAGGTGTGTCAAAAAGTGCAAAAAATCTCGATACTTTTTTGACACACCTTGTTTATAGGGTGTGATATGCAGATTGTAAGCATTTATAGGGGGTGCAACACTTTCGTAATCCAGTGTTTCACTTGATCAAAAGGTAACGAGAAAAGTGATGAAAAAGAGTCAGAAATTTGCTTCAAGTAATCAGGAATTTATCATATTCCCTGCTGCCGTCATCATTTAAAGTTTATTTTTCAAAATCTCCAAAAATGTATATTTTTAATTGAAACACTTATATGTGTGTAGGTACATATTCTATGTGTATATATACATGGATGTATGTGAATAGTTTTAATGTTATAGCTTTATAGTTTTTACTTATAATGCACCCTATATATATATATATATATATATATATATATATTATATATATATATATATTATATTCCAGTTTGCTTACCAAAACAATGTCCATTAAATCGTTCAAGTGAATGGCTACCCTACAACGCGACTAATGGAGATGCTAAAAATTGTCTACGGGCAACACTTAACTATTTTCATTAAATGTCCTTCCTTCTTTCTTCCCATTCTCTCCTCCCTCTCTCTCCTCTCTCTCTCTCTCTCTCTCTCTCTCTCTGTCTGTCTGTCTCTCTCTCTCTATCTATCTATCTATCAATATATATATATATATATATATATATATATACTTATATATATGTGTGTGTATGTATATATATTTACATATATATGTATGTATAATATATATATGTATATACATATATATATATATATATATATGTATATATATATATATATATATATATATATATATATATATATATATATATATATATAGTTGAAATGTACCTAATTTTGTCAAGATAAGCACTTCTGTCCACTCAAGCTATATATAAAAAGGCAAACATAAACATTTCTACAGAATGTTTTTCTCGATTCCAGAAAACATATTACAGACTAGTGTATTTGCTCACTCCGCAAAGGATAAAGTCTAACGAGCTTATATACGTATTCCATCACGACTGAGAGAAGGCAGTTCACTAAGTCCACTCTCAAAGGACCATTCTAAAATATCGTACAAGTCTGGTTTATTGTTCGATGTCCGAGGCGGCCATATGTGGCGAAATTCTGAGGGTCCTTCATCATTATTGTGTTTAACCACCAGCCTAAGCAGACTTGTGTCCGGGGCGGTAACCCTATTTGACCGCCTTTGTGTCACATCCGACCACTTCGGAAGTGTGGGAGATCATTTTTATTCCCACTGTGTATTGGGTTCACTCCTGATCCAACTGTTTTTGAAATTCTGTGGGAGAGCCGCTGTAGGTTGTTTAAAGTAGGCAAATACTTAAGTAGCTACGTATATATTATTTACAATATTTGGAACATATGACCTTTCGGCACACCTTTTTGATCTCGATTAAGAAAGATGTTTTTCATTTACACCGTCAATATCCGGTTGTTTTAACAGACGAATTATAACCCTAACCCTAACCCTAACCCCTAACCCTAACCCCTAACAAACAACTGGATATTGAGGGTGTAAATTAAAAACATGTCCTTTCTTAATCGAGATCAAAAAGGGGTGCCTAAAGGTAATATGGTCCCAATATTTTTTAATTGTATACAGTTTATGTCGTTTTGTCGCGTTGTACTCCATATTAAAAATAAGAGATATTCTAACGACATTGTAAAATTATTTCCAAATCGGGATTAAAATCACTTTTAGATATTAGATTATTTTATATTAGATGATAAATATCATGATATATTAGAAGAATAGTTATTATTATAATCAAGCACATATACCTTTTGATTATTTAATACTCTACTGGAAATTATAAAGTCTTTTTTATATTTGTTTTAGAAGAAGATTAATTTTTACAAAATATTATAGGAGTGTACATATTGATAGGATATATATATATATATATATATATATATAGAGAGAGAGAGAGAGAGAGAGAAAGAGAGAGAGAGAGAGTAAACTATAGACACGTGTTTCGAGGTATCACCTCTCATCAGTATAGTTATACCATTTTTAGCAACTACCTCTGGCTGGGTTCGAGACCCAACTTACGCTCGCCAAACCTCTTACACATACAGCCACTGTCAGCCGCCAAGTATAGCAGGCTATTTAATCGCTACATTTCTAAGCGGAATTGAACTTCACCAAGAGGTCTCAAACTTTGTAGACAAAGTGAGATTTAGCTGAACGCCGAATACGGTGAATTTGCAATTAAATCCCTCCTAAATAAAGTGCTCAACCGAAATTGGGAGAGGTTGGAATAAATCCGACAGAATGAGGTAAAATATAAGGAATGAAAGAAAAAAACTCAGACAAAAATGTGTAGTATATTCGCTGGGGTTTTGAACCCGGCTTCATCAGCTTTTTATTGAATCATTTAGATAAAACACTTGTATGATCTGAATAATTCAATAAAAGCTGATGAAGCCGGGTTCATAACCCCAACGAATATACTACATATTTTTTGTCTGAGTTTTGTTCTTTCATTCCTTATATTTTACGTCATATATATATATATATATATATATCTTTAGATTTTCGGGACAAGACTCAACCGCGCCATAAGAAAAAAATAAACAATTCAGATCGGACAAAAGGAAAAGAAAACTGTTAATTCAGATTATTTGAATTTCAACACAATTAAACAAAAGCATGAGATAAAGACGACCACATACACACACACACACACACACACACACACACATAATATATATATATATATATATATATATATATATATTTTGTTAGTTCTTTGTTAGTATTGGAGAATTGAGAATAAAGTACTCGATTGCTTTTGTAAGAGCTGTATTTATTTATTATAGTGTACAATACATTTTAGGTTCAATTGTTACCTTTGGTTTCCATGCATGCTTGGTCATGATGAAGGGTAGCAAACATGCTGCTGGAAACCAAAGGTAACAATTGCACCTTAAATGTATTGTACACTATAAGAATATATATATATATATATATAATTACGAGTCTATTTTTTCTTGTATTTGTTTCTTACTAAATAATTCGCGCCTTGCACATGTTGTTACTAGTCGAACATTCTTCGAGTTCTCTCTTACATTACTTTTTAATAATTTCGATTTGGTTATTATTAATCAGTGCGAAACTTTGAAATCCATTATTTTAATTAGATTCTCAAAGAAATTCATAATTAAATTAATAATATTCCATTTACCTTTCCTTCTTTCATTTTCTTATTTTTGAAAAAATTCTGTTGCTTATTTCTTGCCAAATGTAACAACGATAGCATCATTCACGAACGGTAGGTGTTAAATTGCCTCAGCCAAATCAGATTGAAGCTGTGATTTTACATTTATCAATCTTATTATCTTTTGTTGGGTTTTCATCAGCTTTACCGACAGCAAAGACTGATATTTTTTTTACCGAATAATTCATTACTAATCTCAACAGATCTTTACCTCGTTCTATGTTCATCTAAACTATGCAACAGAAGGCCGCAAAAGTCACCCGGTGAGAATCTTGCATTGTGATAACAACCAGAATATGTCGTGGACACGGCGAGACGAGTTCAGATTCTGGACGAGGCTACTTGTAGTTTACATAGTGGTAAAAAAAAACTCTAAAAAATCGTCTGTTAACAAACAGCCGGATGTTGGAAAAGTATGAATTCAACTATTCAGACAAGAAATAATCTTAAATAAATAAATAGATAAATAAAGACATTGAAAGAAACAAATACAGATAAAGAGTAACCATAAATCTACAATGTACTCAATTCTCTTACTTCTGGGCATAAGATAACCCGTTATAATAACTGTTCCAGAAATGCTGAATAGGTACATTTCCTGTGTCCTGAATGCATCATTGCTGATCAAAATCTATTGAGAATTGACACACGATATTTGGATGGCAGTATAGACGCACATAGATAATCCTCTACTTATATATATTTACCAACCCCTTTGCACGAGCAGGATGTGACACAATGTCAATTTCTTAAGCTGAGTTCAACA
The DNA here is from genome assembly GCA_023376005.1 of Doryteuthis pealeii. Classification (NCBI taxonomy): domain Eukaryota; kingdom Metazoa; phylum Mollusca; class Cephalopoda; order Myopsida; family Loliginidae; genus Doryteuthis; species Doryteuthis pealeii. The sequence continues at coordinate 70,240,211 of CM042147.1, read as the reverse complement.
GGTTGAATTCAGAGTTTTCCTTCTCCTAGACCGGTTGCCTAACCAAGGTTAAAGAGCCCAGTCTGCCCTACTATTTACCATAGTTGAAGGGAGAGGTAGAATTCATACCTTTCCCAAGGGTATTAGCGCTAAGTGAAATGCAATTACCACGTCCAGATTTGAACTCGGGCGACGAGACTAATTCCTCTACTTATAAGTCGGGGAGGAACCCGTTGTGAAATGGTTACTGTCGTCGGAAATGGACACGGCGGGCCGAGTTCAAATACTGCACGAGACTGTTTGCATTTCAAAGCGCTTGTACTCTTGGGAAAATATATGAATTCAAATATTCTTCCTCGAATTATGGGTGAATAGTAGAGCAGAATGGACATTTTAACCTTGGTTAGGCAACCAGTCAAGGAAAAGGAAAACTCTGAATTCAAACCTGTTAAACTTCGCTTCTTAATCTATTAATAGTCCATTCTTTTGTTCTTACAAAACGACACAAGACTTGGTATAATTTTAGACATCTGTATTTCAAAACCTAAATCCACCGAACGGGGGAGAAAATGTCATATTGCGCTCATTCGCCGCTCGTCGCGGTGCCTGGACTAATCTCATTCTGTAACTCGTTCTGACGATCAGCCAACCAATCAGAGTATATCTAAAAAGGGTTCAGCTAAAGGTTAAGCCTTGTCTATCACTTTACGGGTATTTTCCATAACTCTTCTACTAAAAGAATTACCAGTTACTTTAGAATTCTATACTTGCCGTGCATAATTAATAGGCCACCTGTCAGTTATGTAACTTACGTTTAAAATTCTTTATCAATTATTAGTGGCAAGGGCCCCATTGATGAACAACCTTAAATTCCCAACCTGTACCACGATGGATTTTCAGCAGGCAATGATGATCTTTTTATAATAGAAATTCAAAGAAATCTTACCGATAAGTACTAGAGGGAGTGATAATTGTCTGCCAGGGCGTATTCCTTAGGCACTAGTTGAATTCATACCTTTTGTCAGGGTGTTAGCGCTATATGAAAAGAATATAACCTCGTCCAGGATTTGAACTCAGCTCGCTGTATCATGAGCTTATATTGTATTTTGAAGCGCGTGGTGTAATTGTTAAAGTCATGGGAAATGGACTCGTCGCCCCGAGTTCAAATCCTGGACGTGGTAATTGTATTTCACTTAGCACTAATACCCTTGGGAAAGGTATGAATCCTACTCTCCCTCCAACTATGGGTAAATAGCAGGGCAGACTGGGCTCTTTAACCATCGTTAGGTAACCAGTCTAGGAGAAGGAAAACTCTGAATTCAAACCTGTTGAACTCCGCTTAATAAATTGACCTTGTGTCGCATCCTGCTCGTGCGGAGGGGTTGGTAAATATATATTGTATTTTGATCCGTTTATTCTGTGTTAGTATGAAATGGATACTGGTATCATTATTGGCCGTTGGTGTGTGTGGATTCTTCTAAATACCTTCCCTCGCTTCAAGCATCCATTACCGTGTCGGCTAGGAGTGTAGTATACGCCGACTTCCTCCCTGTAGAGGGGCAAGGCCCCCTAATGATGCCACCTGTTGGTCGTGGATGCCTACTCGTAATGCCTGAAGAAAGGAATAAGGTGACTGAGCAGTCTGTTACCCGGGTATTAAATGGCCCCTTGACATCCAACACTCCATTTCGGCCCTTACTTAAGATAATCATGTCAAATCCTAGCAACTAGGTATATGATAGTCCCGACCGTATTCTTCAAATGGCTCTTATGTTAAACACCCATCCCTTTCGATCATGTAGAGGTGAGAATGCGGTGGCCGAGTGTCAACCAACAGTATTTTTTAATACACATGAATCTAATGAAAATTATTTCAACCAATTTATTAATACACTAAAATTTAATGAGAATTATTTCTTAAACAATCTTATTATAATGGAGATTGTGTGTTTTTCTGTCTGTAACCGAAACTATATTACTATCAAGTTACAATTAACATAGTTATTTACATCAAATTCTCCATGATTTCATTTATATTAAACCTGAATTATTAATAAAAATTGCTTCACCTTTTATTAGTGTTGTCCATATCTACATACAATAACATGCAATTGTATTATATATACAACAAAATAGCGTTTTGCAGTTGAATGGAAGGCTAATTTGCATATTGATATTTAAAATTTTATTTTATAAAATATGTGCTTGGTATTATTGATTTCTAATTGTTTGGTTTTATTTTAATGAATATAAGCTAAAATTCTTCAATGAATCTTGAAATCCATTAATAAGAAAAATACAAAAAGTTATTTTTTCCTTTATTTCCTAATTTAACTAAATTGTTAAATACGAAAATTCACCAATGAAAGACGGGAGTGATGGAAGAGTTAGTTTCATTTCTATTTTTCTATTATACCCCACTTTGTTACATCTTCATCTTTTTTTATTCTAGAAGACTTTCTTAATTTAATACGATATTTCATTACATTAAAACCTAAAATACTTGCACCCGGAGGGTGCATATATTTGCTAGTTCATATAATAAAAATACCGGTGCGAAATTTGGAAATAATGGCTCATTTGTTTGTTTGGCTGGTTAGTTGGCTTTTTGGCATATCAACCCTTGTGGGTCATTTAATGCTAAATTATTTTCATAAAAAAGAATTGGCATTATTTAATGACAAATCTATTAATAATGGAGATTCGCTTCCGGTTTTTGTCTGTAACAAAAATTACGTCACTGCTTACGTCACACTGCCTAAAATCGTCATAAATAGAATACACTCAAAAGTGTGAGCATGCAATGTTAGACAGTCCTCATTGTTTTTTAAAACAAGTTTTAATAAATACATACCTGGTATTATCTATCTATATATAGTTTGTTTTATTTTAATATATATTTAAAGTTATCAGAACTAAGTTTCCATTTCAATTTTTTTATATTTTTAACTCCTTTAATAAATTTATTTATTTTTTACTCTTTTAATAAATTTGATGATTTTACTTTACTTATGATACAAACTTCTGATATTAAATTTTCAACTCCCATCCCCTAAGGCAATATTTATTTTACGTCGCCCAGGGGGCGTTTTTTTATTTTGCTAGTTTTCATTTTAAAAAGTGGCATTATTTAATGCCAAATAGTCTTAATTAAAAACAAAACGATTCGGCATTAAATAACCCACAAGAGTTAATATACCAATAAGCCAAAACACCATGCCAATCGTTTTTTTATAAAACATATTTGGCATTAGATATCCCACAAGGGTTGATATGCCAAAAACCAAACCAACCAACCAAATATCTCTAATATACTATTGTTTCTAAAATTCTCACCAATTATTACATATATCAGGTTTGGGAATTAGTATGAAGCATTAAAAAATAAATTATAAGAAACGCGGTTGTTTTGGAGTAGAGTTTCGTTTATTTAGTAAATTTTCGGGATTTTTATAACTCCCTTCTTCAGAGGTGAAAAGAATAGTAGAATAAAGGTGATAACCCTGTTATCAATAGTAGAATAAAGGTGTTAAACCTCAATTCAAATAGCAGAATAAGGTTGAACCGTAATATCAAATAGTAGAATAAAACATATTTGGCATTAGATATCTCACAAGGGTTGATATGCATAAAAACCAAACCAACCAACCAACCAACCAACCAACCAAATATCTCTTATATACTATTATTTCTAAAATCCTCACCAATTATTCTACTTATCCTAATATTTCCGGTGTACAAACCTTTTAACGTAGCTTTAGCTAAACGTATTACTATATCATTCCCCCCCCTTTTTTTGTATGGAGACAAATTATTTGATTACAGGTCTTTGATTTCTTTTTCATGAAACCAAACATTGACAATATCATTTCTCGAATCTTGAAATGAAGCGTAAGTTTCTCAGACTTTGGATTAATGAAGAAAGATGAGTAATTAAATTACATGCAAATTGGATTTATAATTCATATACAATGACAATTATCTGATATGAGAAAAGAAAGAAAAGTTTCAAGTTTACAACGAAATGGCTCCATCTAAGACTTTCAATCATTTAAGTAGTAAGAAACAACGCTGCTTCTTTGGTATGCGATCTACTTAGGATGAAATTGATTTGGTATGCGATCTATGAAGGCGAGTCAGAAACTAATGCATTTTGTTTAGGACAGGAACATATATCATACATCAATATGAAACTGGTCCTCTGGTGATCACATCCTACTTTCTCCACATAGGTGAGTAAAAACGTAATGTCATTTTGTTTAGGACAGGTATAATTACCAACACAGGAACATATATTATACATCAATATGAAACTGGTCTCTATAATCACATCTTTACTTCTCCACATAGGTGAGTCAAAAAGTAATGCCATTTTGTTTAGGACAGGAACATATTCAACATCAATATGAAACTGGTCCTCTGGTGATCACATCCTACTTCTCCACATAGGTGAGTAAAAACGTAATGCCATTTTGTTTAGAACAGGTATAATTACCAACACAGGAACATATATTATACATCAATATGAAACTGGTGCTCTATAGATCACATCTTTACCTCTCCACATAGGTGATTCAAAAGGTAATGCCATTTTGTTTAGGACAGGTATAATTACCAACACAGGAACATGTACCATAGATCAAAATGAAACTGGTCCTCTGTGGATTACTTCCCTGCTCCCTCACATAGTCACCGTTTCTCTCAATAGCAATATTCCTCCTTCGAATGAGAGCATGTATCCCTGCCCCGTAAAATCCTATTGACTGTTCATTGAGCCACTTCTTCACTAGAGAATTAACTTCCTCGTCACTGAAATAATATTTGCCTCTCAAACCCTCTTTCATGGAATCGAAGAGATGATAGTTTGAAGGTGCTAAATCTGTTGAGTATGGAAGATGTGCTAAAGTTGTGTCCGTCGTCTGAAGAACAGTCAACATAATTTTACTTGTATTCTGAAAAAAAAGTTCCATTCATTTCTTCATTTCTATCTTGGTAAATACAGCATTAAACCTGGTACGTTTTTTTGACACACCTTGTATTCCTAAAAAATAATGGAGGACTTTTTTTTTTCAGAATACATGGTGTCTAAAATTACAAACAAATTTCGATATCACTTGAATAGCCTTGTATGTATATTTTTATATATCTATACATATATATATATATGCCTGTGTGTGTACATATATGTGTATATGTACACACACACACACACACACACACATATCACACACAAATATATAAATATATATATATATATATTATATATATTATATATATATATAGATAGATAGATAGATATAGTATATATGTGTGTGTAATGTTTAACATAGATTTGCGGACCATTGTTTGTGAGTTCGATTCTCCTTGGGCGCCCCACACTTCTAGCTTTGTGCCAAATCTAATATTAGCTTAGTAATATATATATATATATATATATATATATATATATATATATATTATATAGAGAGAGAGAGAGAGAGAGAGAGGGGAAGAGAGAGAGAGAGAGAGAGAGAGAGAGAGAGAGAGAGAGAGAGACATTTTCGAACATTTCAAAATTCTCCGCTTTTTTTCCCAACGAATTTCATTTCAAATTAGGATTACTCTGATGAAAGTCGAATTTTCTTTGTGTGCGGAACATTTCTAATTTTTTCTATTATTATTATTATAGCAAATATTGCACACTCCGGGTGCAAGTATTTAAGTTTAATGTAATAAAATATTGTATTAAATTAGAAAGGCTAATGAAACTAAATAAGAATACAGATAAAAAGATTTGAAACATAGGGAGTATGATAAAAGATTTGAAACAGAGGGAGTATAATTAAAAAATGGAACAACTGAAACTTATTCTTCCATCACTCTTGTTTTCATTGTTATTTTTCTAATTTAAGTATTTAGTTAAAGAGGAAGTAAAGAATAAAATGACAGTTATTTTATCTTGTTAATGGATTTTATTTAAGATTCATTGAAGAGGTGTTTGCTTATTTCATTAAAATAAAACCAAACAGTTAGAAATCAATAAACTAAGCACATATTTATTAAATTGGATTTTTTAATATTAATATGCAAATTAGCCTTCCCGTCACACTGTAAACCGCTATTTTGTTGTATATATAAATATAATTGCATGTTGTCAGTATGTAGACATGGTTAACAGTATTAATAATGTAAGACAATTTTTTAATAATTGAGCTTTAGATAAAAATAAAATCATGGGAGAATGTGATGTCAATAACTAAGAGAATTGTGACTTGAGTAGGATATAGTTTCGGTTACAGACAGAAAAACACACAATCTCATTATAATAAGATTATATTATTATTATTATTTCATTTCATTTGATTATTTAAAAATAATAATAGTTTGAATATGTACACATGGATAAACTCCTGACCGACACATGTAAGTAATATTGGTTAAATATCGTATATTATCTATTCGATTTTTCTTTCCTTTATTCATTTTTTCAACATCCGTCGGATTCACTTCCAGTTTCTTTTACACACACACACACACACACACACACACACACACACACACACACACACATATATATATATATATATATATATATATATATATATAACATATGTTTCGGTATGAAATTTTGTATACATAAGTTTTGTTAAATTCTTTACTGATTTTTTCCTGTCTTTACACTTAGAATAACTATTCGCTATGTAATCATAACAACACAGGAACATTTTATAAACTAATGCATATTTGTCGCTCCCCAGCCGTTGGATTAATGAAGCAAGATCATTAATTATATGTAAATTGGATTCATAATTCATATAAAATTATTTGATAAGATGAAGGAAATAAATGCCAAAGGTTAATATTGAAATCACTTCATATCAGAATTTAAATAAATTTAAGACTAAGAAGAGTAAGAAACAACAATATGGAAGAGTTATACCTGAATGATGATAATTTTTGATAGGGCCGGTTTAGTTCAGTCGGTAGAGTGTCCGACTAGGAACATCAACTAACTCCAACCTAAAAAAGGGGAATCACTCTGAATGAATTTTATAAATTATTTATTTATTGATCTACTAGGAAAAACAAAGACGGGGTTAGGGTTAGGGTTAAGGGGTAGGGTTAGGGTTATGGTTTAGGATTTAAGGTTAGGTCAATGCGAAAATGATGGGTAGATTAAGGGTCTATTTCTAATTTTATGTTCTTATTTCTTTTTCTTATATTATTACACTAAAATCTCGTTCGAAATCGACCAAGGAAATTTAAAAAAGGGAACATTTATATTTGGTAGAGTTGTCTAAGTAGTAAGTACTTATGATTAGTTTCTCAGTTGTCTTTATGAACAATCCTCGCCAACTCAGCGTATGAACAGCACAGTACGGTAAAGTAAGGAGCTGATGGTAGGCGTGGTGCTCCACCTCAGATGCAAAAAACAATCTCCTTTGTCTAGCGCTAGTAAAAAGGGGATAGACTTTCTCGCTGTGATGCTGATACTGACTTTAGACCACCCCGACGATGATTTTGACAAGCAAAACAGCAAGATAATATCAAATCTATAACCCAAACAGTAAGATCACAAGGTATTATTTTTCAGACAGTTATCTCATCTTTATTGTTATATACTCAACGTTTCGTCCGATGTGTCCTCCGGCCTTCTTCTGGTGTTTTTCTGTCGAATTCGGGACACTTCTGGTCAAACTCGGGAGCTTTTATGTCGTAATCGGGAGCCTTCACGGAACTTCGAACCGAACACATTATTCAATTCATTTGGGTAGATTGTTCTCATTCTGTTAACCATAACCAGGTACATGTTTTAAGCTATATCATGTAGTCAGAAGTGAATCAAAAACCTACAAATGATTTTCGCTTAGAACTGTATTAACCCAACCAATATATCCATTGCGCCATGTGTTCAAATGTCCTGTTCCGTCAAGGTTTCCGATTACGGCATGAAGACCCCCGGTTTGGGGCAAAGGTTCCCGAGTTCGGTGACAAGGTTCTGGAGTTCGACAAGAAAAACCCAAAGCTGGCCGAAGGGCACATTCCTTCACCCCATTTTTCTAAACGATTTCGTAGTGGCAATTTTAGGTTGTCTGGTTTGTTTTATTTACAACATATCAACCATCTCTCGATCCTTTGATGACGAATCAAACCCTTTTTTTTTATAAACAAACGACTCGGGCTGCATTATTAAGTGTTAAGTCATAAATCGGAAGAAGTTGTGTTAAATCATTTAGACTAAGTCTAATCAACAGTCATTTAACTCGAAGCGTAACTGTTGTATGAACTGTTGTAGCGTCAGGCACTGATCTGCGAACTGATAGAAAGTAACTGTTACGCGGTCAAGGTATTCATGGTAGTACTAAACATATGCATGATTCCAGTTAAGGGTACAACGTTGAAACTGAAGATGGGTTAAAGACTTAGCCGTTTAGAAATGCATCGTATTATGTAACATGTGGAGAAGCAACAACAATACAGCTTTAATATACCATATTCCTTTAGGATTTTTGATCTGATTAAGACATGTTTTTATTTACATCATATCCGGTTGTTAGGGGTTATGGTTAGGGTTAGGGTTAGGGGTTAGTTTTATAATTTTTTAAAACTAAAAATCGTCTGTTAAAACACCGGATATTGACGATGTAAATGAAAAACATGTCCTTTCTTAATCGAGATCAAAAAGGGGTGCCTAAAGGTCATATGATCCTGATTATACATTAAAGAATTGAGAAAAATGTTACTGTACATAAAAAAAATATGATTAGTTTAAGATAGGGCGTTACATTTCAATCAACCTGTAGAAATCAGTCGCTCTCATAGAATAAGGGGGTGATATATCAAAATGAACCAATTTGACATCTAACGAAGAATTGAATGATGAACAACAATAGCAAAAAGTGCTAGAGTACCATCTTGCATAAAAATCAAGTCTTCACTAATTATGTAACTGCATATTAAAAAAAATTATAAATAGTTTAAAACTATTAATCGCTGCTTAACTCATTTTGAAACTAAAATACCAAATTAAAATATATTTTTCAAGAACCATGCATATTTCATCATCGTTATCCTAACATAAATTGTAGGAAGCTATAACATCTTATTATAATAGAGATTCGGTGTCTGTCCACCTTTAACTGAAACTACGTCACTTTTTACGTCACAGTACCCTCAGGAATTGCGTAAGTTTATCAATGAGTAATTAATCTATAGTCAAAATCATTAATAGATAGAACAAAGAACAACCCTGTATTATACATACTCAGAAATTAAGTATGCAATATTAACCGATCCATAGTGTTTGTAGTTTTGATAAATACATGCCTGTTATTGTTTTTTTATATTTAGTTTGTTTTATTTTAATATATATCTAAAGCACACGCGCACGCACGCGCACTCAAAAAGTAAACATAGACACCTATACATAGACACACACATACACACACCCCAAAAGTATAATTTTAAGTAGAAAAACACAGAAATTCTCTAGAACAAAAAACAAATTTCAAACACATACACCTAACATATCAAATGAACATCTGATGAACTATACCTATTAAAAGAGTAATGAAAGCTCAGTTAATAAATTTATTACCAAGCTGTGACCTACGTACGACTTACGTGCAAAAATTGTTGAACGTTACATCATTTTTTCTCAATTTTTGCGCGCAGGTCGTACGCAGGTCATGCGCAAATCGCACGCAAGGATTGAAAAAAATAACGTAGCGTTCAACCGTTATCAAACAGCCATTATAATAGAAAAGTTGCAGAAACACACACAACCTATCAAATATCGGACATATTCTGCCAAAATAATAACTCAATGCCTGAAGAAGACAACAGATCAGAAACATGTGTCGCGTATGTAAGATAAAAATAATTTTTTTAAATTTCTGAGAACATAATACATTTTGCGGACCTTCTTCTTTTTATAAAATACTTAAAGCTATATAACGTATAGAGTTTGACGAGAAAATTATTTACAAACTAGAAATACTCACACGATAATATAGTTAATTATTAATATTTCATTATACAGTACAAAATCGTTTGTTTTCATTATCATCTGACGTAAAAAAATCTTTACGACTGATGAAATCAAAATAGCACGGTTTTGACACCCCTAAAAGGAAAAATTTAAATATTTGAATTAATTTGAATTTAACTGTTATAAACTTGGTTTTGTTAGAAAGAAAACATATTTATTTGAATTTTGAGAGAAAAACTATTTTATGTCTATTACTAAAAATATAAGATTCTCAAAGATCTGTTTACATTTTTTTGACGAAGGAGTGTGACAAAGATTAATTTTTACACCGCCCGGGGGGTAGCTTTTCTTTTCTTTTTTTTTTTTGCTAGTACTAATTAATGAAGTAAGCCATAAGAAGCCGACAGTAAAATCTACTTAATTGCGTCAGCAATGTAAATGGTAAGATAAGCCTACGCTAAAAACGTTAAAAACTTAAAATCCACCAACCCATTCATTAGATTTACGTCTAAAAATCTTTTTTTAAAGATTTAGCAGGATTCTAGTTGCAGAAGTAAAAAACCTAATTAATTTTCTACTTTGTGTACACAGCCTAAAATAACATATTAAAGATTAAACAACTACAGACGGAGAGTTGTAATCTATAGATTATAATAAACTACTCCCCAGAGAACAACATTTCCACTCGAATGTGTATGAATTTAACAGAGATGCAAAGTTCCCCATCATCATCATCATCATCATGTCGCGCAAGTAGCACGGATATACATGAAAATCTCGCCAACCTTCCCTATCATTCATTGCCCCTGGGAGGTCTTATGTGCAGCATAAGTGACGTTCTCCTGTCGAAGCCAACACATGAGCATGCTAGTGTGGGCCACTCAGCAAGGACCTACATTGACCAACTATGTGAGGATGCTAGTTGCTGCACAGAAGACCTCCCAGAGGCAATGAATGATAGCGAAGGTTGGCGAGAGATGGTCATGGATATTCGTGCTTCTTACGTGACATGATAATGATGATATATAAATATATATAATAGAAAGAGAGAGGGGGGGAGATGCCCTATTGACCATAGGACTACAAACGTACACTTTTACAAAATTTTTAGTTTTCTTCTAGACCATTATTTTATTATTCTATTATCAGAACTAGCAAATATATGCAAGTATTTGAATTTTAATGTAATGAAATATGTTAAATTTGAAATACTTTTGAAACTAAATAAAAATCCAAATAAAATGATTTGAAACAGAGGGGGTATAATCGAAGAATAGAAAAACTTTGAAACTAAGTCTTCCATCATTTTCCATCACTCCCTCCTTTTATTGCTGAATTTTCCTAATTTAACTATTTAGTTAAATTAGGAAGTAAAGAATAAAATTTCCGTTATTTCTTTATATTAAAGGATTTATTTTAAGATTTATCCCCGAGTTTTTTGCTCATATTCATTAAGAAAAAAACAAACAATTAGAAATCAATAATACCAAGCGCATATTCAATAAAATTAAACTTTTAATATCAATATGCAAATTAGCTTTCCTGTTCACACTGTAAACCGCAATTTTGTTGTATATATAAATACAATTGCATGTTATTAGAATGTAGATAAAGTCAAAAGTATTAATAAGGTATAACAATTTTATCAATAACTGAGGTTTAAATAAAAAATAAATTCATAGTGAATGTGACGTCAATAACTAAGGGAATTGTGACTTGAGTAGTGATTTAGTTTCGGCTTCAGACAGACAAACACACAATCTCCATTATAATAAGATGTTATTATTTTTAATATACAATCAATATTATCAGGTATTATTATTATTTTTATTATTTATTATTATTTTCAAATTCGCTAGTATTGAGATTCTGTAACCAATATTAAAATTATATACACACCCATATATATATATATATGTGTGTGTGTGTGTGTGTGTGTGTGTGTGTGTGTGTGTGTGTGTGCTTCGTATTATTTTTTTTAGTTTCAGCTCCGTAGAATTTCTCTCTCTCTCTCTCTCTCTCTCTCTCTCTCTCTCTCCACACACACACACACACACACACACACACACACACACTTTCTGACTCTCCATCTATCTATCTCTTTTGTTTTTTGTTTGTTTTTATCTATTCATATACAATTTTATATAAGACTATTTAATCGGTAGTTTTTTTTTAATATAAATTGTTCAAAATTATCTTCCCAACCAATTTCCCGCATTATTACACGTTTAAGTTGAGATCTTATTGACTGTGAAAAACTTTAATGTATTAGATGTATTCTATTTTTATTATAACGTTTGTTTTGTGCGAAATCTAAATTGATATATTCACATGTTTATTACGCAAATTATGTATCAAAACACACACACACACACACATACACACATATATATATATATATATATATATATATATATATATATGTGTGTGTGTGTGTGTGTGTGTGTGTGTGTGTGTTTGTGTGTAGGTGTGAGGTCTGCAGATTGCTTAGAGTGACTCCTTAAGAAAACCTTGTATTCGCCATTCAGTTTGCGAAATTAGCATAAACTTTCTTTACCCAAGATATATATATATATATATATATATATATATATATATATATATATATATATATATATTTGTGTGTGTGTTTGTGTGTGTGTATGTGTGTGAATTGGGTAAATACAGGACTGTCTATCGTGGTATAATGGTTAGCAAGTTTGTCTCACAGATCCATTAAAACTGGATAGTGAGATCGATCCTCGCTGGTTGCTCCATACGTGCGACTTTGTATAACTGCCTACCCGTGGCAAACAGTTTGGGTAAATAAGTGCGTCCTATCATGGTTGAGTGGTTAGCAAGGTTGTCTCGCAGACCCATTACAATCAAATAGCGAGATGGATCCTCGCTGTTTGTCCCATATTTATGATTTTGTATCATATCTTACCCATGATGAAAGGGTTGGGTGAATATGAGGACGTATGTGCGTGTGTCCCTCGGTATTTGTGATTGATTGGTTTCAGAATACCTACGGATTCCATAATCCACTGATGTTAAAGTTTTGGATAGAATATATTATTATATTCCAACACATTGTGACACTATGCATTGCACTGGGGTGCATAGGTGCAGAGTGCATATGTGGGGGTCATATGTGTAGTGTATGTATATTTTTTCTCAATTTTTACGAACAAGTATTGAGAAAAATAACGTAGCGTTCAACCGTTATTACACAACCATTATAAACAAAAAGTAAGTTACAAAAACACACACAACCTATCAAATATCGAACATATTCTGCCAAAATAAAGTAATTCAATGCCTGAAGAAGATAACAGATCTGAAACACGTGTCGCATATGTAAATCAATAATAAACATTTTTTAAAGACATCATTCTTTTTGCAAACCTTTTTTATAAAATATCTAATTTTCCCCCGTTGGACCCATAACACTTTATATATATATTTATATATATATATATATATATATATATATATATATATATATATGTGTGTGTGTGTGTGTGTGTGTGTGTGTGTGTGTAGCCGTAGATGAGAGGTGGGAATCATGTGTGTAAACACGAGTGATAAAATGACCAAGAAATGAGAGGGTGTGAATGAATAGATAAATAAGAGAGCTGGGAAGATCTCTGATATCTAGCCGAGACAAAATGTCTGCGACATGGATTGTTTCGGCTTGATTATCCATTGTGTTAATTTAGAGTCGGCATGGACTTTGGTTTTTCCATTATACATTTTATATATATATATATATATATATATATATATATATATATATATATACAGTCCCAGCTAAAAAGTCAGTTAGTTTTCGGCCTGCAGTCGGGGTGATATCGACAATAGCAGCAGACGTAGAAATTAGCCAATAAAGCCATTAATTCGACTTAGTCTCATGACACCTTCTTGCCAGCTGACATAACCCACCACAAACTGCCCAAGTGTTACAACCTCCTCTTCCACCAGCGTCCTATTAACAGACTTGTGTTTTTTTTTCTTTCTTTTAATCCTTGTGAACCTGTCTCTGACTCGTGCCCTTCAAATCGGCCAGCACAGAACATCACAACGTTGGGGGTCTAGACATTGTGCAACGAAGGTGCAGGAGTGCAGACCGGGTATTCTCTCAACACTAAATCATTTCAAGATAATTTTAATGCGTAACAAAATGTAAATGTTATATAAATTATTGTTAGGAAGTAAATATGAACAAAAACTTTCGATGGGAAATCGACACCTGAGATAGTAAAAAAAAGTTAAATTTTATTATCAAAATATTTGTTTTTAAGAAGGAAAAATAGTGAAAGTTTTTCAATAAGAATTATTTGTATACATTTTATAAAGTCGGAGATATTTGTATAAAAATGATATCAATAAGAAATAATTTTTTTTAAATCTTACCAATTTACATACGGAAATTTCTGAAACTGTTCAAACGATCTACTTAAATTGAGATATTGGATTTTTTTTTAAAACGTCCAGTATTTTATTTTAATAGCTACCTTAAAAGCTACACATTCAGGTAGCAATTAAGTTCAGTATTTATTTTAATAGCTACCTTAAAAGCTACATATTCAGGTAGCAATTAAGTTCAGTATTTATTTTAATAGCTACCTTAAAAGCTACACATTCAGGTAGCAATTAAGTTCACTACTTAAAAGCTACACATTCAGGTAGCAATTAAGTTCAGTATTTATTTTAATAGCTACCTTAAAAGCTACACATTCAGGTAGCAATTAAGTTCAGTTTTTATTTTAATAGCTACCTTAAAAGCTACATATTCACATAGCAATTAAGATAGTTTGTGGTTTTGAAGAAAATAGATTTGGTTGGTTGTTTGCTGGATTTTACGGCATGTCAACCCTTGTTAGGTTATTTTATGCCGAAGACGTTTTGTTTTATTCGTGCTTGATGGGTATTCAATTTTTTTCAAACTCAATTCTTTTTTATTAACATTTTTTTAAACTCATTTTTTCTATTAAACCAATAGACAGAATCCTACCAGGTGCTACCACTCTGAGTCAATGTTGACCTGGGAGTAATGGTGATGAAGGGGCACACTACACTCCCCAAATTTTCAGAATTTGAACTTTACCACTAGATACAGTTTAACGTCATACTAAAGGTATTAAGAATATCAACCATCACCTTGTAGCACATTTATTATAAAAACGGTTTGGGCTTTCTAACAAGAGCAATAGGGTCGGGACAATCGTATAGGTGCTAGGCCTTGACGTGACTAGTCGATTAATCTAAGGGGGCTTCTCCGACCGTCCTTCTAGCCTAAGTGGAGTGTTGCAAGCCATGGACAGCTCAGCCACCAATATTCCGCCCTTCAGTATTACGGGTTGCCACCCATGATCAACAGGTGGCCTCATTGGGGTGGATTTTACCCTTCTACAGATGTGCAGTCGGCGTATTCTACTGCCCAGCCGACAAGGCGGAAGTAGATTTGGAGAAACTTCTGAGGTTCATTTCGCTGTGGCTACAGACTGCCAATCTGATAGTATATCAGGATTGCGCATCCAGAATGTTTTTAATTTGCTCACAGAGTCGGCCTGATTCCAAAATGGTATGATATATTGGGCTAAGGCATCTTGGAGTAAATATTTTAAAAATGTGATACACTGACATTCGCATTTATTATTAGAGAAGAATAGTTTTCATTCTAAATTTTGTAGCATGGTGGCTCACGTGTTGGTATGCGAAATCGTAGTACGCGAGTTCAAATCCCATCCAGTCGAGTTATTACGTTCACTTTCCAACTAATAACCTTTGAAAATATATGAATCCCTTAATTCCCTTCATTTATGTGTTATATGGTACCAGCAATGTTATTCTACAAACTTTTGATTATATTAGAAGAGATCAAACATCAGAAAATGTTTTTCTAAATGCACAAATTATTTTCATAAAAATTGCATTGCATCCTTTCTCTAAAATATTTTCCTTTAAGAGAAATATTTCTGGTAATTTACATATGTTAAAACTACCTAGACAATAGACCTTCCAGAGGGACAATTGAAAATTGTCACTTCAAATCCTACTGATATAAAAATGTACAATATATTTACCCACACAACATTTGTATGAACTACCAATTTCTATTATCAAAAGTACTATTACTTTTATTCTGGCATAAAAACACGAAGAATAACATGCCATTAAAACAAAGAAACCAAAACAAACCATTCTAAATTTCGAAGAAATGATACAGATGCAGGCATCACGATAGGCTACAGTCCCAGAGGCGAAAAATGCTTTACTTTTTAAAATCCGTCGGATGTAAAAAATGACTCAATAATTCTTCCGTAATGATTAAGATACAATCACAAAAAGAGTATACTTACTTTTCGCACATAGGTATCTTGGTTTCATAATTAATTAATTAAGTTTTAAATGAGTAAAATACGTATAAAACCACTTACCTCCGAAATAAAAATTAGCCAATGAGATTAGTGATTTTATTTTAATTTCTATTAAAATTTTCTAATAAATTTGAATTACACCAGCAAGTTTTGAAATATTTTGATTTTTCAAAATTATTAAACTAGATAGAATTTTAGTAGTTCGTATCTTAAAGTTTGTTTTTTTTAATTTATTTTTTTATTTTTTAGTCTAAAAAAAAGTTGTTCGCAGATCATTTTTTGTCAATTAAGGCTTGTCAATCTTTCAAATTCTTCTATTTATCGACATATTCTTTAAATTGTAAGATTTTGTACTTTTTCTGATTGGCTGATTATAAAATGGCAGATAAAATCCCTAATCTAATTAGTTATTTTTTTTTATTTCGGAGCTAAGTAGTTTTTTTAAACGTATTTTACTGATTTAAAACTTTATTAATTAATTATAAAACCAAGATACCTATGTGCGAAAAGTAAGTATACTCTTTTTGTGATTTTATCTTAATCACTACGTCAAACTTATTGAGCCATCTTTTACATCCGACAGAACTGAACGAAAATCGTTTAGGGACTGTGGCCTACAAGTATTGAACACGTGTGACGAGAGACGATCAATTCTCTAACACCAAGTGCTGTCCTGTGAAGTTCTTGGCAATGGCGTGATGTTTGTTTGTTTGTTTGTTTGTTTTTTTTGGTTGGTTGGTTGGTTGGTTGGTTGGTCTTATGACATGTATTGTTATTTAATGCCGAATATAGTCTCTTTTTTGTAGATTATATGGTTTTAAGCATTTACCCAAACCCTCCATCACAGTCAGGATGACATAAGTTCAATTTTTAAACGGAGAAAAAATAGTTTAAATGCAGAGTTTTCCTTTTCCTATACCGCCCTGTCGGCTGGGGCGTTAGAATACACCGACTGCACCTCTGCAGAATGGTAAAAATTCACCAATGGAGCCACCTGTTGGTCGTGGGTGGTGATCCGTGATGCTTAAGGATAGAACCCAGGTGGCTTAGCAGTCCATGACTTACAATACTCCACTTTGACCCTTTCATTGGCTAGACGTGCGGTCGGAGAGGCCCCCTCCGATCAATCGGCTGGTCACGTCAAGCCCTAGCACCTATATGATTTTCCCAACCCTATTGTCCTTATGGCAAGTCCAACCCTTTTTATCATATGGGTGCTAGAAGGCGGTGACTGAGGGTCTACATGCCCTGGGAATGACGTTAAACTCTATCTGATGGTCCACTTCTCCCTGGTCCACTCCGGAGTGGCAGTACCTGTTAGGGTCCCATCTATGGGTTAAATAGAAAAATGTATTTATAAAAAAGTTGTATTATCCATTAAGAATTGATTTATTTCAAAACTTTATCGGCATTAAATGACCCACTGAGGTTGATATGCCGTAAAACAAACCAAACCAAACCAAAACAAACCAAACAAACCTTTTCCTAGAGTGGTTGCCAAACCAAGTCTAAAACACCCAGTCTGCCCTACTATTTATACATAGCTGATAATAGAATAGATGGATTCATGCCTTTTCCTTTGGACAGACTGTAACCTTGGTTAGACAACTAATCCAAAAGAAATAAAACTCTGAATTCAAACGAGCAATACTCCGCTTATGAATTGATACTGTGTCACATCCTGTCCGTGGTGCAGAGGTTGGGTAAATACTTATATGATCTCAAATATGAAGCGCTATTTCCGTAATATAAGAATTGAATGAACTGACAAGATGAGTATCACAATAAATCTATGTCTACAATAGATGCAGATAAATGAGTACAAAATTCAAATGTTTGTATAAATCAAGAAAATACACCGTTGTTTGAATTATATAAAGGGGATTATTTTCTCTGAGATCAAAACATTATCTTGATGCACATAACAAACACACCCGAATGAAGGATATGGATATTCGTAATATTTAAGTACATTTCTTTTTTGATTGAATAAACAATCACATCCATCATTGTTTGTTGATGAGACCTAAAGAAGATTACCTTTGTAAATCCGAATTTGAATATTTCACAGTGTTTTCAAATCAATCATCTCTATTCTTTCGTGTAGGTTTGTTTTGGTGTAGTTTTCTTTGTATAATGGTATATCAATCTTCGTAGGTTATGTAATGCCAAAGCAATCCTTCCCCCCAACAGTATTGGCACTATTTTATCCATAGCTAGGAGTATGATTAGTGTTATGCCTTTCACAAGGGTATCAAATAACGAGACTGGAGTTCGAACTCGCTTACTATGGTGTTGCAGTCCAGAAGGTTAGCCACTATGCCAGAAGGACTCCCTCATTTTTTGATCAGCAACTGAACTGATATCATCGCGTAATAAAGTATAGGAATACTTTATTTATCATATAAAGTCGTCCTGGTGCCTAAAGTCGGTATGAGCCAATTAGCGAGGGAGTCTATCCACTTTTCACTAGTACTGGACCAAGGAGTTTGTTTTTGCGTCTGAAGTGGAGCGCCACACATCTACCATTAGTTCCTTACTTTACCGCACAGATCCCTATGCTACAAATACGCTGAATTGGTGAGGCCCGGTATTGAACTAGGAACCATGCGGTTTCTAGCCAAACGCTCTACCGACTGAGCTAACCCGGCCCTATTGATATCATATAACTATGTGCAAAAACTCTTAAGAAACGATTACACTCAAAAAGTGTGTACAAATATATAATTAACAGAATTCTATAAACAACTGGACATGAAATAACTCTAGAGGGGTTGGCATGCCATTAAATTAAATTAATCTATCAATCATTGTTTTGTCAGATATAGTGTTTTGTATATAATAGATTATAAACGAATCGTAGATTATAATTGATATATGCTAGTGATAAGTTCATGGTAATCTAAGGATCACACGCAGCATTCTTGTGCAGCTCCCATCTAGTTTATTCTCTAGTCGCTTCGTTATGGTCCAGGTAGTGCAGCCGTATAGCAGTACTGACACGACAACGGTCTGGAAGAATTGTCTCTTTAACTTTCTGTGAGTTTGGATTTCCATATGATTGACAATTTATTTGTAGCGGACCATGTCTTTCCTATGCGCGCAATGAAGGCATGTCGGAGGGCATATCGGCCGAAACGCTGTACAGATAACAATGAAGATGAGGACAATAGACCGAATAATAGAAATAATACTGATATTTTCTTGATGTCTATTTTAATTCTTAATTGTTAATTCCCCTGCCCGATGTGTTAAGAAGAATGGATCGTTTGGATAGGTGTTATTCATAAACTGCTCAAATACACTAATGTGGGAGCTGTATTATAATATTTCAGAAATGTACCCTTCTACCCCAAAAATAAATTGGGAGGAATAACCTGTTTTGAAAAGACATAATCTATGCCAAAAATACCAAAGCTGTTTTTTTTAATGTTAAATAAAGTTGAGGACTTATCTGCCTGAATTTCTTAGATGAGACTTGATAATTTGGATTATTTGGATTATAAGGAATGCTGTCCTCATCTTTGTTATTATACTTACAATGGATGGATGGACTAATAGATAGACAGATAGATAGATATGAACAGAATATATATATATATAAAGGAATAGATTCATATGACGAGATGATACATATATATACATATGTACATATACAAATGAATAAATAAATAAATAAATAAATAAATATATATATATATATATTATATATAATATATATATATATATATATATGTATATCACTTTACCGTACATATCCCTGTGCTACTCATATGCAAATTTCGCGGTGGCCTGTATCTAACCCGGAACCTTGTGGTTCACTAGGCTGACGCTCTACCGAGTCAGCTAAACCGCCCTAATTATATATATATATATATATATATATAATATATTATATATATATATATATATATATACAAAAGAATTTTTTTAAATTTTTCTGAAAACAAAATACATTTTGCGGACCTTCTTTTTTTTATAGAATATTGAATTTTTCTCCTGTTG
>CM042147.1:70204895-70214895 GCA_023376005.1 Doryteuthis pealeii | reverse complement strand
TGTATGTTTGTGTAGTTGTCTGTATGTCTGAGTTTGTGCGTTTGTGCGCGTGTTCACCCCTTCAACACGGGCAGGTTGTGTGATGCAAGATTCCTTTTTGTTTTTGATTTTTTCTTTTGCGCAGAGCACAAGCGATATGAATATTGTTCGTTCAATCGAGGATTCTTCCTAACTCGATATTTCAAATGTGTTTGGAGACATTCGTGACTGTCAGGAGACGGGAAGGTTCTTCTCGCTGAAGAGCCGACTCAGCTACTTAGCACAAATACGCAACACTACTGCATATGCTACAGGCTCTCGAGGCCTATCCATTTGTCAGCCGCATGAGATACATCCTTAAACTCTGGATGAGTCACGTGCAAAGGGCAATAGTTCGGGCTGACAATTGTCGGGTCAACTGCAACTTGTGTATATGGGCAGCTGGAATCAGGTCGAGGGTTGAGAAGCCGTTGAAATTTCCCCTTCCACCGCTTGATACAGTTGTCATCGGTGGACAAGACCTTATTTGCTGTATCTTTGATCAAAAAGCTTCCCTTTATTGAACCTTTATTGATCATAAATTAAATGCTCGGTAATGGGTTAACATTACACTGGGCGGCTGTTGGAATAATTTTGTATATGTGTGCTCTAGTTCCCGGTCTAGATTTATAGACTAGGCGAGATCATGTGGTCTGTTCCTTAGCCAATCACTGGTCATACTGCGTGGTGGATACATTACTTAAGCAATGATTCTTTCTCAGTATATTTGCGAGCATTGACGAAGGAACTTAGGATTCTGTACCCGAGAGGATTACCAAAGGATTCATTATCGAAGGACTCTTTACCAGGAAATGAGAACTCTTTACCAGAGGAATCAAAGGATTTATTATCGAAGGACCCTTTACCAGGGATCCAATTCCACTGGACAAGCATTCCTGCTTTAAGGCCAAAGGATGGCCCATAAAAACTTAACAGCGGCCACCTCTGGTCGAGTCGGCCTTCATTCCAATAGTTCTCTCGATCACGCCTGGATGTATTAGGAAATACAAGAAAGACAGAGGTACTCGTCGTGTAATGGTTATGGTTATAGGAAATAGACACGGCGACCCGAGTTCAAACCTTGGACGAGGTTGGTTGCATTTCACATTGTGTTAATATAAAGTGGGAGAATATGAAGTCATCTATTCTATCTCCAGCTCTGGATAAATACTGAGGCTGACGGAGTTCGGGTCGTTGGGTTATTTTTTACAATCATAACCATTACAACAATGTAGTTTACAACTATATGATATCAAGGATTTTTATCTAATATAATAAATTTCAAAGATCTATTTGACCCATAGATGGGACCCTAACTGGTACTACCATTCTGGGTCAGAGTGAAACTATTAGTAATGGCAATGAAGGAGTAGTCCATACTCCCAACAGCTCTAAAACTTGAGTCTCAACATCAGATGCAATTTAATGTTATATCCAGGACATCTTACCTTCTCTGTAGGGGATATACAAGGTGCGTCAAGAAAATATTGGAACTTTTTGAACTTGTTTGACACACCTTGTATTCTGAAAAAATTAACATTCCTTTCATTGTTCATTTCTATCTTGGTAAATACAGCGTCAATCTCGGCACTTTTATGACACTCCTTGTATTCTGAAAAAAAAAAGTTCCATTCATTGTTCATTTCTATCTTGGTAAATACAGCGTCAATCTCGGCACTTTTATGACACACCTTGTATTCTGAAAAATAAAAGTTCCATTCATTGTTCATTTCTATCTTGGTAAATACAGCTTCAATCCCGGCCCTTTTATGACACACCATGTATTCTGAAAAAAAATAACGTTCCATTCATTGTTCATTTATCTTGGTAAATACAGCTTCAAACTCGGCACTTTTATGACACACCTTGTATTCTGAAAAAATAACGTTCCATTCATAGTTCATTTCTATCTTGGTAAATACATCTTCAATCTCGGCACTTTTATGACACTCCTTGTATTCTGAAAAAAAAGTTCCATTCATTGTTCATTTCTATCTTGGTAAATACAGCTTCAATCTCGGCACTTTTATGACACACCTTGTATTCTGAAAAAAAAACGTTCCATTCATTGTTCATTTCTATCTTGGTAAATACAGCTTCAATCTCGGCACTTTTATGACACACCTTGTATTCTGAAAAAATAACGTTCCATCATTGTTCATTTCTATCTTGGTAAATGCAGCTTCAATCTCGGTACTTTTATGACACACCTTGTATTCTGAAAAAATATAACGTTCCAATCATTGTTCATTTCTATCTTGGTAAATACAGCTTCAATCTCGCACTTTTATGACACACCTTGTATTCTGAAAAATAACGTTCCATCATTGTTCATTTCTATCTTGGTAAATACAGCTTCAATCTCGGCACTTTTATGACATACCTTGTATTCTGAAAAAAATAACGTTCCATTCATTGTTCATTTCTATCTTGTAAATACAGCTTCAATCTCGGCACTTTTATTACACACCTTGTATTTTGGAAAAAAATAACGTTCCATTCATTGTTCATTTCTATTTTGGTAAATACAGCTTCAATCTCGATACTTTTATGGCACACCTTGTATTCTGAAAAAAAATAACGTTCAATTCATTGTTCATTTATATCTTGGTAAATACAGCTTCAATCTCGGCACTTTTATGACACTCCTTGTATTCTGAAAAAAAAAAGTTCCATTCATTGTTCATTTCTATCTTGGTAAATACAGCTTCAATCTCGGCACTTTTACACACCTTGTATTTTGGAAAAAAATAACGTTCCATTCATTGTTCATTTCTATTTTGGTAAATACAGCTTCAATCCCGGCACTTTTATGACACACCTTGTATTCTGAAAAAAATAACGTTCCATTCATTGTTCATTTCTATTTGGTAAATACAGCTTCAATCTCGGCACTTTATTACACACCTTGTATTTTGAAAAAATGACGTTCCATTCATTGTTCATTTCTATCTTGTAAATACAGCTTCAATCTCGACACTTTTATGACACACCTTGTATTTTGAAAAAAAAATAACGTTCCATTCATTGTTCATTTCTATCTTGGTAAATACAGCTTCAATCTCGGCACTTTTATGACACACCTTGTATTCTGAAAAAAAATAACGTTCCATTCATTGTTCATTTATATCTTGGTAAATACAGCTTCAATCTCGACACTTTTATGACACACCTTGTATTTTGAAAAAAATATAACGTTCCATTCATTGTTCATTTCTATCTTGGTAGATACAGCTTCAATCTCGGCACTTTTATGACACACCTTGTATTCTGAAAAAAATATAACGTTCCATTCATTGTTCATTTCTATCTTGGTAAATCCAGCTTCAATTTCGGCACTTGTATGACACACCTTGTATTCTGAAAAAAATATAACGTTCCAATCATTGTTCATTTCTTTCTTGGTAAATACAGCTTCAATCTCAGCACTTTTATGACATACCTTGTATTCTGAAAAAAAATAACGTTCCATTCATTGTTCATTTATATCTTGGTAAATACAGCTTCAAACTCGGCACTTTTATGACACACCTTGTATTCTGAAAAAAATAACGTTCCAATCATAGTTCATTTCTATCTTGGTAAATACAGCTTCAATCTCGGCACTTTTATGACACTCCTTGTATTCTGAAAAAAAAGTTTCATTCGTTGTTCATTTCTATCTTGGTAAATACATCTTCAATCTCGGCACTTTTATTACACACCTTGTATTCTGAAAAGAAATGACGTTCCATTCATTGTTCATTTCTATCTTGGTAAATACAGCTTCAATCTCGATACTTTTATGACACACTTAGTAGTCGACGTATTTTAAACCTCGTAGTAGAGTGATTATTTTAAAGAAAATTAGCATTTCATTCGTTGTTCATTTCTAGCCTGGTAAATACAGCTTGAAGCGAGATATTGTTTTTTTAGCACATCTCAAATCCAATTCAGTTTACGCTTTGTCCCGTCATGAAATTCTCTTGGCAAAATGTCTTGTCTACATTGGTCGATGAATGACTGACAAAGTGGATAATCCGCTGTGGAAACCTTATCGTTGAGTTAAATAGCAACAGTGAGTGTTAAACACTTAGTCAAACTTTGAAGGGCTCTTGTCTGTAAATCAATTTATCTTCCCTTCTCACTCAACTGCAGACTGCAAAGAATGGAGAATTCCAAAGAGATAACTTTTAAATGTAGGATTTCTTCGTGGCTTATTGGCTAAAGAGCTGGAGTGCGACATCGCAGTGAGCAAGTTCGAACTCCAGTCTTTCTATTACGTTCACTTTTCCTGTTCAAAAAAACTATTTTGGAGCATATTGCATAAATGCGTCCTGGTCTCCTGCCCTTAAAAAAAGCTAAGTGGTGCCTGCTGAAAATCCAGTCCGCATTACTGTTAACTCTCTAGCTGTTGGAAGGCGTTTTTCCGGAAAAGTTAAGACGATCTGAAAGCGATATTTTACCCTCCCCAACCAAGATATTTCTCGACAAGTAAATGTAAATATTTTAACCTCTCCCTCTTTAACATTTTTTTATTGGTTTGAAGGCGTTTTATTAACAAATAAAAATTTTTTGTGGTTTGAAGGCATTCTTTGAGCCACTGTTATTTGAGCTACTTCTTCACTACAGATTTCACTTCCTCATCACTGGAATGATGTTTGAATTCTCATCTGAATTGCTCTCTTCCTTCTTACGTTTGAGTCTCATCATGGTGTAATGGTTAGCAAGTTAGACTCACAAATCCATTACTACTGATTAGCGGGTTCGATCCTCGTTGGATGCCTCATACTTAGGACCTTGTGTTATATCTTACCCGTGGCGTATGGATTGGGTAAAAAAAGTGCGTCCCATCGTGGTGTTTTTGTTAGCAAGCTAATCTCGCTGATCCATTACTACTAAATAGCGAGTTCGATCTTCGTTGAATGCACCATATGTGCGACCTTGTGCCACATCATACGCATATCGAACAGATTGGGTTTATCATAGTGTAATGGTTAGACGGATTATAGTTTAATGGTCGGACAATTCCATTATTACTGAATAGCGAGTTCGATCCTCGTTAGATGCACCATACTTGCGACCTTGTATCACATCCTACCCGTCACGAACGAGTTGGTTGCCATACCAAGGCTAAGAGTTTGAATAACGTAGTCACGGAGTCAACATTTCTTGGTGACTGTCAGTCTCTGGCCTATGAAATCATCAGACCTAGCTCTTTATCTATAAATCTTTGTACAGGGAAAGACTGTTAACAGACAGTTTGTCGCCAGTAGGTTTGGTTTGTTTTACGGCATATCAACCTCAGTGGGTCATTTAATGGCAATAAAATTTTGAAATAAATCAATACTTAATGTATAATACCATTTTTTTTATAAATACATTTTTCTATTTAACCGATAGATGGGACCCTAACCGGTACTAGCACTCTGGGTCAGAGTGGACCAGGGAGAAATGAGGATGAAGGGGTGCTCCACACTCCCGAAACCTCAAAAACTGGAATCTCACCATCAGATAGAGTTTAACGTCATTCCCAGGACATGTAGACCCTCAGCCACCACCTTCTAGCACCCATATGATAAAAAGGGCTTGGGGCTTGCCATAAGGGCAATAGGGTTGGGAAAATCATATAGGTGCTAGGGCTTGACATGGCCAGCCGATTGATTGGAGGGGGTCTCTCCGACCACCCGTCTAGCCCAAGAAAGGGCCAAAGTGGAGTATTGCAAGTCATGGACTGCTCAACCACATGGGTTCTATACTTAAGCATCACGGGTCGCCAACCACGGCCAACAGGTGACCCCATTGGGGGAGTCTTACCCCTCTACAGAGGTGAAGTCGGTGCGTTCTAACGCCAGTAGGATTTTTAGACCAAGAAAATTACAGTTGGCAACTTCGCTATCTTAACTTGAGTTTATAAATTTAAATATGAATATAACAATTTTGCTAATAAATACAGAAAACTATATTATCTATGAATAATGGAGATTCGATTCCGGTTTTTGTCTGTAACAAAAATTACGTCTCTGCTTACGTCACATTACCCAAAATCGTCATAACATAGAATAAATACACTCAAAATTTGAACATGCAACATTAGACAGTCTTCATTGTTTTTTAAAACAAGTTTTAATAAATACATGACTGGTATTATATATCTATATATAGTTTGTTTTATTTTAATACATATTTAAAGTTTACATTTCAAATTGTTTTATTTTTTTAATCCTTTAATTAATTTGATGATTTTACTTACTTAGGGTACAAACTCTCTGACATTGAATTTTTTACTCCCACTCCTCAGGCAATATGTTTCAAAAATCTATTTTTACTAGTCAATAATGATATAAAGATAAACATAAATAAACAAAACCAGAAGGTTCCTAGTTCGATACCGTTCCTCACCAACTCACCGTATAAGTAGCACAGGAATCTGTAAGGAGCTGATGGTAGATATGGCGCCTCAGACACAAAAACAATCTCCTTGGTCTAGCGCTAGTGAAAAGGGGATAGACTCCCTCACTGATTTGCTGATACCGACTTTAGGCTACCCCGATATATATATATATCTTTTTCTAGAATATATCTATATATCTATTAATAATGGAGATTCGCTTCCGGTTTTTGTCTGTAACAAAAATTACGTCACATTACCCAACACATAATCCAACATCATAACATAGAATAAATATACTCAAAATGTGAGCATGCAACGTTAGACAATCCTCATTGTTTCAATAAATAGATGCCCGGCGTTATATATTTATATATAAATTGTTTTATTCTAATATAATATTTAAAGTTATCGGAACTGTTTCCATTTCAAATTGTCTTTCTTTCTTTCTTTCTTTCTTTCTTTCTTTCTTTTTGTTTTTTACTCCTTGAATAAATTTGACGATTTTACATACTTATGGTACACACTCTATGACATTGAATTTTTAGCTCCCATCCTCTCAGACAATATCTTTCAAAAAAGTATTTTTACATCGGCCGGAGCGTGTCTTTTTATTTTGCTAGTATATATAATATTGAGTCGTATCAAGATAGGAAAGTAATATTCAATTTCGCAGACATCCTTATAGAAATAATTACATAAAACCTATGATAGAAAATAAACAAAAGCGTAACAATGTAATTACTATTATTAATATGTGTTTATTTATTTTTTTAATATAATATTAAATTTATAAGTGTCAGGTTAATCTGAAGAAGTATTGATAGGAAAAAACAACGTTCACTTTGCAATTGGCTGTTTGTTTGTGGTAAAAAAAAAAGATGGTTGACCGGGAACGGATCATAAAATTATGGTCCAATTAACTTTCGCGCCTGAACGACGCATCAAAAAAGATCACAGCCGCCATTTTTTAGTCGGCTTGGTCTCATTAACACAACTTTGTTGTTGAAGATTTTGTTGTTGTTTTATTTTGTGTGGGAAGAGGGTATATTTTGGTTTCAATTTTATTTGGTATTAGTCATTATCTCTTACCCTTTAGGGCCATCTTCTTCTTCTTCTTCTTCTTCTTCTTCTTCTTCTTCTTCTTCTTCTTCTTCTTCTTCTTCTTCTTCTTCTTCTTTTCAGACTGTTTGCTTATTCATTCCTTTATATTCTTTTTCTTTTATTTGTTAAATGTTTCGTTTTTTCTTTCATTGTGATCGACTTCCTCCATGATTTTTTTCTTTCTATCTTTCTTTCTTTTTCTTTGTTTCTTTTCTTTTTCCTTTTTCTTTCTTTATTATCACTTTTGTCTTTCGTTTATTAATCATTCCGACTATTTTTATTCATCTGATTTCTTTCTTTCTTTTCTTTCTTTTTCTTCTTCTTCTTCTTCTTCTTCTTCTTCTTCTTCTTCTTCTTCTTCTTCTTCTTCAGACTGTTTGCTTATTCATTCCTTTATATTCTTTTTTCTTTATTTGTTAAATGTTTCGTTTTTTCTTTCATCGTGATCGTCTTCCTCCATTAATTTTTTTTCTTTCCGTCTTTCTTTCTTTTTTCTTTCTTTCTTTTCTTTCTTGTCTTTATTATATTTTTGCAATTTTCTGTTAATTCTTTCTACTATTTTTATTCTGTTGTTTGTTTCTTTCTACAATTATTCATTCATTTCTTCTATAACCTTTTCCGTTCCTTATTTTCCTCTTTATTTTCGTTCATTACATTCAATTATTCTTTCCTTTCATATGTTCTTTCTCACTTATCTTATTCTACATTTATTAGCTTCTTTATATTTTTATCACCCTTCCATCAATTTATTTACGCTTTAGCAGAATTATTCAAAACTCCAGGACCGATACCGTCATGATAAAACAAACTTCCAAAGACAATACTGGTACAATCATTAAAAAAACTCCGGATCGATACTTTTATATACTTGCCTAATGATAGCTTGCCTATAGATTATGTACAGTAGTGCAGAAATTAAAAACAACAGTAATTCTGAATCATGGAAAAAATGTATTAGTAAATCGACAGAACTTAACCTTTTACTAATCTTGTAGTTGGTATCCGATTAGCCAAAGCCGAGCGTGAGAATAAAAAGATAGAAAGCCAGTTTTAGCTGGGTGACTAAACGGAAGAAAAGCAAATAGTGTCTGCCGTCCGAAAGCAATTTCTCCACGTGTGTTCTTCTAACTTGGGTCAATGAAGACGACTAAAAATAATAACAAGTCTTGTATCCGTTGCTAAAAGCAACAACGGACACAAAGATGAGAAATCCCAAGAATACCCTTGTAGTCCCAGATCAGAAAGAACAGATGCTCAGGTCCATACAGAGAAGAGGCAACCCGATCCAGCTTAGTAGTTATATAACAACAGGATAAGGTGGTGAAAAGAAGAGCTATACGACATAGTTATTAAAAAAAATTTGGAACCAAGAAAGAAACAAACTAATAAATTGGATCAAATTAATTGATCGGCTTGATATTATCTCAAATGTTTTTTCAAAGATATATAAGACACTTATATAACATATTGAGGGCCGGGTTAGCTCAGTCGTTAGAGCATTCGGCTAGAAACCATAAGGTTCCTAGTTCAATACCGGTCCTCGCCAACTCAGCGTATGAGTAGCACAGGGATCTGTGCGGTAAAGTAAGAAGCTGATGGTAGGTGTGGCGCTCCACCTCAGATGCAAAAACAATCTCCTTGATCTAGCGCTAATGTAAAGGGGATAGACCCCCTCGCTGATTAGTTGATACCGACTTTAGGCCACCCCGACGACTTTACTTTACTTTATATGACATATAGAATATTGTATCCAGCCTGGACTCCAGTGTCTCGAAATAAAAATTAGAGTATAATATTGCCATTGGATGACATACAAAGAAGATAGAAAGAATTAATAAAGAATAATACACATACTCTACAGATATATTTATCTGAACGACCGATGTGATTCTAACAGGTACTATTACTCTGGGGGGGGGATAATAGAATGAAGGATGACACCACATTCTCTAGAGCTCACTACCGATGAAAATTTAGTATCGTACCGATTTTTCCTTAATAATGCAAAATCACTTGTAAAAACATATTAATCTGATTTTCAAAACAATATATATATATATATATATATTATATATATATATATATATATATAATTATGTATGTTATGTTCTTGTGAACGTTGATTGTTTGGTCTTTTAAAGCATTGGAAAAAAGAACAAAAACTAGAAAAACAGAAAAAAAATCAGAATTTTTATATATTTAACCGTTGCTCTGTTCCTGGTTTAATCAATTCCGATATTTCGGGTGAATATTTAACCCTTTTTCATGTCAGACGGTCTGGGGAGAAAAAATGCAATGTTGTAAATCAAGTGAGCGGATTTGGCGTTTTTTAGACGTTAATTTTCTTTCGAAATTGTGTGACGTAACTAATCTGAAATACGATCATGGTAATCGTTCGAAATGTTGCATGACTTTGATCATGAAAGTCATGTGCAACTTGAAGAAAACTAAAGAATAAAAAATGATTAATAAATAAATAAATAAAAAATGATATTACGTCACAGCATA
>CM042147.1:70184895-70202395 GCA_023376005.1 Doryteuthis pealeii | reverse complement strand
TGTGACCGAACGTAAAACTCTTGAAAGAAAAGGAACCGGCTTGATTTCTTAACACTTTTTACTGAGATCGATACCGTGGACTCCAAAAACAAAACAAAAACAAAAACAAAAAAAAGATAATAGATAAATAAACAAAAATAAATAAATGAATAAATCACAAAGGATACATTGTCCGTTATTAATATGATTAAAACGGGTACAGTTGGCAGTCAGCCGGGCTATTTCGCTGAAACCCTGAACAAAAATAAAAGAAATCTGTGCTAATGGTCACTATTACCTCAAGCTGCATGGCGTCGAGATGGGCCGTCTAAAATATGAATATGTCATTTTTATTGAAGGGAATGAGACTAAAAGGTCAACGCTTGGTAGATATGTCAGTAATGCCTTTTATTCTGCCGTCCAAATCTGGGCTCTAATCCAGACTGAACAAATGACGCAATACAATCATAACAATGAAAACATTTAAAGTTTGATTTGGTAGGTTAAATTTATAGCATAAGTAAACTTTGTTGGGTTACATTACACCAACTCCAGTCTTTTTCTTTTTATAATAATAATAATAATAATAATAATAATAATAATAATAATGCATATACCATAATATGCATAAACCAGAATCTCTTCTTGAGAATGAAACGCATAAAATTCTCTGGAACTTTGAGATAAAGAAAGATCACCCTATCCCAGCCAGGAGACCAGACTTAGTGTTGATTAGAAAAAAGAGAACGTGTCAACTAGTGGACTTTGCGGTTCCAGCAGATCACAGGGTGAAGCTGAAGGAAAATGAAAAGATAAATACCTGGACCGTGTCAGAGATTTGAAGAAGCTGTGGAACATGAGAGTGAAAGTATTACCAATTGTAGTTGGTGCACTTTGAACGGTACCAATAAACTTGGAAAAAAGACTGGAGGATCTGGAATTCAGAGGAAGAATTGAGACCTTCCAGACTACTGCAATGTTGCAATCTGCTAGAATAGTCAGAAGAGTCCTGGAGACTTGGGGACACTTGTTGTCACTCAGACTCCAGTAAAATACAATCACTTCACGCTGATGTGAAAAACTCAAGAGGAGTGAAAATAATAATAATAGGCTCGACTGGGTGGGAAATGCGATCCACTGGGATTTGTGCATGAAATTGAATTTTGACCATTTTTTGCACACAGCAGAATTCACCCTAGAGAATGAGAAGTATAAAATTCTCGGGGTGGGGGTTGTAATTACAAACTGATCACCTAGTGTTCATTAAGTAGAAAAAAGAATTAGCCATCAAGTAAAAATGAAAGAAAACAACAAAAGGATACACTGATACATGGACGTTGACGGAGAACTGAAAAAACTGTGGAAGACGAGTGTGAAGGTAGCTAGGGCCCGTGGAACGGCCTCCAAGAGTTTGAAAAACACTCCAGAAATGAGAAATCAGAGGATGGATCGAGTCCATCCAGACCACAGCATTGGCTAGAATACACAGAAGAATCCTGGAGAACTGAGGAGACTCGCTAACCTTCAGACTTTAGTAAAAGTCTACCAGCTAATGCTGGTGTGAAAAACTCGGAAGGAGTGAAGCAACAACAACAAGAACAATAAGAATGATATTAATAATAATAACAATACTACTACTACTACTACTACTAATAATAATAATAATAATAATAATAATAATAAGAAGAAGAAGAAGAAGAAGAAGAAGAAGAAGAAGAATGTTGTCGCATTCTATTTCCAGAAGGACATAAAGGATACCACAGGGGAAAAAGAGGAACAGGTGACTTACTTTATATAGATCAACATATCCTCAAAGAGGTTAAAACTAGATGCAAACATTTCACAATTTCATGGATAGACTACAAAAAGGCCTATGACATGGTCCCGCATACTTGAATTACAGAATACTTAAAAATGTATAAAATATCCAACAAGATCTTAAATTTCACAAAAAAACTATGGAAAACTTAACAGCAGGAGGGGAATTCCAGAAAAAAGTAAAAATCCAACGAGATATTTTCTACTATCGCAACTACTATTTGTCATAGCAAAAATGCCACATAACTATATACTTAGAACATGCACAGATGGCTACATATTAAATATATTACAAGAAAAACAAATCACCTTATGTACATGGATGATATCAACATTTTTTTTGCAAAAAAACGAAAAAGAACTGGAACCCTTATACAAACAATTAAAAATATACAGCCAGGACATAGAAATGGAATTCGGCATTCGAAAATGCGCCCTGCTAGTAATGAAAAGGTGGTAAGAGTAACAATGGACGGAAAACAACGACCAAATCAAGAAAAAATGAGAACATTTGAAGAGGTGAAAATACTAAGGAATTTTAGAAGCGAGCACCATCAAACAAACAGAGATGAAAGAAAAAGTTAAAAATAGAATACACCAGAAGAACAAGAAAACTTTTAGAAACTAAACTCTGCAGCAGAAATCTCATCAGTGGAATGAATACCAGGACCGTTTCCATTATAAGATACTCTGAACCATTCTTAAAATGGACAAGAGAGAAACCTCCACATATAGACCAAAAGACAAGAAAATTAATCAATTAAGGTATTATACTCTAGAGATTATAGAGACAGGCTATATGTGTTACATATTAATTGGATCCCTATTACATTTTAAGGTAGTATAGAAATCCTTATGGCGATCGGTACAGCTGATGGCCTTGAGAGTGAGTGACAATGCTTGACCTCACTCTCACCTTGCGTTCTGGGGATGGAACGTGAGAACGGAAGTCAATAGAAGCCCTTCCGGTTTAAGCAACTCAGAGAGCCAGTTAGTCAGTTGCAGAGTTAGAAGTTAGAAGCGAAGCTAGTAAGATATGAGCTCACTGCGTGATTGTCTGGTCTGGGTTCATGAATAAAGTAACATCAAAAGTAAATCGAAGTCTTGTTGTTATTACTAAAAGCTAACAATGACACAAGGCTTCTGATAAGAAATGATCCCCAACAGAACCAGACACGGAACCCAGATAAGAAAGACCAGACCAAGATAGACGATAGAAGATATACCAGATCCGGCCAGAAGAATAACGAGAAGAATAAGACATAAGAAGTATATAACATAATAGATATTTGGTACCGTGACGACGCCGCTACGTTACATATGAACAAAGAGGTCTTATCTCGATTTGTGTACACCAAGGTGCGTTCACCTATTTATTTGTTTCAAAAAGATACAAACCATGATTATTATTTTTTACAAACGATTGTTAATATACAGAGTGAATAAGAAATATGTTAACATTTTTATGGGAGATCCTTGATGATATTAAGTTTTTAAAGTCTCCACATGTTCGTTATTCCTGTCATCTCAACATTGCTAGTATTGGGAGATCCTTTTTATATAATGAGTTTAAAGTATTCTACCTGTTCATCATTCCTGTCATCACATTATTGGAATCCTCTCAGGGAATCTCCGTAATATCAGATCTATTTTCTAATAAAAAATAAATCCATATAAATATTGTCATTTTTATCCTCTCTGGGCGATTCCAATAATGTTTTGGCAGTGATCGTCAACATCTAGAGACTGTTTAAAATTATAGCATAAAAGTGCTTCCGTAATGGTGTTAGCATTATTTTTAATCACCCTCTATGTTTATTTCTAAAATTCATAACTTCATTTTATCTTCCAACCTCTGATTGGATAGCGAATTGCTAATGTTACATAATTATTAGATACCTAATATCTATGGCAATAGTGTAGAAATCACAATGGTGATTAGTGCAGCTGATGGCCTTGAGAGTGAGTGACGGCGCTTGACCTCACTCTCACCTTGCCTTCCGGGGATAAATCGTGAGAACCAGAAGGCATGGAAGACCCTGTCTTCCGGTTTAAGGATACTAAGTAACTCAGTTAGAAGTTAGAAGCCGAGCTCGTAGGATGTAAGGATCTGCGCAGACGTCTTGTTTGGGGATTAACAATAAAATAAGATCAAAAGTAAATCGAAGTCTTGTGTTTATTATCGAAAAACTAACAATGACACAGGGCTTCTGATAACGAGAAATCCCCATAGAAGACCAGACCCGAAGTCCCCAAGAAAGTCCATACCTTAGAGAGACCAGACCAAGATAGACGATCAGAATAGCATAGCCGACCAGAAGAAAATACGACCAGAAGTAAGAAGTAAGAAAGGGTATACAACATTATATCGATTTGGTACCATGAAAACCTCAGTATGCAATACTAATGCAGAAAATGGTCAGCAATATGGGCTACAGTAGAGCCTCCATTGTTCGTTTCTCAAATGTGACATCCCTCTACATATTATCACCAGTTAATATGTGTCACGTTACCTAAACAAGTCATGTGATGAAAACCATCTTTTTAAATATTTATCACCTAATCTAAACTATTCAAGCGATAAACATGAAAGGAGATACTTGGTCTTTTGTCTGCATTTGGACACCACTCGGTGATGTATTTTTTAAAGGTTTTCCTATTAGGCTCAATCTCTATACTAGCGACGTGACACCTTCTCGCTGGAAACATTACATATATTTTTGTACTTTATGGTTTCACACGTTAAGAAAGATGTATTCAAAAATTGTTCTCTCTCTCTCTCTCTCTCTCTCTCTCTCTCTCTCTCTCTCTCCTCTCTCTCTCTTCTCTCTCACCCCCCCATATATATATATATATAATGTTCGTGGTAAACATTGCCTCACACAAGCATTATCACTGCTAAATTCCTACTTGCTACCGGTATACCTACAAAGAAGAATTCCCTTTGAGACTACAAAAGCTCAGTCTGTTTGTCTGCGTGATAATATCTGTCTCATATTCAATATAACTATACAACTTGCCCATTTGAATAATTGAATATGAAACAGTTTTCAGCGACTCTTACACTAAACAACATTTATTATTATTATTATTATTATTATTATTATTATTATTATTATTATTATTATTTGAGTTTTCACATCAGTTTAGCTGATGGTCTTTCACTGGAGTCTGAGTGACAGCAAGTCTCCTCAGGTCTCCAGGACTCTTCTGAGTATTCTGGCAGATTGCAGCAGTGCAGTGTTCTGAATGGTTTCAATCCTTCCTCTGATATCCAAACTTTCCAAACCCTTTTCTAATGCTTTTGGGACTGTTCCAAGTGCACCAACACTTTCATATTCCATAACTTTTTCAGTTCTCTTCATTTTCCTTTAACTTCACCCTGTGATCCGCTGGCACTGCAAAATCACCAGTTGACATGTTGGTCTGGTCTTCTTGCTGGGATAAGGTGATCCGTTTTAATTTCAAAGTCCATTATTATTATTATTATTATTATTATTATTATTATTATTTATCTCCGTGAGAATTTTTCACATCCACCTAAGCTGGTGGTTCACTGGAGTCTGAGTGACACCAAGTCACCTCAGTCTTTTGCAACATCAAGGTTTTCGTTTTGAATTCATATCACTTTTTGCAACATCAAGATTTTTGTTTTGTATTCATATGACTTTCGTCTCCGCTCTTGATAGTACGTAGTATAAACAAGCTCTGATGATGATTTTTATAAAATCGAAATATTGTTCAATGTTAACTATGAATATGTTATAAAATGTTTTCACTTTAAAAGCATATTGTGTTGTTTTCATATCCTTTTATCTATACTCATATATATATATATATATATATATATATATATATATATATATATATATATATATACTTTGGTGCGGTACCAAGTTTCTTGGTACAAGGTGATTCTAGGTGGGTCCTAATTCTCTACCAGTAGTTTGTTGTGGAGTTCAGGTTCCGTATGAGAGCTCAATGTTTAATTATTGTATGAAGTAATGTAATAGAAAGAGGTTCATATATGAACATAAAATACAAAATATAAGTAAAGAGCTCATAGATATAAGTGTAAGAATATAAATAGCAAAGTATGGAAAAACATGCTTTAATAAATGATACACACTAGATACCCCAAGAAAGATAAATGGCTGGTTGCCATAATAAAGTAAACTCAGATACCCCCACCCGCTGAGAAAAAAGACATACCTTCCTGCTTCCCACTTGACCCAATTAGAGCGAAACGGCATCTAGACCATAAATTAAAATCCTGTTGGTCAGTCAAAATAAACTTAGGAATTTACCAAAGAGACTAGGCAGACAAATTTAAAAAAACACCGCCAACCAGGCAAAGGATGACAAAAAAAATGTCCACCAATAAAAAAGACACTTGAAAAGAGAGAATGCAATATGACCACCCCTGAATGAGGGAGGTGAAATGTATGAATATAAAATGAGTTTGGCCATGTGCCTGTCTAAATAAAATATATCAGTGGTCTGAAGAAGCTCGTGAGCATACTCGCGAGTGGAAATGGTCCATAACCACGATACCCATGGTATTTAAGGCCTTTTATTCCCAAATATATATAAATATATATATATATATATATGTGTGTGGGTGTGTGGGTGTGTGTGTGTGTGTGTGTGTGTGATTTATTGTTAATAATTTTTAGAATTGAAGTAGATTGCAAATAATAAGAATTGGCCCTGCCTGCCAGGTCCCATATTTCAAACGCTCAACTGTCTCGACTGACATATCCCTGGGCCTCCCTCAAGTCCTCAACATATTGATCCTTTCATGAGACCCGGCATTTATTCATATTGCTCAATGCGCCATCAGCCACATGGGAAACCTGATTATTTCGTCTCTGATTAAGCAATCAGACTTGGTCTTTTCACAAAGTGACCTCAAGATTCCTAATAGTGTTACCAACAATAGTTTGATTGGTTGGTTAGTCGATTGGTTTTATGGTCTTTCAGCCCTTGGTGGGTTCTTTTATATCACAGTCAGGAAATAACTAAGAAACAATTTGTAAAATTTTATAAATGCAAATAACACTTCTTTCTCCCTACCGCTGGTATTTGTATGGAACAAGATTTTCCGAAGATATACATTTTTATGCATAGCTT
Organism: Doryteuthis pealeii; assembly: GCA_023376005.1. Lineage (NCBI taxonomy): Eukaryota > Metazoa > Mollusca > Cephalopoda > Myopsida > Loliginidae > Doryteuthis > Doryteuthis pealeii. The sequence goes on along the minus strand of CM042147.1, from coordinate 70,195,465 downwards.
TATCTCTAATTACAATTAAAATAACTAACAAGATACACAAGAAAAAACATACATAAACATTATACTTAATAATATCTATAATTATGAAGTTTTTACATACAAAGATTTTTTTAAATTAATTTTAAAAAAAATATTTTTTGATATTTTTTTAATATCTTTATATTCATTATTTAAAATTACAATTTAATCAGAAATTATTATCTAAAAATTAAATAATTAAATAAATTAATTTTTATCATAATTTAAAATTATATATATTTTTAATAGTTTTTAATATTTCTTTGAATAAAAAGTTTTTAATATTTAAAAATCTTTTTTTTAATTTAATTCTTTTTTCGTTTTAGTAAAAATATCTTTAAAAAAACAAAAAAAAATTCCCCCAAAAATTAAATATTAAAAATGTTTTTTTCAAAAAAATATTAAAAAATATCAAAAATAAATATAATTTTAAATTATAATAAAAATTAATTTTATTAATTAATTAATTACAAATATTATTTATAATATTATTTATCTTTATAAGAAAAAAGATACATAAATATTAACAAGATACATTAGACAAAAGATACATAAGAAACAAATATGTAAGAAACAATTCTTTTATATTAAAGTCAGTAAATAACTAAGAAAAAATTTGTAAACTATTATAAATGCAAATAACTCTTCTTTCTCCCTAACAGTGATATTTTTATGGAACAAGATTTTCTGAAGATGTACATTTTTCATTCATAGCTTTATCTCGAATTATAATTAGGTAATCCACAGAGAGTGATATTAATACCGAATAGCAAAGACATTGTTGGCCACAAACAAATTATCACTCATATGGAAATCCGCTCTTGATGACAAGCTAAAGCGACAATACTTCCAGGCTATGGTTATATCTTTATTGCTGTATGACTGTTCTATCTGGACCCTAACGAAGGAATAAGCTAGATGGATCTGCACAAGAAAGCTGCGTAATCTTGAACAAGTCGTGGAAACAGCACCCTCAAAAGGATGGAGCTGTATGGCCACTTGCCCCCCGCCAATCTCCCAAACCATACGAGTAAGACAGACTAGGCATGCAGGACACTATTGGAGAAACAAGGACGAGCTCATAAGAGACATACTCCTGTGGAAGCCAACACATGGACATGCTAAAGTGGGCCGCCCAGCAAGGACGTACATTGACCAACTATGTGAGGATGTTGGATGCTGCGCATAAGAACTCCCAGAGGCAAAGAATGATAGGGAAGTTTGGCGAGAGATTGTCATGGATATCCGTGCTACTTGCGCGACATGATGGTGAATAACTGATATATGCCCCATTGCTGGGTATATAATTGAGAGTGATAGAGAGAGTCTTCGGGTGATAGAGAGTGAGAGAGACAAACAGATAGAATCGTTACTCACTTGCTTCCATTTCTTTTTTCTATCTTCTTTGTCTAGTCGCCATGTTTTTGTTTCCTTCTTCTTTTTGCCGGTCGTCCGTGTTTAGTCTTCTAACTTCTTTTTCTAAATTCTTGTCTTGCTGTTTCTAACTAAGGGCTTCTTTTTAAGTCATGCATTAATTAACTACAAGACTTTGTTTTTCTCTGATCAAAGATTTTATAACTGCCCATTCTGATTCACCGCGCAGTCTGAGTTACCACCTCAGTAGAACACGTCTGTTCTGCTTCATCTCTGGTTGAAAACTGATTACTTAACTCAATCACATGACTCGCGCGATTCTCGCCTATGAAGCCATAATCGTTACTGGTATTTTCCATCCCCTGATCTGAAAAACAATGGCCCCTTAGAATTCTCACTACAGAGTATTGTCAAAAAACACACGCTGCCACATAATTATGCAACATAACTAATTAAAGGTTTGTTCATTTCTAGAGCAAACTAATATCTGTTAATATTGAGAATTAAAACCTTGAACTTTAAATTCTTAAAAAATTGGGGGGGAAAGCTTTGACGTAGAAAGTTCATTTGCACTATATGAAATACAAATGGAGGTGCGTGGTCTAATGGTTAGAGTCATAGGAAATGGACTCGTCAATGCGAGTTCAATTCCTGGACGAAGCTGTTGGCATTTCACATGGCGCTAATACCCTTGGGAAAGGTATGAATCCAATTTTCCCTCCAGCTATGGGTAAATAGCAGGGCAGACTGGACTCTTTAACTATGGCTAGGTAACCAGTCTATGAGAAGGAAAACTCTGAATTCAAACTTTTTAAACTCCGCTTAAGAAATTGACCTTGTGTCGCATCCTGCTCGTGCGGAGGGGTTGGTAAATATATATATGAAATACAAATAGCCTTGTCCAGTACTTGAACTGGGGTCGCCATGTCCATTTCATATGACGATACCCTTATACACCGGACACCCCACCAAATATTTGTTAATTTCAGATTTCATATGTACACGAATTGGTTGGATTGTTGAAATCATATAGACTGGCTGGCGGGTGGGAACTTACTAGTATTATATATATATATATATATATATATATATATATATATTATTTACTAGCAAGTATATGCACCCTCCGGGTGCAAGTATTTAAGTTTTAAGTTTGATATAATAAATATCATATTAAATTAGAAAGGCTAATGAAACTGACTAAGAATGCAGATAAAAAGATCTGCAACAGAGGGGGTATAATCGAAAAATAGAACAACTTTGAAACTAACTATTCCATCATTTTCCATTACTCCCCTCTTTCATTGGTAAATTTTCCTAATTTAACTATTTAGTTAAAATAGGAAGTAAAAGATAATATTACAGTTATTTCTTCTTGTAAATAAATTTCTTTTAAGATTTATCCACGAGATTTTTGTTTATATTTCTTAAGATAAAACCAAACAATTAGAAATCAAAAATACCAAGCACATATTTATTAAAATAAAATTTTAAATATCAATATGCAAATTAGCCTTCTCGTTCAAACTGTAAACCGCTATTTTGTTGTATATATAAATACAATTGCATGTTATTAGTATGTAGATATGGTCAACAGTATTAATAATGTAAAACAATTTTTATTAATAACTGAAGGTTTAAAAGAATAAAATCATGGAGAATTTGACGTAAATAACTAAGGGAATTGTGACTTGAGCAGTAATATAGTTTCGGTTACAGACAGAAAAACACACAATCTCCATTATAATAACTAGCAAATATATGCACCCTCCGGGTGCAAGTATTTAAGTTTTAATGTAATAAAATATTCAAATTAGAAATGCCAAGGAAACTAAATAAGAAAGCAGATAAAAATATTTGAAACAGAGGAGGGTATAATAAAGAAATAGAACAACTGAAACTTACTCTTCCCTCACTCCCGTCTTTCATTGCTAAATTTTCCTAATTTAACTATTTAGTTAAAATAGGAAGTAAAGAATAAAATTACTGTTATTTTTTCTTGTTAATGGATTTCTTTTAAGATTTATCCCTGAGATTTTAGATAATATTCATTAAGATAAACCAATCAATTAGAAATCAGTAATACTAAGCACATATTTATTAAAATCAGATTTTTAATATCAATATGCAATTAGCCTTCCCATTCACACTGTAAACTTCTATTTGTTGTATATATAAATACAATTGCATGTTATAGTATGTAGATATTACCAACAGTATTAATAATGTAAAACAATTTTATTAATAATTGAGGTTTAAATAAAAATAAAATCCTGTAGAAGGTGACGTAAATAACTAAGGGAATTGTTACTTGAATAGTAATATAGTTTCGGTTACAGACAGAAAAACACACAATCTCCATTATAATAAGATATATATATATATAACAATCTTTTTTAATATCGTTTTCAGCTAAGATGCCTACTGTTCTTCGGGGAGAGCTATCGAAATGTACCTAGTTAACTCGTGGGTCTCTTGTGTTAATAAAATCGACCTGGGTGCACTTCGCTTGTGCATTTCTCCGTTTAGAGAAATTTTTCAATGGTAAATCAGTTAACTGACTTGAAGAAAAAGTAAAGAAGAACTATGGTATGCGTGTTTTCTCTTGTGAAGTTCTGCTTAAAAAGAAAAAAAAATGAAGAAAAAAAAGCACATCGCTTCTAAAATCCGATTCGAGTTCCGATTCGCAAAATATTATAAGACCATATCATCTTCAATGTTATTGTAATTTTATGTTCACAATTCTTCTTCGCCGTCTCCTTGTCTTAAATGCAACGGAGGTGCTTGTAATGAAATGTGCACCGGGACTCGAGTTCAAATCCTATAGGACAACGGTCCCCAACCACTGGGTCGCCACCCGGTACCGGGCCGCACAGAACGTTTGAATTTTTTTTAAAGTTGATTATCAGTCTAAATGTTTCTCTCACTAATTGTCATTATTATTACTAGTACAAAATAAAAAAAAACACCCTCTGCGCGATGTAGAAATAGATTTTTGAAACATATTGCATGTGAGTTAAAAATTCAATGTCAGCGAGTTTGTACCCTAAGTAAGTAAAATCATCAAATTCATTAAAGGATTAAAAAATAAAACAATTTGAAATGTAAACTTTAAATATGTATTAAAATAAAACAAACTATATATAGATATATAATACCAGTCAGGTATTTATTAAAACTTGTTTTAAAAAACAATGAGGACTGTCTAATGCTGCATGTTCAAATTTTGAGTGTATTTATTCTATGCTATGACGATTTTGAGTAATGTGATGTAAGCAGTGACGTAGTTTTTGTTACAGGCAAAAACCGGAAGCGAATCTCCATTATTAATAGATTTGATTCACTTGTTCGCTCTTTTATATAGAAATGATCAGTATTGTCACTTGAATCGAGTTTTTTTATTATAATTATTTCTTAATAGAAAGGATTTTCGTTCTAAAATAAATATTTTCGTTTACAGAGATATTGTTGATTATTAATTTATGAACAAAAGGTTGTTTATTGTCTGTTGATGTTTGCATTTGAGATAAGACCACTACGGATGATTTATTATTAAATTACGTCATTAACGATTATCGAGCAAATGTAGGCCGGAGCATATGAAGGCCGGTCCGTGAAAATATTGTGTTAGATGAAACCGGTCCGTGGCGCAAAAAAAAGGTTGGGGACCGCTGCTATAGACTGTCTACTTTTTACATTGCGCTAATACCCTTGCGAAAGGTATGAATCCAACTATGATCCCTCCAGCTATAGGTAAATAGTAGAACAGACTGGGCTCTTTGAATTTATGCCAACCTACTTAAAAGAAGGTAAACTGTATTCAAACCTGTTAAAACTGACATTATTGGTTTGAATTTAAAGTTTTCGATCTGCCATAGTTGGACTGAGAATAGCTGGATTTATACCTTTCTTAAGTGTATAGTTCACGAGTTTCAAAAATAATGGAGATATATCCACACTCGACGGCAAGCCTCTTAAGCCAGTAGAACAATTCACATACCTAGGTAGTAATATCTCATCCACAGATAGCGATGTTAATACACGAATAGTAAAGGTATGGTCGGCCACAAACAAATTATCTGTCATATGGAGGTCCGATCTCACTGACAAGTTAAAGAGACAATTCTTCCAGGCCGTGGTTATATCTGTACTGCTTTATGGCTGCATCACATGGATCCTATTGAAGCGCCTTGAGAATAAGCTGTATGGGAGCTACACAAGAATGCTGCGTGCAGTCTTGAACAAGTCCTGGAAACAATACCCCACAAGGAAGCAGCTGTATGCCCCCTCCCCCCCTCATCTCACAAACCATCCGTGTGAGACGGACTAGGCATGCAGGACACTACTGGAGAAGCAGGGGTCAGCTCATAAGCGACGTTCTCCTGTGGAAGCCAACACATGGACATGCTAACGTAGGATGCCCACTAAGGACCTACATTGATCAACTATGCGAGGATGCTGGATGCTGCGCAGTAGAACTCCCAGGGGCAATGAGTGATAGGGAAGGTTGGCGAGAGATTGTCATGGATATCCGTGCTGCTTGTGCGACCTGATAATGATGATGATGATGATGATGATGAAGATGATGATGATATAAATCCTGATCAGGTTGTGGTGGCTGCACAGATATATATATATATATATATATTGTAAACACGGTTTGTTTTGAATGGCTTTTTGCCGATAATTTTAGGGAGAATAAGTGCTTAATTGGAGTCGTACCTAATTTTGAAAATTAATTAATTAATAATGAATTAGGTACGACTCCAATTAAGCATATATATATATATATATATATATATATATATATATATATATATGAGTATTAGCGATATGTGCAATACAAATAGCCTTGTCCCAGATTTGTACTCGAGTCACCTTGTCAATTGCTTAAGACAATAACAATTACACTACACGCGCCATTATAAAGATTATGAGTTGTTGTTATGACTACTAATCGTTTCACCTGAGAAAAATCCACGATTTTACAAGAATAACTGCTTGTATTCTGCTTCATCACAAAGTCCAAAGTCGAGATTTGTTGAATTCCAACTCAAGAACATTTATAAGCATCTAATTAGGAATATTATTATTTTCTTGAGCTGATAGAAAGTTTAACAATAGAAATAATTGAATCACTAATTTTTTTTTAATTACTTCCTACAACTTATTTAACTTTTCTTTCTTTCTTTTTTTTGTCTTTTTTTCTTTTGCTTCTTCGCTTTCTTTCTTTCAATTTCGTTTTTTTTTCCTTTAACTTCTCTCTTTGCTTCATTTCCTTTTTCTTTCATTCTTTACTTCCTTTCTTTCTTTATTTTTTTCTTTCTTACACTCTTTGCTCCTTTTCTTTCTTTCACTCTTTACTTTCTTTCTTTCAATCTTTTTGCTCTCCATTTCTCTCTCTCTCTCTCTCTCTCTCTCTCTCTCTCTCTCTCTCTTTCTCTCTCTCTCTCTCTCTCTCTCTCAATTCTCAATTTTTCTATTTTTTCTCTCTATTGTTCCTTTTTCTCTTTTTTATCTTATCTCTCTCTCAATTTCTTTTTTTCTCTTTTCAATTTCTCTTTCTTGTTTCTTTTCTTTCTATTTTCTTTTCTTTCTTTCCCTCCCCCTTTCTCTCTCCTCTCTCTCTCTCTCTCTCTCTCTCTCTCTTTCTCTCTCTCTCTCTCTCGTTCTTATCTTCTATCTTTTCTCTCTGCTTCTTTTCTTTCTTTCATTCTATGTTTTCTTTCTTTCTATCCCACACTATTTTTCTTTTTCTTTCACACTCTACTTCTTTCATTCTTTCCTTCCATTCTTTCTTTCCCGTTTCTTTTTTCTTTCTTTCTTTCCCTTTCTTTCTCTTTCTTTCCCTTTCTTTCTCTTTCTTTCTCTCACCCTTTTACTTTATTTATCCACCTGTCCTGTTTTTTTCTCTTTTCTTCCTTTACTTTCTTTTTTTCTTTTCCTTTCCTTTGTTTATTTTCTTCTTTCTTTCTTTCTTTCTTTTTTGTTAATAACGATCTGAGAAAATGGTTGTCTGTTTCTAATCATATATGTTTTTAAATTCTAATCTCCGTTGCTTAATCATTCGTGACGTTTATGTTCTCTCGTTGCATTTCCTTTCTTCATTATTCATTCTTTCCTTTCTGTTTCTTTCTTTCTATCATTCTTTCTTTCTTCTTAGTTTTTTTCTTCTACTCTTTCGTACTTTGCCTCTTATATATTTATGGAATAATCTATTATCAGTGTGTAGTGTTGATAGGGCATTACCCAGATAAGATCGGTACCTAGTTACAAAAATGTTTATTAATACTAGCAAAATAAAAAAAAACCCGGGCGATGTAAATATAGATTTTTGAAACATATTGCCTGAGGGGTGGGAGTTAAAAATTCAATGTCAGCGAGTTTGTACCCTAACTAAGTAAAATTATCAAATTTATTAAAGGATTAAAAAATAAAACAATTTGAAATGTAAACTTTAAATATATATTAAAATAAAACAAACTATATATAGATATATAATACCAGTCATGTATTTATCAAAACTTGTTTTAAAAAACAATGAGGACTGTCTAATGTTGCATGTTCAAATTTTGAGTGTAATTATTCTATACTATGACGATTTTGGGTAATGTGACGTAAGCAGTGACGTAGTTTTTGTTACAGTCAAAAATACCGGAAGCGAATCTCCATTATTAATAGATATAGCTAATCTAGTTCAAGTTTTATAAAATCATCCTTTACTACTGTTTGGTCATCATAGGGTGTCGCACACGTACGATAGGTACGTAACTACAAACACGCTTATGTATATATATATATATATATATTATATATAATATATATATATACCAACACCTCTGCACCAGTAGGATGTGGCACATGGTCAAATTGTTGAGCGGAGTTTAACAGGTTTTAATTCATAGTATTTCTTCTCCTAGACTGGTTGTCAAACCCAGGTTAAGTAGCCCATTTTGCCTTAACATTTACCCATAGCTGGAGTGAGACTGATTGGATTCCTACCTTACCCAAGTATATTAGCGCTATGTGAAATGCACACAGCCTCATGTAGGATTTGAACTCGTTGTGTCTGTTTCCTACGATGATAACCATTACACCCCTCGCTACCACTGCTTATGATACACAGACACACACACACACATATATATATATATATGTGTGTGTTTGTGTGTGTATCATAAGCAGTGGTAGCGAGTGGTGTAATGGTTATCATCGTAGGAAATGGATATATATATATATATATATATATATATATATATATATATTAATGTCAGGAAATAACTAAGAAGCAATTTGTAAACTATTATAGATGCAAACTATTATAGATGCAAATATAAGATACATAAGAAAAACGATACATAAATATTATACATAATATCTATAATTATGAATTTTTTACATAAAAAGATTTTTTTTTTTAATTAAAAAAATTTTTTTTTAATATTTTAAATATTTTATATTCATAATTAAAAATCATAATTTAATTAGAAATAATTGATTAATTAATTGGTTTGTTTTGGTTTAGTTTTACGGCATATCAACCTCAGTGGGTCATCTAATGCCGATAAAGTTTTGAAATGAATCAATTCTTAATGGATAATACAATTTTTTTAATAAATACATTTTTCTATTTAACCCATAGATGTGAATTAATTAATTAATTAATTAATAACATTTGAAAAGGATTTGAACTCGTGTCCATTTCCTACGACGAAAACCATTACACCACTCGCCACCACTGCTTATAATATCTTATTATAATGGAGATTGTGTGTTTTTCTGTCTGTAACCGAAACTATATTACTAATCGAGTCACAATTAACATAGTTATTTTCATCACATTCTTCATGATTTTATTTATATTTAAACCTCAATTATTAATAAAATTGCATCACCTTTTTATTAGTGTTGTCCATATCTACATACGATATTTACCGCGTACCCCACTTGTACGGGTCAGGCACAAAGTCCCTATTAACGTGGGACCACCCACGAGCCGAAGCCCATGGAATGGCAGTTGAAAAATTGCGTCGATCCCGTCGGCATTCCCCCTCAAGGGGGGCGCCTCAGGCACTGGGCAATAAACCCAGCCCTGCCCCTTTAAATCGAGGGGGCAGGTGTTGCCTGGGGGGATGGCCCCCTGGGATCGACGCCATTAATTATATCAATGGTCCAGAGGCCGAAGCCACTGTTGACCATATCAACATACAAATAACATGTAATTGTATTTATATATACAAAAACTAGCGGTTTGCAGTGTGAACGGGAAGGCTAATTTGCATATTAATATTAAGAATGTAATTTTAATAAATATATGCTTAGTATTATTGGGTTCTAACTGTTTGGTTTTATTTCAATGAATATAAGCAAAAATCTCTTCAATGAATCTTAAATGAAATCCATTAACAAGAAAAGATAACTGTCATTTTATTCTTTACTTCCTCTTTTAACTAAATACTTAAATTAGAAAAAATAACAATGAAAGACGAGAGTGATGGAAGAGTAAGTTTCAGTTGTTCTATTTTTTATTATACTCCCTCTGTTTCAAATCTTTTTATCGGTATTCTTATTTAGCCTTCCTAATTTAATATAATATTTTATTACATTAAACTTAAATACTTGCACCCAGAGGGTGCATATATTTGCTAGTATATCTAATCTAGTTCGAGTTTTATAACTGATATTTTATGGAATGATCCATTACGAGTGTGTGGCGGTGATAGGGTGTCGCACACGTACGATAGATACCCAGTTACAAACCAGCTTATTAATATATAGCTAATCTAGTTCTGGTTTTATAACTGACGTTTTTATAACTGTCATTATTTCGCCCTTATCAATCCGAGTGAAACGGAGAAAAAATATATCCAGTCTTAAAACGACACACAGATAACAAATAAAAGCCTCATAAACGGATTAGAAACTTTTTTTTTCATCCATTTTTTATTTCATTCTTTTTAATTTATCTATTTTTTATTTCGTTACTTTTGATGTCATTTCTCCTCCTTCATTCCCCAACAAAATTCTTCAGTTTCTTATAAAAAAAAAAACAAAGTTTTTTTTTCTATTCTACTTATACTATGTTTTCCCCGCCATTTTTATTTTTTATTTAGAATTTTATTTATCAAAATCCATTTTAAGTAAAAACAACGGAAAAGATCGGTTCTTACGACACACA
>CM042147.1:70174895-70179895 GCA_023376005.1 Doryteuthis pealeii | reverse complement strand
AGATAAAGTGGCCGGGTTAGCTCAGTCGGTAGAGCGTTCGGCTAAGAACCACAAGGTTCCTAGTTCGATACCGGTCCTCGCCAACTCAGCGTATGAGTAGCACAGGGATCTGTGCGGTAAAGTAAGGAGCTGATGGTAGGTGTGGCGTTCCACCTCAGACGCCAAAACAATCTCCTTGGTCTAGCGCTATTGAAAAGGGGATAGACTCCCTCACTGATTGGTTGATACCGACTTTAGGCCGCCCCGACGACTTCATTTCATTATAAATTATTTAACAGATAGAAAGAAAAAAATATTAAGAAAGAAGTATAGATAATTGAGAATGAGAGAAATATAATAAAAAAATGGAGAGATATATATATAGAGGGAGTGAGTGAGTGAGTGAGATAGATAGATAGATAGATAGATAGATAGAATTGGTAAATGAAATAAACAGAGAGTCTGCCGGTAAGTGAGATAGATAGATAGATAGTGAGTGGGTGAGGAACAGAAAGAGGTAGACAGATACTATATCTTATTCACCCCCTAGAGATAGATAAATGAATATCTATCTATCTATCCTCCTTTCATATTTTCTAAAAATATAATTCTCATTCTCTCTCCCTTCTCCTTCCTTCTTTCTTTCTTTTTTCTTTACTTAAATATTAAGTGAGCGAGTTAGTGAGTCGGATAAATAGATAGAATTGGCGAGTGAGTGAGTGAAATAACTAGATAAAAAGATGTGCTCTCTGTTTCTCTCCCCCCCCTTTCTTTCTTTCGTTCTTTTTTTCCTTTCTTTCCTTCTTTCTTCCTTTCTTTCTGTCTTTCTTTTCTCTATCATAATGTGTTATCTCTTGTTTTTCCTTTCTCTTATGGTAATTCTTAGTTCTTAATTTTTCTATAATTTTTTACTATACTTTTCTAGTATTCTTAACGGTAATTCATTTTTTTATTCTTTTCTTTCTCTTTCATTTCTTTCTTTCTTTCTTTCTTTTTTCCTTCTTTTCACTGTCTTTCTTTTCTCTATCATAATGTGTTATCGTTTGTGTTTCCTTTCTCTTATGGTAATTCTTCGTTCTTAATTTTTCTATAATTTTTTTTACTATACTTTTGTTCTAGTATTCTTTAACGGTAATTCATTTTTTATTCTTTTTCTTTCTTTCTTTCTTTCTTTCTTTTTCTTTTTTCCTTCCTTTCTTTCTGCCTTTCTTTCTCTATCATAATGTGTTGTCGTTTGTTTTCCTTTCTCTTATGGTAATTCTTCTTCCTTAATTTTTCTATAATTTTACTATACTTTTTCTAGTATTCTTTAACGGTAATTCATTTTTCATTCTTTCTTTCTTTCTTTCTTTCTTTCCTTCTTCCTTCTTTTCATTCTGCCTTTCTTTTCTCTATCAGGATGTGTTATCTTTTGTTTTTCCTTTCTCTTATGGTAATTCTTCTTCCTTAATTTTTCTAATTTTTACTATACTTTTTCTAGTATTCTTTAACGGTAATTCATTTTCATTCTTTCTTTCTTTCTTTTCTTTCTTTCCTTCTTCCTCTTTTCATTCTGCCTTTTCTCTATCAGGATGTGTTATCTTTTTGTTTTTCCTTTCTCTTATGGTAATCTTTCTTCCTTAATTTTTCTATAATTTTTACTAAACTTTTTTTTCTAGTATTCTTTAGCGGTAATTCATTTTTTATTCTTTCTTTCTTTCCTTCTTTCTTTCTTCCTTCCTTCCTTTCTTTCTGCCTTTCTTTTCTCTATCGTAATGTGTCATCATTTTTTCCCTTTCTCTTAGGTAATTCTTCTTCCTTAATTTTTCTATAATTTTTACTATATATTTTTTCTAGTATCCTTTAACGGTAATTCATTTTTTATTCTTTTTTCTCTCTTTCTCAATAATTACCTCTTTTGATGCCAATCCCGAGTGTATCAAATTTTAATTTATTTTATTCCTTTCTTAACAATTCTTTTCTTTTTATAAACCTCATCTTTGCGTCTTGATAGCTTTTCCTTCATTTTTTTTTATGATTAAAAAAAAAATTTCATTTTCTATTTCTCTTTAATTATCTCTTTTGAAATCTAATTTCAACCTATTAAACATTTGTTCTCTTTATTATTGCTGTCCTCCATTCCCTTCTTCTCTCGCTCTGCCTTTCTTTTTACCCCCCCCCCCATCTTTCATTCTCATCTACAATCCCGCCCCACAATATTTTCATTTCCCGCCCTACTGTACTTTCCCTCACTTTTCATTTTAAACGTCAAATCGTTATTTTTTTTTTGTGCGCGCGTGTGCCTGCGCATACGCGTCTATCTGTTAAGAAAAAAAAGAAAAAAAAGGAACTACAAAGGGAAATCAAATTGCCTGGTTTTGAATTGACATTATTCTCTTAAATCCTGTCTAAATATCTGAAATAAAACCGTTTGTTGGTTTTGGAGGTTTTTTTTATTCTACACTCATATTTCCTGCACCAGTTTTCAGAACCGCCTGAACACTCGTAGGAATCGAAGAATATATGGATTTTATGTGCTTTGTCTTTCTTCCTCTCCTTCCATTCAATTTAATTACATTGTTCTGCATGCGCATCTTTGGATATGTTACGAAGCCTTTATGACACTAATATATATATATATATATATATATATATATTATATATATATATATATATATATATATAAAGAATCTACATGGGATTAGAAGTAAGAAATAGAATATATATATATATATATATTGGTGTGGAGGTTGATTTTGTAGGTTATCATAATACAGGAGTAAAGAAAAAAATGATAATCTCGAAAATTCAAGAATAAAATACAGGTTAACACACAACACCATTGTTACCTTATTATTATTTTTCTTTACTCATGCATTGTGATAGCCTTCAAAATCAACCTCCAAACCAATATATACACAATGCTTCAAGCAAATTATAAAACTCTCATATATATATATATATATATATTATATATTATATATATAGAGAGAGAGAGAGAGAGAGATAGATAGATATAGATAAAGATATGATGTTCATAAAAGGCATAACTCTGACTATAAAGTAAAAAGAATTTACATGCAAGCAAATTTTTAAATTGTATGTTACAAATTAATCACATGACAAGATAGTACTCGAAAAAAATCGTATTTATCAGGTGAAATGACTGAAGCAATTCGCTAACTAAATGTGAGCCTCCATTCCATTGTCTGGTGCCAGTTTTATCGCTTTCAAATAGAACGTCATCATATTCATCATCTGTTGGAATATTCGGATTCGCATTAATCTCTCTCTCCTCTCTCTCTCTCTCTCTCTCTCTCTCTCTCTCTCTCTCTCTCTCTCTCTCTCTCTCTCTCTCTCTCTCTCTCTCTTCACCTGTCCTTATCTTAGCTTGGTTTGACAGGCGGTCGGAGAGACCCCCTCCTCTCAATCGGCTGGTGACGTCAAGCCCTAGTACTTCGCATATAAACTGTACAGATTTATCAAAGACGGATTTGATGGGAAACATTTCCAGTCGATGCTTCCCACCAAGTATACAGAGGGACTCATAGCGTAATTGTTAACATATTGAACTATAACATCGTTGTAAGCGAATTCGAACTTCAGTCGCCCTAAAACGTTCATTTACAGACTAATAACCTTGCGAAATGTATGAAGTCCTACATCTACCTAGCTATGGGCTAAATAATACCACCGCTTTTCTATAAGGACAGCTTTGGCATTAGAAAACCCACGAAGGTTGATAGGCCATTAAAACAAAGAAACTAGGTCTGCCGATGATTTGAAGTGCGCGATTCGTTTATCGTTAATGCTGAGATACCGTTGTTTGTTTTTATCTATCTATTTTTTCAGTCTCTTCAAAATCTATTTCTCAACACATCCAGGTTTATTTTGAGAAAAAGAGAAATATGTGTGTGTATCATTGTTGTATAGAAACGCCTGTGCATACACATACACTCTCTCACACACACGCACAAGTTTAATTTCGGCATTAAATCTTCACGTTTGCAAGGATTTATTTTCTTAGTATTATTATTTTTTTTGTTTTTGTTTTTGTTTTTGTTTTTAACTTGAAAGTCAGAAGTTTAAAACACACACACACACACACACACACACACACACACACACACACACACACTAGTCCTTTGGGAAGGGCTTATATCCCTTGCAGAGGCTTCGTGTAGAATTTCAACACGGCCTGTAGAGTTTTACCTGCTAAACGACACAATACCAAGCTGTGTAGATTCTTTTAAGACGAGATTAGTTGATCACTTTTTTGGTTTAAACCGTAGAAACTACGAGTCAGCTCCACAACGAAAAAAAAAAGAACCAAAAACGAATTCCGAGAATACATACGTTTGACAATCTTTACTTGTGACATTTTTTTCTAATGCATCCTGGCCAGGCGTTGGAGACGTGCGATATTTTGCAGCATGAATCCGGGCACTGATCTCTCACTATCACAACCACGGAGCAGAAAAGCATATAATGTCATATAATACCATCCTTATATGAGTATTAGGTTTTGAAGTAAAAAATAGATATGCAATTCTAACCGCTTTTATAACACAGGAGCTCAATTCTAGATGGAAGAGTCCTCGTGGAGCAGTGGATAACGTGCTGGACTGCGGCATCGTAGTATTAAATGTCCTTTTATAAGCGACATTCTCTGTTGAAACCAACACATGGGCATGCTGACATGGGCCGCCCAGCAAGACCTACATTGACCAACTATGTGAGGATGCAGGTTGCTGCGCAGAAGAACACCAGGGGCAATGAGTGATAGGGAAGGTTGGCGAGAGATTGTCATGGATGTCTGTGCTGCGTGCGCGACATGATGATGATGGTGAAGACTGGAATAAACCCCCTCATCCCTCCAGCTATGTGTTAAATAGTGTTGTGATGTTAGTCCCAACAGTAAAAAGAAGTCAAGTCGAGATGGGGTAAAATAAGACAAGTGTATTTACAATTAATGGTACATGTACGACTAGCTTGTCGTTAACGGGAACAGTTCTCCCTTTCCACTCGGTGTCTCACTATTT
>CM042147.1:70142395-70169895 GCA_023376005.1 Doryteuthis pealeii | reverse complement strand
CAATCGCTAATTCTAGTTCTTACAATTATACTTGGATTTCTATTTATATTTGGATTTTTGCCTAACAATTTGCTTTTCAAAATTCGTCCGATACAGGAGTACATACAGCATTTCATTCCTTATTTCTCTTTGCTTAAGTTCCTTCACGTTTGTCTATTACGACATTCGAATTTGCCTCTCACGGATCTCCAGTTAATAAGATCGCTGTGTGGGTGATATATTGCAGGTGAATGTAATAATCGTGACATTATTCATCTCATTATAACTCTGCCATTCTATGGGGAGATGTCTTCCAAAATTTGTCTAAAACAGCAGGTCTTCACTTATTCTTTCATGAGAAATTCATGATTGATAGTTATGAGAATTTGATGCATACATTGATAGAAAGAAAGAGAGTAAGAAGGAAAGAAATATAAATATTCGTAATACATAGATAAATTGATTTAACAGATGAGATTTAGGAATAGCACTTGAAGAGACAGATAGATAGATATTCAGATAAATCTATATCACTTCAAGTGATATATAGATAGATATCACACGAAGAAATAGACAAACATCGCACAGATATATATATATATATATATATATATATATATATATATATATATATATATATATATATATATATATATATGAAGAGAAAAATGGAAGTGAATCCGACGGTATGTAATATAGTGAACAATTTGAAAAATTTGAAAAAACACAGGTTCAAATAAAGTGAGTGATATTTATTCACCCGCACTGCAGTGTGTCAATCTGTTTAGGTGATCTTCTTCAGGGCTTTTGTTGATTTAATGAAAAGGAAAAGTTATCACAGAATAAATCACACACACACACACACACACAACGTAAGAGAATGTTTGATGTCATCTTTCAAAATCGTTTATTCCAGCGTTTCATGAATTTCGAACAATTCTAAGAGCGCTAATTTCCCATTCAAAACATTTTTAAACAAACTGATCAACAAAAACTATCACAGTCTCCTTACAATCTGTGATAAATTTAACTTTTCCTTAAATCAAAAAAAGCCCTAAAGAAGATCTACTAAACAGATTGAAACACTGCAGCGTTGTCTGAATAAATATCACTCATTTTATTTGAACCTGTGTTTTTTTTCATATTTTCCATTATATATATATATATATATATATATATATATATATATATATATTTATCAGTGTTGATATTATTATTACTCCTTTTGAGTTTTCTCATCAGCATTAGCTGATGGTCTTTCACCGGAGTCTGAGTGACAACAAGTCTCCTCAGGTCTCCAGGACTATTCTGAGTATTCTGGCAGATTGCAACAGAGCAGTGTTCTGGGTGGTCTCGATTCTCCCTCTGATTTCCAGATTTTCCAAACTATTATTATTATTATTATTATTATTATTATTATTATTATTATTTTTAATATTGGCATTTCAGTCTCGGAAGACTATAATATAGTTTTTGTGCCCCTGAAGTTATAGTGCCACTTGTGACTGCAAAGTCCAATGTTAGAAAAAAAATTCTCGAAGACATGTGTCGCATGTGAAGACTGTCCCTGAAGATGTTTATGTATCGGTGCTTTTTTGCCACTGCTTTTGTCTGAAGCTCCTAGCTTCATGGTGTTGCGCCAGTGTGACTTTAGACAGGAACAGTCCTCTACAGAGAGTCTGCTGCCACCAAGGGCGGCCTTGATCCAAATTTTCCAGGTTGCAAGGGGCAATGCCAAAGCACCTGAGATCGATCTTGCAGACATCCTTGAATATATATATATATATATATATATATATATATATATATATATATTATGTATGTGTGTGTGTGTGTGTGTGTGTGTGTAAAGAGGATTGGAATGAATCCGACAGAATGTGGTGACCATTCAAAACCTCTCCTCACTAACGTTTACCCACCCACTGGACCTCCTCTCCTATCCACCTCCACCCGCCACACTACCCTTCTATGAAACACTTGTATGATAACCTGATAATTCATTAAACGACTAACGATGCCGAGCTCAAAGCTCTAGCGAAATATATCCTTCACACTTTTTGTCTGAGTTTTGTTCTTGCTTTCCTCATATCTTCACCACATACACACACGCACACACACTCACACACACACACACATATATATATATTTATATATATATATATATATATATATATATATATTCTTCATCATCATGTCGCGCTGTTAGCACGGATATCCATGACAGTCTCTCTCCATCCGTCCCTATCGTTCATCATTCTCGGGAGGTCCTCTATTCAGCATCCTGTATCCGCGCAGAGCTGATCAATGTACGTCTTTTGCTGGTCGGCCCACACTGGCGTGTCCATGTGCTGGCTTCCACAGGAGGACGTCGCTTATGAGTTCGTCCTTGCTTCTCCAGCAGTGTCCCGCGTGTCTCGTCCGTCTTACTCGGATGGTTTGGGTGATATGTGGCAGGTGGCCGTACAGCTACTTTCTCGTGGGGTGCTGTTTCCACGTCTTGTTCATGATCACCCGTAGCATTCTTGTGCAGCTCCCATCTATATATATATATATATATATATATATATATATATATATATATATATGAATGAATGAATCGAAAACGGCTGAACAGACTAAGATTTAGAGACAAACAAACATACAGACGGACAGAGATGTCGACTAATGCACGGTTATACTTAGTATTTAAAAATGTTTTAGACCATCTTTAGTCTTTAAGAATCGCTCTTTACTCATCTGTGATATTCTTCATAAAAGATATCTGACAATGCTGCCAAATTATACCGATTAAAACATTCTATTGTGCCATTCATCTACCCTCCTCTCTCTCTCTCTCTCTCTCTCTCTTTCTCTCTCTCTCTCTCTCTTCTCTTACGGGAAGCCAGAGGAAATTCACACTTATTCTCACTACAAGATTCCTTTAAAATGACCTTGCTCACTAACATCATTTTTTGTTGTTCTTATGATTAATTAACATACGCGATAAAAGCTTCTCGATTTTAAGGTCACCGGCTTCCTTGAGATTTTTAATTCAATACGCAATCAGATCTACTTAAAAGAAACAACCTCAAAGGCAAATTTCAACATGGTCGACAAGAAAATCAAATAAGCGAGAATAGATTCCAAAGATTGCGGTCTCGTTTCCCTTTTCATTAAAACATTTAAATGAAATAGATTTTAAAAATATAACAATGTAGAAACAAAAAACAAAAAACAAAAAAATAGTGTGGGGGGGGGGTCTTTGTTCATGTTCGTTCCAACTAAACTCTCCTCTTTGGATCGATTAAGATTTTGGAATTTAAGAAACTTAAGTGCTTCTTTGCTTCACCTGAATCATTAATACATTGATATATATGTGAAGAGAAATGGAAGTGAATCCGACGGTATGTAGCATAGTGAGAAATTTGAAAAAAATACAGGTTTGAATAAAATGAGTGGTAAGGTTATTAGCCGACGCTGCAGTGTTTCGATCTGTTGAGTAGATTTCTTCAGGGCTTTTTACTGATATAAGGAAGAGTAAAAAAAATTGTTATCACAGAATAATGAGGAGACTGTGATATATATGTATCCAAACCCTCCACCACGAGCAGGATGCGACACAAGATAAATTTCTAGCGGAGTTTAATAGGTGTGAATTCAGAATTCTTAGTCAGTTTGCTGATCAAGGTTAAATTAGAAATAGATCAATCTATAAAACGAATGGAGCTCTGTGACAGCTTTATATATACATATGTATCAGTTTATCATTTAAATTCTACCTCTCGCTTGTAGGTGTGTTGATGGGTCAGTGTTCGGAAGTATGACTGATGAAATATCGGTCAGGTTTCGATCCCAGCTGGAGGTAGCCTTCTAAGTTTAGTCAGATTGAGGAGAAATGTTACGTCAAAACAAACAAATATATATATATATATATATATTATATATATTATATATATATAAACTTAACATACATATATATATATATATATATATATATATATATATATATATATATCATGTCACGCAATTACCACGGATATCCATAACTATCTCTCGCCAACCTTATCTATCATTCATTGTACCGGGGCGGTTCTCTTTGTGGCATCCAGTATCCTCGCAGAGTAGGTCAATGTAGGTCCTTGGTGGGCGGCCCACAAAAACCTAACAGGGGGGAAACACTCTAATTTGCTCAAAATATTTGTAACAAAATAATCTTAACAATAATGAAAAAAGAGTAAACGAAATGCAATTTTATTTCAATGATAAAAACAAGAATAAAAATAATTTTTAAAAAAGCTATGAAAAGAATGACGACAAATAAGGCAAAAAAGTATTTCAAAATCATAAATTAGATTTAATACTTTGTTGCCTTGCCATTATTGATATTTAGTGCTAACAATCATTTTCGATAGTTTCTTACAAATATTTTGCAACTATTTTTGGTTAATTGAAACCATTCTTCCATACAAATATTTCCCCCTGACTATATATATATATATATATATATATATATATATATATATATATATATATATATAAAGGTGTGTCAAAAAAGTATCGAAATTTGTGTACTTTTTAACACACCTTGTATTCTGAATAAAAATAACGTTCCATTCATTCTTCTTTTATTATTGGATCCTTTTCGTCCACTAAGGACGATGGCGTAGTGTCCAAAAAATAAAAAAATATCTGCATCTGCGCAAGTGACTCTGCAGGCCAATTCTTGAGTGACAGTCTTTGGTGCACTGAATGCATACAGACTGTGATGCTTTCTGGGGCTGCTGGTGTTATATATTGTACAAACGGAAATATGAATTTCCGGTTTTATTAAACAAAGAAGTTTAACAACTGCCCGTTATCAGATCAAGAGATAAAAATACGTGGGAGTAGCTATGAATATAAAAGAACCGAGGGCTCGAGACAGGTCAGTCGTCAGTTAGCCCCGGAGGCAGTCACCCGGAAGAGAGAGTGAGGTGATCGGGGTCAGTAGTCGGCCGAGCGGGACCTCGTGTAGTTGGTGTCGGAAAAGCTAGCCTTAATATTTACCAACTGAAAAAGCTTGTCGCCCAGAAATTTAATCGAATGACCGAAAGTCTAAAGACTGAATATATTAATTAAACTGACCCTCTCTCTCGAAGTTAAGAAGCTTGAATTTATTTCAATAAACTTCTGGAGGATAACTTTGGTGTTATTGTCATCCCTTACAACGAAGATAAAACTTGCAATTTAGTACAGTGACGACGCGCTATGCAACACTGGCTTTTCTCTCTCTCTCTCTCTCTCTCTCTCTCTCTCTCTCTCTCTCTCTCTCTCTCTCTCTCTTTTGGCTCTCTTTTCTGTCGAGGCTACTCTCCTGTCCGCCTCACCCCTCTCCGTGCCTTGCTTAACGTTGAGGCGCCAGGCCGCTCTATTTTTTTGCATCTACCTCTCACGTGTTAGTGTCACTATGGCATATCCTCATAGCTCCCTGCAGACATCTTTAAATTGTAGGCGTGGTCTACCAACCGATCGGGGCCTTTTACTAATTCGCCGTGCAAAAGATCTTTTAGGATGTGTCCATTTTCCGTTCTCCTGATATGTCCAAGCCAACAAAGGCGCCTCTCAAAGAGAATGGAGAACATGCCGTTTATGTCGGCGCAATTCAGATCTTTACATTCTTCTTTTATATCTTGGTAAAAACAGCTTTAAACATCCTACTTTTTTGACACACCTTTTATTCTGGAAAAAATTAAAGGAGCATTATTTTTTTCAAAATAAAAGGTGTGTCAAAACAGTAAAAAAATCTCGATACTTTTTTGACACACCTTGTATATATGTGTGTGTGTGTATGTGTGTGTGTGTATGTGTGTAAGAGAGAGAAGGGTGGGCAGTTTCCTATATCTATAAGTAAAGAGTGCTCAATATCATTGATAGAGCATATATATCTAAGTTAAAGTAGTGCTGGAACGAGCAAACATAAACAGCATGTCCGCCATCATCTGCGAAAGACGCCTGCGTTGGCTTGGCCATGTGAGGAGGTGGGACAAAGGCCGCATCCCCAAAGACCTACTCTATGGTGAACTAGTAGAGGGCACCCGACCGGTAGGGAGACCACACCTACGCTTTAAAGATATCTGCAAGAGAGACATGAAGACATGCCACATCGACAGAAATACATGGGAGTCTTGTGCAGAAGACCGTACGACCTGGCGCCACCTCGTCAAACAAGGAACGAAAAGGTGTGAAAAAGAGAGGAAAGAAGCCGCCACAGCAAAGATAGTTAAAAGGAAGGAGAGACAGCAGCATCTCCAACATCTCCAGAAAGCAACACTTTTTGATTGCAATCACTGCACCAGAGACTGCCATTCAAAAATGTGACGTTCTCCTGTGGAAGCCAATACATGGAAATGCTAAAGTGGGCCGCCCACCAAAGACCTACATTGACCAACTATGCCAGGATACTGGTTGCTGCACAGAAGACCTCCCAGGGACAATGAATGATAGGGAAGGATGGCGAGAGGTTGTCATGGATATCCGTACTACTTGCGCGACATGATGATGATGATGATATTCATAGTCGGTTTTCCTCTGGCACTTTGTACCAGTTCTTACCGCAGTAATCTATCTATCTATCTATTATTCTAAAGTAGAGATAATCACCTTTTATTTCTAAAGGCTTTTTTCCTGTTTAGTTTAATGACACAAAATTTATACTAAAATATACCTTGCTTTTAGGGTTTCGTTATGTTTGAAAGAAATTCCATTTTAATTTGTTCTAATTAGTCATAATTAGCAATTAAGTAAAAAACTGACCCGTCACTCTCTCACATCCTGCATATTACTTTCACCCTCTCTGTATATTACCTCCTCCTTATATAAATATTGATCTCTCTGTGTGAGTAAGAGGGAGAACAGAGGGTTATTGTGTTATTGCGTGTTAGAGACATTTAACTATGTTAAAATTAATTTGAAGATAGGCGTGAGCGGGTAGTAATGTAGCTACCGTGGTTGCGTAGTAGACTCATCCTTCCTAGAACAATCATGTAGCTGTAGATAAAAAAATGGACTCTACGCCATCGTCTTTAATAGACGGAAGGTTGCCAATAACAAGAGTAGCAGAGATATGAATTCAATGGCATTTGATAACTGCCAACTTGTGGGCTATGCTATTTTCAAACCAAAAATATACATACCAGCTTAAAAGTGCTAATAGAAAACTCAATAAATAGCAAGTACATTTTTTTTAATTCATAACACTAAATATTTTCTTTTCAAACGTATTTATCTTTTTCATGCCATTTTTCCTTTTTTCACTGTTTTTTTTTTTTTTTGTTTTTTTTCACTTTTTTTTGTCATTTTGTAGAGTCGCTAAAAGTATAGGTGATGAGTTTTTTTCTCTCTCTTTTCTGATGATGATAATAATCAAATATATTTCCAAGAAAACATATTTTTGCACACATTCGAGGCTGGGCTGAAATGTTCACAGACTTTTTAGCGTTCATATAATGACGTCAATGGAGTCGCGTGGTCTAATGGTTAGAGTAACAGGAAATGACCCGTCGACTCGAGTTCAATTCCCGGACGAAACTGTTTGAATTTCACATAACGCTGATACACTTGGGAAAGTATGAATCCAATTCTCCCTCCTGCTATGGGTAAATAGCAGGACAGACTGGGCTCTTTAACCTTTGTTAGGTAACCAGTCTAGTAGAAGGAAAACTCTGAATTCAAACCTGTTAAACTCTGCTTAAGAAATTGACCTTGTGTCGCATCCTGCTCGTGCGGAGGGGTTGGTAAATATATATAATGACGTCATATCTACGGTTGATGGCCGTTTTTTACCTGTAGGATCCAAGCACTGCAACATGGATAGAGAAGTCTGTGTAGACTCCAGAGAGAATTTATTGGAAGAAACCTCATTTGGTCACATTGAATTAGAGTATGTTGGTCAGTGAACTCCTCAGCCGAACCCCGTATATGCATCTTGTACATTGTCCTTATTTCAATATTATAGCAAGCTAATCTTGCGTATCTGTTTCTATGAGGAAATGAGTTTGCTCCTAACTAAGTGTCCTATACATCTATCCATTTTTATATCATCATTGGGTTCCCTATGCTTCATGACTTGTGCTGAACAATAATATATATATATAATATATATATATATATATATATATATATTAAATATAAGAAAGCATAAAGAGCGTCCACAATAATCAACCGACGTAATTTGCGGTCCAAAAACATAACAGCAAGAAATGTCTTCGCATAAACACCAGAAGAATTATTAGCAACCTGATGATGGTGAAATAACCTGAAACCTGGGTAGTTGCTTATGGAAAACAATTATATTTAAAAAATTCAACAAATAAATAAAGCTCCTACAAATTTGTGGTTGAGCACTGTGATTTTTTTGTTTCATCCAAAAGTTTTTTTTTAAATATCTATCTCTCTCTCTCTCTTTCTCTCTCTCTCTCTCTTCTCTCTCTCTCTCTATATATATATATATATATATATATATATATTATATATATATATATGTGTGTGAGGATTTAAATAGCATTTTTTCTTCAAAAAGATTTCTTTAAACTCGACAGAGTCCAAATGACTTCGTATTTTTTTGATTTTTTAAAAATTATTCTAATAATTTTTTTGATTTCATCATTATATTTACCACGTATCTCACGTGTACGTGTTAGACACAAGGCCCTATTAATGTGGGACCACCCACAAAACGAAGCTCATGCGTGGCAGGTGGAAAAATATGTTGATCCCGTCGGCATTTCCCCTCAATGAGGGAGTCTCGTGCACTAGGCAATAAACCCAGTCCCTTTAAATCGTGGGGCAGGTTTTGCCTGGGGGATGGCCCACTGCGATCAACGATGTTAGCTTGTACGGTCCAGGGCCAAAGCCACTGGACCCTCGGCGTTGGATTTCATCATGAAAGAAATTCATGAATAGTCCTAAATTCCGAGTACTTTCGGTTCTGAATAGAACCATTATCAAGGATGTTTTATATAAATTATAAAAGATTATCCTTGTTTGCATCAAGTCATTACATTTTGAAAGTACAAAGGGAAATGATTCGAGAGCTTTTTGGGGAGTATGAATTACAATTTAAAATTGGTCTGTAAAATCGAAAGTACTCGGAATTTCTGAATGTCAATAAATTCTTTTCATGATGAAATAAAAACAATTACAAGAAAAGGTGAAAAGAAAAATTGAAAATACAAAGTCATTTGATTTTGTCGTGCTTAACGAACACTGTGGCAAAACTTGAAATCGGTCGGAAAATACTAAATGCAAAACATTCCATGCTGTTATCATTTAAATTTCATTGTTTTAATTATCTTCTCGAATATAAATAAAATCTCTATTATTTTTGCTCACAAACAAAGACCTGGTGATATTTAATGTGTATATATATATTTACTTTGTCGTTAATTGTTTTATTTTCGAAGTTTCCTCTGGACATACAGATGCACACAACTGCCCTTTATATATGTATATATTGTATATAACAAAATCTCACCTGAAGAATGCTATTGGATTATATAAAGACTCGCTTCTGTTTTCTTTTTCAGATGACCATTACAATCAAGAGCGTAAAGGCCTTCGAATCAGCAATGTGACTCACTATGACGCCGGTCTCTACTCCTGCATCGCCGTGGTAGAACACATAGGCTCCTTTAAGCGTAAAGATATCACCGTACACGTTCATAGTAAGTCAACTTACGCTTCTAAGGTTTTTCTAACACTCTCTGCCACAAGAATAAGCCTTCCTTTCTTAATCGAGATCAAAAAAGGGGTGCCTAAAGGTCATATGGTCCGGTACTTCTATGTAGCGGCAGAAATAACGGTCCTTCAGGTTCAAAAGGATAAGCCGGTATTTTTTTTACACAATTATAAAAAAATAATCATAAAAAAATAAATACTAAATTGTTGCTTATTTTATTATTTTCCTTAAATGTCGCAGTCGATGTATGTTAACTAAACTGACATATAAAACATTTCTATGAATTTCTATGAACCAAATCATATTAAAAAGAGCCCATCTTTAAGGGAGAGAAAAACAGTAAAATTTGATATCTTGAAAGGTATAGATTTAGATTAATAAAATTTGATAAATAAAATAATAATAATAATGATGATAAATGATAAAAATGATTTTTACAATTGACTTTTTTAATTCTTCCTCTTAATAATACAGCAAAAATTACGATAATTTCAACTCATTCTTTCCAAGTTTTCTTGGTGGTATTAAAAAAACAGGTGTCATTTTTGGGGTATTAAAAAACAGGTGTACTTTTTGGTATTAAGAAAACAGGTGTAATTTTGAGCATACATAGGATTAAAAAAATAGGTGTAATTTCTTGGGTATTAAAAAAAACAGGTGTACTTTAGTTGGTATTAAAAAATCAGGTGTAATTTTTGGCATACATAGTATTAAAAAAACAGGTGTAATTTTCGGCATACATAGTATTAAAAAACAGGTGTAATTTTCGGCATACATAGTATTTAAAAAATAGGTGTAATTTTTTGGGTATTAAAAAAAACAGATGTACTTTTTTTTGGTATTAAAAAACAGGTGTAATTTGGGGCATACATAGTATCAAAAAACAGGTGTCATTTTTTGGGTATTAAAAAAAAGGTGTACTTTTTTGGTATTAAAAAAACAGGTGTATTTTTTTTGTATTAAAAAACAGGTGTAATTTTGTTGGTATTAAAAAAATGCAGGTGTGATTTTGGGCATACATATTATTAAAAAAACAGGTGTATTTTTTTTGTATTAAAAAACAGGTGTAATATTTTTTGTATTAAAAAACAGGTGTAATTTTGGACATACATATATTTATATATATACTATTTTTCATTGTTAGAGTTCCATTACCGTAGAGTTTGGTAATCATCATCATTATTATCACACGTTTCGTTAGAGACCAAGTAATGAATTATTTATTACGTTGTTAATTTAGTGCAGATAATAAAAAAGCCATCCCATAAATCATTATAGACGTGTCTAATGAAATTGCTTTTTTAAAACATCTATCATAATTAAATAGCGGCTGAAGTCCACGTGGTGTAGTGGCTAACATAGTGAACAGTGACATCGTAGTAAGTTCGAAGTCTACTTTCCTACTAATACACTTGGGAAAGGTATGAACCCCCTCATCTACCAGCCATACGTTGAAGTGTATCACTGACTTTCTTCAAGATTGGTGTTGGCATTACATAACCAATGAAGGTTGTTATCAAACAAATAAACCGGACCATATGACCTTTAGGCACCCCTTTTTGATCTCGATTCAGAAGGACATGTTTTTCATTTACACCGTCAATATCCGGTTGTTTGTTAGGGGTTAGGGTTAGGGTTAGGGTTAGGGTTAGGGTTAGGGTTATGTTTAGGGATAAGGGTTAGGGTTAGTTTTATAATTTAAAAAGAAAACTATAAAAATTGTCTGTTAAAAACTACCGGATATTGACGGTGCAAATGAAAAAAAATGTCCTTCTGGATCGAGTAATTAAGATTGAGGGAGGGATGGCGAGAGAGAGAGAGAGAGAGAGAGAGAGAGAGAGAGAGAGAGTCAAGGGAATCCGTGAAGTCAGGATGCTTTGGTGATGAAGCTGATGATTAGACCATCATTAAGTAACTCCACCTAAAAAGTCTAATTAAACGACAACAAATTTGCATAGACGTATATGTTTCCTTAATTAAGGTCTCGACATTTACTTGAGGCTGTTAGACTCTTAACCGAATGATTTTCGCTAATTTGTGAATAAATGAAAAAAATTCGTGGTAGTTGGGGGGGTCAGGTTTTAAGGTGGAAATGAACGCCATGCCCTCTTTCCATCGAACCTTCTTATTGGCTACTTTTTAAACCCTCTCCCATCCGATGTTATTGTTGTTGTTGTTGTTGTTCCTCTTCTTCTTCTTCTTCTTCTTCTTCTTCTTATTATTATTATTATTATTATTATTATTATTATTATTATTATTTTTTCTTCTTCTTCTTCTTCTTCTTCTTTTATTATTATTATTATTATTATTATTTTTTTTTTTTTTTCTTCTTCTTCTTTTTTCTTCTTTTCTTCTTCTTATTATTATTATTATTTTTTTCTTCTTCTTCTTTTTCTTTCTTCTTCTTCTTCTTCTTCTTATTATTATTATTATTATTATTATTATTTTTTTTTTTTTCTTCTTCTTTTTTTCTTTTCTTCTTTTCTTCTTCTTCTTCTTCTTCTTCTTCTTCTTCTTCTTTTTTTTCTTCTTTTTCTTTTTCTGTAGTTGTTTCCTCCATTTTTGCTTTTGCTTTTTTCTTTAGCTTTTTTTTTTTTTCTTTCTTTCTTTCTTTCTTTCTTTCTTCTTTCTCGGTTTCACTTCATTCTGTTTCCTTCTCTTTTCTTCGTATTCCTATTCTTTTTCTAGTTCAGAATTTTTCTTCTTTTCTTATTCTCGTTTTTTTTTCATTCATTAAAGTGTTTAAAATTAATCTTCATTTGTTTGTTTTTCTTCAAATTTCTTCTTACTCTTTTCTTTTCATTCCCTCAGTTTTACTCTTCTAAAATTTGAACGTTTATTCATCATTTTATCTTTTGTATATTTCAATGATTTTTTTTCGTCATGTCAATTTCACCCTTTTCTTCTTTTTTTTTCTTTTTCCCTCTCTTTTTTTTAGTATTTATCTCTTTTTAGTTCAATTTTGTTAAGTATACCTGTTTTTTCTTCTTTTTGTCAAATATTATCTTCCTTGGTTTTTTTTTTTTTTTGTTTTTCTTATTTTTTTCATCTCGTCAAATATTCTCTTTTTTCTTTCCTTTTATTGAATATTTCAATTCATTCCTTCATTTTTCCTTTTCCATCTTTTCTTTAAATATCCTTCTCTGTCTTTCTGTGTGATAAACATCCTGTGTTTTCTTTTTCTCTTTCGTTCATTAAATAATCTCTTCTTTCTTTCTTTTCATTCCTTCTTTCTTTTTTTTTTTTCTTTTTTTTTTCTTTCTTGGTGATTCTTACTGTTTTACCCCTTCTTTTCATTCCTTCTTTATTTTGTAATGTAATGCGTTATCGAGTACAGAACCAAGTAACGGGGTTTGACACCGAGGTCAAACACCTGCGGTGGTGACAAACGGCTGAAAAATCAAAGGTTTTGAGTGTGAACTGAGTGATATAGGCAAACCAACGATCGGGAATCACGGGTCCGCGTTGGCTCATTGGCTGAAGGGAGTCACATGATCAGAAAGAGGCCAGGAAAAGCTCTGAGATTTTTAATGTTTATTTGGAGTTTGTTAAAAATACGTTAATGACAGAAAAGGATTGTTATATATAGAGTGTATTTAGGATTATATTTCCTTTAGGCACCTTTTTGATCTCGATTAAGAAAGGACATGTTTTTCATTTACACCGTCAATATCCGGTTGTTTGTTAGGGGTTAGGGTTAGGGGTTAGTTTTTATAATTTAAAAAAAAATCTAAACATCGTCAGTTAAAACAACAGGATATTGACGGTTTAAATGAAAAACATGTCCTTTCTTAATCGAGATCAAAAGTGGTGCCTAAAGGTCATATGGTCCTGTATTTATTTGTTTTTATAAATGGGGGTCTGCGTCTGTCTAAAAATTTCTTTTGATTTATTGATATTCTGTACACGAGGTTGATGAAAGAATACATAGAATAAAAAATATTTCCCCTAATATATCTTTAGAAAAAAAAACTGTTTCAGACACATATTCATCCAAAGGTAAGTAATTATGGAAATTTTCGTGAAAATTGGACCATTAATTTATTTTTCATAGAATTATTAAAAAAAAACCTTAATTATAACTTGTTTTTGGCTACGTTCAATTTCAATTGATTTAACGGTGCAAAAATGTAAACATTGTTTTTCGTTTATAATTTTCATTATTTTTGTAAGCCGAAATTTTTTTTCTAAATCATTAAGAGTTTGTTAAATACTTCTCTTTCGATTGAATAAAAACTTTCAAGATTATATTAACCTTTATGCAAGTTTTATTATGTTAAATATAGTGGAGGGTAAATTTCACGGGAAAAATTGGTGGTACCCACGGAAAACTTCAAAATAGACAACATTTACGCTCCGGAAAAAATATGATATTCAGGAGTCTATAGGCATTCATTTGGTCGCTTTTTTCCCACCCTCAAAATTGGCCACGAAATCAAAAAATTAGAGCCATATTGGCCTTTTTTTCCCACCCTTTTTTTTACAAATTAAAAGTCATCTTTTTCGCCTTGGGAAACTTACCTAAATGTTTTGCATTCAAAATCTGATATTTCTTTTTTCTTTTTTTAAACTTTTCTTTTTTTTTCCAGATAACCCTGGGTATGAATAAGAGAGCTGTACCTAGCTGAGAAGCTTTCGCCTCCGTCCAATAGTAAATGGATCAAGCCTTCGGCGCATTCATCTCTCTTCTGCCACCCACCACAGACGTTATTTGTTCTTCCCGCTTTTGTTTTCTGCACACCCCACATCCCTACACCAACCTCCCAACAACAACCAAAAGAAGAAAAAAAAAGAAAATCGACATAAAATCAACTATAAAATATAATTAGAATATCTGGATTTCTTACTTAAAATAGCCCCTCTAATTTGGACAAATCCATCTCTTCTGTGTATTATTGATGTTTCGACCGATCTATTCTCCATCACTTCGTGGGTACATCAATCCGAAAAAAACATTCGTCTACCTTGTATAATTTTTTAAAAATTATACATTTAAACCGCAGATTGTCCCATATTAATATTTCAGCCGATGGTTCCTTGTGAATATTTCGGCCCATTGTCCCATGGGACGAATTTCACCCACATTGGGGAGGCACCCATCTTCTCATCATTAATGGTGAGTTTTGATACGCTTAGCATCTTTGCTATACTATAATACCTATGGAGGTCGCCTTATATATCCCCGTAACAATCTGGAAAACGAGCCTGGTTTGAACACTCCCACTAAACTTTTTTTATTAACAATCTAATTTAGATGTCTACATCTGATATAATTATCAATTTACTAAGCTTACCATAGTTTAACACAAAGCCAAAAGAATGGAGCACCCAGTGAGAATCGTACTCATCAACAATGGTCTGCTAGCCTATTCCGATAACCATTACACTAGCTTTGGTACCTCCACTTCCTTAAATAATATCCAACATTGACGCTGATTTTTTAAAGATCTTGTTATTCGTTTGGGTCAGTTTAAGCTGTGTATCTTTTTTTTTGTTCTATTGGATTATGCACATGTAGAGTAGCGAAGAGTGGATCGGCTGAAACATCAAGAATGCGACGAAAACGTTTCTTGTATGTTAATGACTCAACACTATTTTTATCGACAATATAAAGCATTTCCCTAATAACTTTTTGGACTAGTCAATTTGTCTAAAATTGCTATATATTATGGATGGATATATATATATATATATATATATATATATATATATATATATATATATATATATATTTTTGAAGGCGTAATAATGCACATTTATGTTTAAAAACATATTTATTTCTTTCTTTTTTTTTTTTCATATTAAGGGACCTAGGGTTTTCCCTAATTTTCATATTAAGGGACCTTAATATGAAAAAAAAAAAAAAAAAAAATAATATGTTTTTAACATAAATGTGCATTATTACGCCTTCAAAAATATATTATTACATTTTAATTAATGCTTCGAACTCACTATGAAAATAATGACAAAAAAAATCTTTATATATATATATATATATATAATATATATATATATATATATATATATATATATATATATATATATAGTTAATGGTAAAATGAATGAATGGATGAAATAAAAATGAATGAAATAAAATGAATGAAATGAGGGGGATGAATAAAAAATCCTGTCAAAGGGACCCCTCTCAAAAGTATTATAACACTTTTTGAGAGTGGGGTTCCTGATAGAAAGTTTTCCTCGTGTATCATTAGACTCCTTTGAAGCATCAAGTTAATATAATTATTCTATAAGTTATTAGAGAAGATAAAATCCGTCTCTTACCTTTGTAATATCTGTTGAGAATGGGTTTAAATTTATATATATATATATATATATATATTATATATATAATCTTGTCTGGTTAACTTCCGGTTAATATATATATATATATATATATATATATATATATAATATTATATATATATATATATTATATATATATATATTCATCGAACGTATTGACTACTTTTTAAACCCTTTTCCATCCGATGTAAACGTATGAGGAAAAGATGAGTATAAGATATATATTAGTTTGGGTGTATGACATTTTAGAAAATATTTTTGAATTATTAATTATTAAAAACAATAATAAACCTATATAGTTATAATGATATGCACACACACACACACACACACACACACACACACACACACACACACACACAGATAGATAGATAGATAGATAGATAGATAGATAGATAGATAGTATTAAACTATAGTAAGGCCATATGTATGGGAAAATCAACTAGAATACGTATACATAAATATTAATGATATGCATACATATGAGCATATAGATAGATAGATAGATAGATAAATATATATATAATATACTTATACTAACGCTAAATTTCTAGGAAAACTAGTGAGAACACACACACACAAATACGGACACTCTGACATATACATATATCATTATATGCACGCATAAACGGACAGATAGATAGATAGATACTAAACTTATAAGTAACATCACGTGTATGGGAGAACAAAAAATAACTTACAAACAAACTTGTGTGTGTGTGTGTGTGTGTGTGTGGTGTGTGTGTGTGTGTGTGTGTGTGTGTGTGTGTGAACGCGCGGTGTAAAATGTTAGATGGCATTAGGAGCGTCTAATTTAAATTTTGTTTAAAAAGTTCGCGTGTGATTGTATCACGACTGATGACATTAATGTTCATTTGAAATAAATATCTATATTGTTATTGTTTTTATACTCAGGTCCTTTTTTTTTGCATTTTACGACCGCTGATTAAACACGACCGAGTGGAAATAAAGAATTTAAAAAAACCCAGATAGGTCTTAGTCTGAATTGACTAGCCTGTCTGACACGTACGACGCCCGGGCCAAATAAGGCCATGACAAACCAACCTGCAAGTAAAACTCACATCTAGTCTTATATCTACGTCCGTTATTCCTTCTTTCTCTCCTCCATATTGTTTGTTTACATTTAGAAATAGAAGATGTAATTGTCTTATGTTGTCCGAAATGGAGTATATTCAATATAGACTAGTTTATCTTTTATCTCATTTTTACTGCTTGTAGTAAACGTAATAGCACTGTAGATGAAACATTTTTATTACTATTTTTGAGCTTTTCTTCTGATTTTCCCTTGCTTAGTCCAAATAGTCTTATTAGTAGTAGTATTAGTAATGGTAGTTTAGTAACCATAGTATTAGTAATAACAGTACTTGATGTATTAGTAGTAGTGATAGCAGCAGTCTAGTGTTTTCAGAAGTTTCGAAAATATTGCTTCATTACTAATTACGTTAAATTTTATCTTGTTTATGCTTTATCTAATTAGTGTTGCATTTAAATCGCAACAGCCAGATAGTATTAAGCAAAATGCAAGGTTTGGAAATAAAAGTATTACACTCCTACGAGATTTGAATGTGTGTCTCATTAACTAGTATGAACACTATCTGGTCACAAACAAGCAGTTTGACAAAATTAGTCATATGCAAAAAGGTTTCTAGAGGTAGTTAGTCTCCGTGACCAAAATAGTTAAGAGTCGTCCTCGCCAAAGGCACAGAATAGGATTTTAAGCCAGGTTAAATAATATTTCCTTATTTCCGACGGTCAGTGAATATAACAAAAAACTCCTGAGCATTGCCAGAAAAAAATACATGATTAATATACCAGTCCGAAAAATGATCCCCCCTCTCTATCTCTCTCTCACTCTTTCTCTGTCTGTCTGTCTGTCTCTCTCACTATATATATATATATATATATATATATATATATATATATATATATATAATATATATATATCAAGAAATTTGAAAAACGAAGTGTTCCAAAAAATAAGATGAATTTATTTATCGACGCTTAAACGTTTCGGTTTATTTAGAACTTTATCAGGATTGATCATGGGATGAAGAAATTGATGGATGTTTCATAAAAATTTCTTGATCCCACAACCAATCCTGATAAAGGTCTAAATAAACCGAAACGTTTAAGCGTCGATAAATAAATTCATCTTATTTTTGGAACACTTTGTTTTTCGGATTTCTTCATAATGTCGGATTTCTTTCCATATTTACCCCATATATATATATATATATATATATATATATATATATATATATAATTGTTTGTTTTTTTTAGAAATGTATACTTGAATGTTTGATAACTAATAAGATTCTGTCTGACTGTACGTATGTTTGTTTGTACAATAACCGAGCGCTCGTCCTTTTATAAAGGAAAATTGGTGAAGACAAGCAAAGACTAAAGTCTAATAAAATTCACACCCGATTTTTATCTGAGAGAGGGTTAAAAACTTTTTACCCCTAATTTTACATAAGAAAAGCTAAATTAAAAAAATATACAGGGGTATGAAAAATGATATATCAAAAATTAATTTTAAAAAGTTTTTACCAATTGATCAAATTAAAAAAGGATAAAACCAAATAAAAAGCAAATAAAAGACAAAACAAAATATATTCAAACAAGAAGAATAATGAAAAGTAAAAATAAATAATAATAATAATAATAATAATAATAATAATATTATTATTATTATTATTATTATTATTATTATTATACTTCCTGCTAGTTTTCTCACCAGCGTTAGTTGTTGCTCTTTCACTCGAGTTTGAGTGACAACAAGTCTCCTCAGTTTTCCAGAACACTTTGGTGCCGTGACCAGGATATTCTTATTCTTATTATTCTCATAATTATTTTTACTATTATTATTTGTGTGCTTTCATATCTGTAATAACTGGCCTCATTCACTGGAGTCTGAATAACAACAAGTCTCCCCGGCTCTTCAAAACCCATCTCACTATTCTAACCGATCATGACAGTGTGTGTTTTCAACGGTCTTAATTTCCAGTTCCTCTAGTCTCTTATCCAGGTTTGTTTGGATTGTTCCAAGTGCTTCGAAATTTGATTGGTATCACTGACGATTTCATGTTGCATAATTTGTTTGTTTTGTACCTTTTAGTTTTCTAGAAATGGGTTTATACAGTTTTTCACTTTCCTTTGATTTTTGTCTACCATCTGCTACAATAGTAAAGTTCACTATCTAAAAATTCCATTACTTTCTTTGCATCTAAAACTAAGCTTGGTTTGCTTCATAAAAATTATAGAGGAATTTATATGTCATTTTCCAGGATAAATTCTCATATGAGAATATACTATTGAGCTTTATAGTCAAGACTCAGCTGGTTGCACAATTCCCAGTGGGTCAACATGGCCACCCTATCGTGCGGACTCCTGTACTTTTTCTCTGCCAATTTGCTACATTCGCTTATTATGAAGCCGATCATTTCATTCCCCTCTCTGTCTGTCTGTCTGTCTGTCTGTCTGTCTCTCTCTCTCTCTCTCTCTCTCTCTATGTGTGTGTGCGTGTGTGTGGTGTGTGTGTGTGTGTGTGTGTGTGTTTACACTTGAACTGGAGTCCCCGTGTGGTTGTAGCTAATGTGCTGGACTGTGAAACTAGCCTGTTTGAATGTTTAATTTTGGACTAATAGCCTTGGGAAAGGTATGAACCGCTTCATCTGCCCATCTATGGGTTAAATAGTTCCAATGCTGTTGTTCTATAAGGATAGCTTTGGCATTAAATAACAAACGAAAGTCGATATAAAATTAAACAAAGAAATCAAATCAAACAAAATCAAACCAAACCTTACACTTGCTATTCAGCACCCTTTATACACAGCAGACATGGAATTGTTTGGTTTTTATACTGAACATCCAATTCAATAGGACTTGAGGATGTAGAGGGCATAAAAAGAAACATGATGGCGCAGTTTCACACAGTATCAAAAGAGACACTTCAACCAATGAAAAGCTTTCTAGAATTAGTGTGCTGAATGGCAAGGGGGCTATTTTAAAGAAAAGTAACGTTCCATTCATTGTTCAGTTCCGTTCAGTCTTGTTCGTATTAAAACAGGTTAGTTATAACGATAGTAAATATTTCAAAAACAAAACAACACACATCACGTCAGTCACAAACGTAAGATCGACTTCCCTGGAAAAATAACATTTAATTAAGATCGCTATTTTCAACTTGAATAACAATTTGTATCAGTTCGATAAATAATCAATAAAGATAAAGATAAAACTGTGAAATAAAACAAGTAATAAATACTTAGAATGAACTCAGTTCAAGTGCAGATAAATACGTTTTCTGTTTTTTTAATTTATTTTTTATGCAACAGTGTTAGATTTCTTGAGAGATAGCAACCAATTGAATTGAAAATTTTCTAACATAAAACCTAAAAGATTACAATCCAAAACAACAATGAACAAAATATTAACTTTTCGGTATCGACGCGCGGTAAAATAGAATTGCAGCACCAAAATAAAAGCCGAAGACGAGAGTTCAACAAAAGCAGACGACCCATTTTGATTGAACAATACCCAGCCTCGATCTCGTACTTTTTCCTAAAGATAACTAAAAAGAAATAACTTCAACGGCAAGAAGACAAACTATCTTCAGTGTTTTCTATTTGATATCTTTTTCCCAGTATTTTGTTTTTGTTTTTGTTTTTAGTTTTTGTTTTTCAATTATTGCATAGCACAATACTGTAGTCGCCATTTTGAAAAGTAACAATGTACTCTGAAAATTTTCATTTCATCGTATTTTGTTTTATTCTTTTAAAAAATCGCTAATTCTATCCTTATTAATTAGTAACAATTGTGTTGAATATCATTGTTTTTGTCGGTGATGATAAATTAGTATTTAATTTAGTTATTTTCTTGTATGCTAATGATACCAAATGAAGCTGGCATATATTACAAGTCTCCATAATATAAATAATTTTAGGAGTCACCTCACACTCACACACACACACACACACACACATATATATATATATATATATATATATATATATATGAGGAGTAAATACACAAACCATGTGTTTTGATATGGATTTTTTAGCCGACAATTTTGGGAGAATATGTGCTTATGCCCACCTAATTAATTAATTATCAATTAATTAACTTTCAAAATTAGGTACGACTTCAATTAAGCACATATCCCCCCCCCCAAAAAAAATATATATTAAACATTAGATTCAATCTAAAATAGCAGTGAAACAGTTACAATTGTGAGAGTTCCCAGAAAAAGAAAGTTCTAAGTAAATGAAGGTAAATAGAACATATTACAATATTAAACTATAGAAAGAAATAGGACCAACCTACGTACCTAAGTTTCACGTTCTCGATCGTCAGGTGGGTAACATTTAATTTAATGTTCACTGTAGAAAACAAGAAAGAATATAACAGTTACTATATATATATATATATATATGTATGTATATATATAATTGATATAGTTATCATTTTCTCCTTTATTTACTAAGATCGACATAGGACCTACGTGTCATGTGCATCTTAGCAAATAAACAATGGTTTATGTAATACATGTGTGTGCATGCACAAAACACACAAGCAGACACACACACACACACACACACATATATATATATATATATATATATGTGTGTGTGTGTGTGTGTGTTGTTTGTGTGTGTGTGTGTGTGTTGTGTGTGTGTGTGTGTGTGTAGTCTTCTTTTTTTAATTTGGCAAACCTCTCATCCATTTATTTGGAATGAGAATAGAACCAAAGTTTGCCAGAATATCCCACTCTTCATTCTACATCTACAGGTTAAAACACCACACACACACACACACACACACACACACACACACACAGAGACACACACACATATATATATATATATATATATATATAGTGGGAGAGAGAGAGTGTGTGTGTGTGAGAGAGAGAGAGAACGAAAACAAAAGAGCGAACATTCATAAATATGTATGCGCGTATACCTTGTGCAGATGTATACGTACGCATGCGTGTGCGCATGCGCTCTGTGTGCGTTTCTTTAATTTGCAATTTATGTCAGCGGCCTCGATTTATAAGAAAGAATTATTAGCTGCTTTTGGTCGCTCGCTTTATTTTTACTTTATTTATTTTCTCCTTCTTTTGCCGTTCATTTTCCCGCCCGAGATTTCTCTTCTATCGATTTGGTGAATTCCTTTCCTTTTTTTTCCCCTTTCTACATCGAAAACTCCGTGTAGAGGTCGATCAACGAATCGTCAGCACAGCTGAACTTGGTCAGAAGACGAAGGAATAAATCATTTGGTGAATCGCTGATCCCTTGAACTCGTACATCAATACTATCACCCCATACCACCTGTCTTTTGGGGAGAGCCTTTTTTTCTTTGTTATTGTTGTTGTTTTTTTAAATACTCTGATGATGATGCTTAACAGTGGGGTAAGCATTTAATCATAAATTCATCATAGATGGAAATTTAAACCACACATCCAACCATTTCATTCATCTATTGATATGCAGATTTCTCAATTTTTTGGATCTTGTAAATATAGCCTTAAATTATCAGATGAATCGGAAGATATTTTTAGTTTAAGTTTTATTTTGAATGTTGTAAACGGTTGACTTTTATTACCGCAAGACAGCAATGTTTTCCCTTTTACCAAAGTGAGAGACAGGAATAATTGAAGTCTTGAATTATACAAAAAAACAAAAAGAGGAAAAAAAAAACCTTCTTCCTGTTGATATCATTTTTAATCGGTGTTTTACTTTCTTTAATGCTTCATCGTAATTTTTGTAGATTTACATTGGATATAGTGTCGTTTAGAAAGTCAGTGAAATTCTGATTTTTCCCTCAGATTTAATGATGTTGTTTTGTTTGCTACAAATTCTTAATTTTAAATTCTAATAACGTAGATAGTTTATATATAGCTCAGTCGGTAGAGCGTTCGGCTAGAAACCACAAGGTTCCTAGTTCGATACAGGCCTTCGCCAACTCAGCGTATGAGTAGCACAGGGATCTGTGTGGTAAAATAAGGAGCTGATGATAGGTGTGGCGCTCCACCTTAGATGCTAAAATAATCTCCTTGGTCTATCCCTAGGGAAAAGGGAAAAAGACTCCCTCGCTGTCTGGCTGATACCGACATTAGGCCACCCCGATGACTTTACTTACGTATTTATATATATTCGCATCTGATGATTTGGGAGAGTTAGACACTTTGTCTAAGCTTCCCGAAATAGACTATAATGCAAAAACTCTAAGTCTTTTGTTATATTTTTACTTATATATATATATATATATATATATATATATATATATGTGTGTGTGTGTGTGTGTGGTGTGTGTAACAATGAATCATTAAGTCCGTAGGCTTTTACTGTTATCCGATGACTTTTTGTCCTGAAATCATAACTGCATAAGGCACGATTTATATAATCGACGGAAAAAGGTTGAATTAACAATGTAGGAGAATATGTTGATAAGATATTTGTTGTATTAAATAAGTGTTTTCTTATGATTAGGCTACGGACTTACTGATTTTCTAACTTGTATAATAAATGTTTATTGTTGTTTTTGTTAATATTTATCCCGTTATTAAAAAAAATGGTTTAATACTGGTATTGATTCTTCAGTCAAACCAGTTTGACCATCAACGGAAAGAGAGCAATTGATTGACATTTAAGCAACTATTAAGCCGGTATTGTTTTCCGGTGTCACCGGAGAAATTAAAAAGGCTGATATTCGTTGTGACCGTTCCTTGTAGTCTCAATGTTAAATGTTGTAATTTCATTATAATGCGTTACGTGCACTTCTGTCTTAGTATACACACACACATACACACACATACACACACACACACACATCTGTGGTAATTGTATTTCACTTAGCGCTAATACCCTTGGGAAAAGTATGAATCATATTCTCCCCCAAGCTATGGATAAATAGTAGGGCAGACTGGGCTCATTAACCTTGGTTATGCAACCGGTCTAGGAGAAGGAAAACTCTGAATTCAAACCTGTTGAACTCCGCTTAAGAAATTGACCTTATGTCACATCCTGCTCGTGCGGAGGGGTTGGCATATATATTATATATATATATATATATATATATATATATATATGTATATGTGTGTGTGTGTGTGTGTGTGTGTGTGTGTGTGTATGTGTGTGTGTGTTTTGGACAGAAGTAATAGGGCACTCAATAACACCATAAACGATGCTTTGAATAGTGATTTATATTTCTCTATGATCCAGTTTGATTCGAACACAATGACGAATCAATTAAATCACATGACAGGACTTAAAACAAAAACAAACAAAGCAAACTAATAATCGCTTGTATTTAGGAAATATTTTACAAGCATTTACATATACGATCAAAGCACAATTGGAATAAAGTTTGTTAACGTTTATACATATTTACATAACATGGCAATGAACATGAACAAATAGGAGCAGACAGTTTAAACGAGGACATCGTCTCTTCGAGACAATACTTAAGTCCAAAGAAAGCAGAACGGTCTGATAATATTAATGTGTTCATTGGACAATAACAATACATCTGTATTATTTACATTGTGGTACTTGTCTGGCTTGTAAGCACTGAAAGTTTTATGCATCTGCTGAGTGTATTGGTGAAAAGGAAGTAGGGAGAGTGATTGATCACTCTTACCCAATGTTCTTATTCTATCTATTATGTTTTAGAGCAACCAATAGGCCGACCCACTCTTCGAGAGTTAATGAAAACATGATAGAATCGCAATA
Organism: Doryteuthis pealeii; assembly: GCA_023376005.1. Lineage (NCBI taxonomy): Eukaryota > Metazoa > Mollusca > Cephalopoda > Myopsida > Loliginidae > Doryteuthis > Doryteuthis pealeii. Next base: position 70,145,163 of record CM042147.1, on the reverse strand, counting down.
AAAAGGATGTTTTTCCTACATATCCAATATTGTAATGGTCGTCTTACAGCAACTACGCTTGAACCGATTGGGCATCTGAAACTTTATAATAAGAAAATATTTTTTTTATTAATCTATCAGTTTCTAATTTCAATTTTTCCCTTTTGTCATATGATTGGTTTAGTATTTATCACTTTTAGTAAAACTATTCTTTTCTTTTTTTTTTTTTTGGTAATTATGGTTGCTCATTGTTATTTTTGATTTAGATTTTCGGACCATATGACCTTTAGGCACCCCTTTTTTGACCTCGATTAAGAAAGGACGTGTTTTTCATTTACACCGTCAATATCCGGTTGTTCTAGCAGATGATTTTTAGATCTTCAAAAAATTATAAAACTAACCCCTAACCCTAACCTCTAACCCTAACCCCTAACCCTAACCCCTAACAAACAATTGGATATTGACGGTGTAAATGAAAAACATGTCCTTTCTTAATCGATATCAAAAAGGGGTGCCTAAAGGTAAAATGGTCCGGATTTTAATTTCATACTTCTTTTGAAGACAATGTTTTTAGACGATCCATTCTTAGACGCTTCATGTAAACAGCATATCTGAAATTGCAATAAGTTATCTCCAGCATATCCCGTATCTCTGGGGGAAAGTCCCCATGGCATAGTAGATAATTTCAGCTACGTTAACTTTCGGAGTAATACCCTTAGGATAAGTGTGAATTCCCTGATCCCTCAGCTATGTGTTAAATAGTACCCTCCCTGTTCTACAAGGATGGCTTTGGTATTGAATAAGCCACGAATGTTGATATGCTATTATACCACGCCAAGTCGTATCTCTGAAGTTCGTCTTAAAGAGACAATGCTATAAAAATTCAATCATGAAAACTTTATCATTTTACTTTTTTACTTTTATTCCGTTTTTTTTATCTTTTAGAAGCCATATTGTTTCTTAATATGCGTATAGAAATAACAAAAGTGATAGTACTTAGAAAAAAACTGTTTCGAGATTTCGCGATTATTTTCATTATCGGTCTTGACTAATATATTTAATGTTTTTGTTGCTTTTTGTGAAAACATTCTAGGGCGAACAATTCGTCAACAGCGGGAATTATGAAGTTTCTTCCGATTAGACCTAAACTTGTTTGAATCTCGTCTCACTGGGACGATGCCTTAACTAATTCGGCCACGGAAGGGTCACTATTAGACAAAGCTTCGATCTATGGTTATCCAACAACACTTTCAATTTTTCTCCGGTATATTGTTTGTTTACTCTATTATTTGCAGTAACTGTAGTCTTAAATTGTTATCAGATTCTAAAATGATGCATTTCATTATTAATTTTAGTTTTTTGTGATTTTTAAAAAATTCATTGTATGGTTGATTTTTACCGCATCCTTCGATGTTGATTCCCTCTTTGGCCATGGATTTGGGGGCGATTGGAATGATATTTTAAAAGTGGATAAATATATTGTTGACAAAAATAACGTGAAAATCTTATATTCTAACTTTTACTGTTATAGTTATTTACCAAGCTTAGCTTAGATATGGCACAAGGCCAGAACTATGGGCCGCCTGGTGAGAATAAAACTCACTAACAATGGTCTGCGAATCTAGCCTGCTAACCATTACACCACGTGAAGTGCCCAACTTTTACTGTTATACCCACGTTAATGCTGTAGAATTTGATTACCGATTTGATAAATCGGACCATATGACCTTTAGGCACCCCTTTTGATTTGTTGATTCATAAGTACATTTTTTTTTCATTTACACCGTTTGTAAGGGGTTAGAATTACGGGTTAGGGTTACGGCTTAGTTTTATAATTTAAAAAAAAAACTATAAAAATCGTCTAACAAAGAACCGGATGCTGACGGTGTAAATGAAAAAAAAATGTACTTATGAATCAGCAAAGCAAAAGGGGTGCCTAAAGGTCATATGGTCCGATAAATCTAAAAATCAACTCCGAGAATGTTAAGTTTGTTTTGTTGTTTTGTTTTGTTTTGCTTTTTCTTTCTTTATTTTTAATTCCTGAACATTCATGAGTATAAGCGAAAATCAGGTACTCCAGATCCTATCGGAATCACCGTGAAACGGTGCCGTTTTTTGTCTGTTTGTTTTGGGTTTTTTTTGTCTGTGTGTGTGTGTGTGTGTGGTGTGTGTGTTTGTGTGTGTGTGTGTGTGTGTGTGTGTGTGCTAATCTTCTGACTTTCAAGTTAAAAACAAAAAAACAAAAATTACAAAAACAAAAACAAAAAAAAAGATAATAATAATAAGAAAGGAACGGCTGAGGAGCTTATCCGAGAGACAGAAAGCTTCATTAGTTATTCTCTCCTGCTAAAAGCAGAACAAAACTTTGTATTTCACAACCGCAATTGTGTTAGTATTTTACCGTAAAAGTTTTTAAGTCTAAAATATTGCTGGGAAACATAGAAATACGAATCAGTGTACTATAATAGATATGCACTAAGTTGAACTTAGTATGGTACAAGGTATTTCGGTGCAAGGTATACACCCATAGGTGCAACAGTTCCCACTCATTTGTTGCAGAATACCACCGGCAGAATTATTTCTCCGTGTTATTCCTATACACATAGATATATATTCTAATGTATCTGTGTATAGAATTGTGTGTGCAACTATTGTTTCATCTTTTAAATACCAGGGAATATTTCTCCTTTATGATTTTCAAGTGTAGACGTTCAAGTCTTCTTGTTGTTATATCGAAAACAAGAAGAAGACATGAATGTCGACACTTGAAGATCCTAAAGAAGAAATAA
>CM042147.1:70087395-70139895 GCA_023376005.1 Doryteuthis pealeii | reverse complement strand
TATATATGATGTTAGCTCTGACAAGGAAGATTATTTTATTGTTCTGTCTTCCTGGCTGTATTTTTCTTTTCTGTTACTAATGTTTTTATGGAGTCTTATTATGCGTACATAAATAAATAAATAAATAAATAAATATATATATATATATATATATATATATATATATATATATATATATATATATATAATATATGTCGATTGCCACGTCCTGACAAAGTAGTGCCTTAAATCTGCCGAATTGCGCACAGAAGGGAACTTTTTGAAAATCGTAGACAAAAAAGCAATCCAGGCGAATGTTTACAGGAAACGGCTGACGACATAAAATAAAACAAAAACCAAAAAAAAAAAAAGAAAAAAAGAAAAAAGAAAACGGAAGAAACAATGAATTTCAAAAAGAAAAGAAAAAAAAAAAAAAAAAAAAATACTAAAAAAAAAATAAATGAATAAATAAATAAAAAAAACATTGAAACAATTATAATAGATAAAATAATACATATATGGAAAAATTGCATATGTCTGTGTTTAACATACGAAACTGTTATTTCGTTCTTTTTGTTTGATTAAAATTCTAAATGTGTATCTTGGAAAAAAAAAAATAAAGAATGACTTTCGACTAAAATTGTATTCAGATGTTGTTGTTGTTATTCCGGCACTTGCTTACAAAGAATTTTATTCTTATTTTATATTTATTGTTTCATGTATGTTATTGTTGTTGGATGTCCTCTTAGGATTATGATGGTGATGATGGTTGTAAGGCTGGCAGAAATATATAACAACACGCTGTATCCTGTTGAATTTTACATTCTATTTGGTGCTAAGTATGGTATCACTTTCAAATGATAATTTCAACAAAAGTGTCTGTTTAGAAGTTGGTTTGCATAGAAGTACAGCATAATTCAAAGAAAGAAAGAAAGAAAGAAAGAAAGAAAGAAGAAAAAAAGGAGAACGTAAGATGTAACGGGTAATAACAGTAGGATAAGAAGATAGAAAGAAAGAAAGAATAAAATAAGTTATTCCTTCGAGAAATAACAGGGAGATAAGATAAAAAGAAAAAAGAAAGAATGAAAACTTTACAAAACGACAACAATGAGAAAATAAAAAGAAAGAGAAAGAAGAAAGAAAAGAAAGAAATGTTGGAGTTAGACATTACAGGCCACAACGGTGAGATAAGAAGGAAAGAAAGAAAGAAAGAAAGAAAGAAAGAATACTTTTATAGCAATAAGAAAGTAAGAAGTAAGAAAAACGAAAGAAAGAAAGAAAGAAAGAAAGAAAGAAAGAAGAAAAATCGTCGAAAAGTCAATAATAATGAGATAAAAAAAGTGAAAAAGAGCAAAATAATAAAAAGAAAGAAAGAATGAAAGAAAAAAACTGTAAGATAGATAAGTAACGAAAGAGAGAAAGAAAGAGGAAATGAAGAAAAAGAAATAATAGACAAGTAAGACAAAGACGGCTGAGAAATCAAGAAAAAAAAAAAGAAAGAAAGAACGAAAAAAAAACACACAGAAAGAGAATAAAAAATTAAGAAAGAAGCAAGTAAGGAAAAAAAAGAATAAGAGTGAGACAGAAACAACGACAGAAGGGGAGACATTCTGGGTCCTAATCGGAAGATAAGAAGAAAAAAAAAAGAAATGAAAAAGAATAACCGAGGCGGTGTGGGGGAAATGTCGAAAAATATTTTTCGAATAGTTATGATGAGAAGGAAAGAAGGAAGAAAATTGTAAAAGTATCAATGTGAAAAATAAGATTTATGAAGATGATTTATAAATATTTGAAAATTAAGTTGATGTTTAAAACGTATCGATTATTAAGTATACATTAATATATATATATATATATATATATATATATATATATATATATATATATATATATATATAGGAGAGGGATAACTCTGAATTTAAAATTCCTGAGGTCGGTTGTTGATTGGATTTGTGGCAACCTTGATGCACTAATTAGTTAAACAACGACAGATGGAGAGTTGTAATCTATAGATTATAATAAACTACTCCCCAGAGAACAACATTTCCGCTCGAATGTGTATAATTTTAACAGAGATGCAAAATTCCCCATTATCATCATCATCATGTCGCGCAAGTAGCACTGATATCCATGACAATCTCTCGTACAACCTTCCCTATCATTCATTGCCCCTGAGAGGTCTTCTGTGCAGCAGCCAGCATCCTCACATAGTTGGTCAATGTAGGTCCTTGCTGGGCGGCCCACACTAGCACGCCCATGTGTTGGCTTCCACAGGAGAACGTCACTTAGGAGCTCGTCCTTGATTCTCCAGCAGTGTCCCTCATGCCTAATCCGTCTCACTCGATGGTTTGTGAGATGGAGGGCAGCTGGCCATACATCTGTTTTCTTGTAGGGTGCTGTTTTCACGACTTGTTTAAGACTGCACGCAGCGTTCTTGTGCATCTCCCATCTAGCTTATTCTCAAAGCGCATGGTTAGGGTCCAAATGGTGCAGCCATACAGCAGTACTGATATAACCACAGCCTAGAAGAATTGTCGCTTTAGCTTGTCAGTGAGATTGGATTCCATATGACTGATAATTTGTGTGTGGCCAACCATGTCTTTCCTATTCGTGTATTAACATCGCTTTCTGTGGATGAGATATTACTACCTAGGTATATGAATTGTTCTACTGGCTTAAGAGGCTTACCATCTAGTGTGGAGATGTATCCTTTCTTTTTGAAACTCATGAACTCAGTTTTATTAGAATTCACATAGAGGCATATGTTCTTTGCTGCCTCTTCCCAGCTATGTTGTAGTGACTCAGCCTGTGCTGGTGTATCTGCAAGAATTTCGAGGTCATCAGCATAGTCTGCATCTGTGACTGTTTGGGCGGGATATCGCCTGCTTCTTGCCTTTCTTAGCGTGAAACCTTTGTCTTTTATGGTATCTAATGACGTTCGTAGTACATAGTCTAGGCATATTATAAATATATATGGTGCTAATGTATCTCCTTGTCAGACTCCAGTGGCGATGTCAAATAGATCTGTATCGCCATCAGGTGAACATACCATTGCTTTAGTGCTTTTGTAGAGCATCATTATAGCGGCAACCGTTTCTTTGGTGAGATCGTATGCTAGTAGTATTTGTTCAATTTTTCCTCTCTGTATAGAATCAAATTTCTTGGAGAAATAAAAGAAAAAAAGGAAGAATGTCATGAAGGTATTTATAATGAGTTAAGAAAGAAAGAAAAAAGAAAGAATGAAAGAAAGAATGAATAATAGGAAAAACTAAGTAATTTTGAATAAGTAGAAAATAAAGAACTTCATGGAAAACTTAATTACAATAGTCGGATGTTAACAGAAAAAGAAAAGAAAAAAAAGAATGAAATACAAATCGAAAGAAATAAAAAAGAATAAGAGAGAAAAAAATATAAAAGAAAAGTAGATTAAAGAAAAAAAGATGAATAAAAAAAAGATACATGATGCACATAAAGAAAAAAATGAAGAAGAAAATAAGACAGAAACATGCTATGAAAAACACAAAAAGAGTGTAAATCATTTTTTTAAAAAACATACATAATTAAAAGAAAAAAATTTTAAAAAAAAGACCGATGCAAAGGAAAAATAAGAATGAAAAAATAAATGTATTTAATATTTATATTTTTGCTTGAAGGCAATTATAAATGCATGTATCGCATAAAATTCGATAATTATAGAAAATAATCTTGACAAGTAAATCCCGCAAAGGATTTACTTGTCAAGATTATTTTCTATAATTATCGAATTTTATGCGATACATGCATTTATAATTGCCTTCAAGCAAAAATATAAATAATAATTTATTCAACATTTCTTCTATAAACAAACATCCAAAAATCTTATTCACTTCGCCGAAGAGCTTACGGCCGGGTTTGTTTACTAAATAAACGTCCACTTGCCTACTATGGCAGGGGCGTGTAATAATAGTATCATTGACAAGGTTAATTTCGCAGGGATTGTTCGCTATGTGCCGGCGGCCGAACGGATATGGTCTCTGACTATGCCTGTGAAGTCCCGGTTTCGATTCCTGTCGGAGGGGAGTCGTTAGTATACATCGCTGAAGAGACTTAATAAAGTCGAAACAGTCTGTACGGTGTTCTGCATAGCGAGCCATCCTTTGCGGGATTTACTTGTCAAGATTATTTTCTATAATTATCGAATTTTATGCGATACATGCATTTATAATTGCCTTCAAGCAAAAATATAAATAATAATTTATTCAACATTGCTTCTATAAACAAACATCCAAAAATCTTAAATGTATTTAATTTTCCAAATGAAGAAGAAAATTAAGAAAAAAAAAGAAGAAACGAGATAAAAAAAATGGACGAAAAGAAAATTAAGAAAAGAAAAAAAAACTGAAGAACATTGAAATAAAAATGTGTGTTACGCAAAGTTAGTTGTTAATTATGTAACCTTTGATTTTTATATAAATAACATAAAACTAATAAATATTTGATGGAGTATGATGTGGTAGCAATAAAATAAAACCGTATACAGATACATAATTATATATGACCTTTGGAGAAAAACCATAAATATATATGCATATATGTGAATTTAAGAATCTATAGGAGCGTGTATGTACGAATATGCTTACATAAAAAAGGTGATTTTTCAATTATTTTAAATAATAGATATTTAAATTCTTTAGTATCAGTTTCACTTAGAACGGGGATATTTTGAAAACAAAAAAGATCTCTGTTTTATGGTGTTAAGATGTGAGATGACACCGGATTCATCGATTTCGCGGTTGTTCTTGTGAATGTAGGTTAGGATGATGTGATTTATTTAGATAAAAACTATGGTTGGTTAATAGGTTATTTTAAACCATGGAGTTATTGATATTGCCAAATTTAAAATTTCTCCTGTGCTTATATATTCGTTTTTTAACATATCTTGAAGTTTCCCCGGTGTAAACCATATCATAATTAGGACGCAGGATTTTGTAGACACCGGCCTCGGACTTTATATGAAATTATTAATATTATCATTTGATAAATTCTTAATGGTTTTAGAGGAGCGTGTAACAGATCTTATTTTTATATTTTTTTTCAATAAGGTAAGTATTAAAGTTGTAAGGTAGAACAATATGTCTATGTAGTGTTCTATTGTTTCCTTTCTTTCTGACATGGTGGGGTAAGAAAGAAAGAATGAAAGAAAGAAGATAGAAAGAAGAAAGAAAGAAAGAAAGAAAGAATTCAAAATAAAAACAAAGAACGTCGATAAAAAATTGAAACAATGGTGGAGAATTAACAGAAAAACCCGGATTAAACAGAATGAAGCAAAAAAACAAAAACAAAAACAAAAAACATCGTTTAGGGAAACCGATAAGGAAAACTTTATACTTTCGTTGATGTAGGGCCGGGTTAGCTCAGTCGGTAGAGCGTTCGGCTAGAAACCACAAGGTTCCTAGTTCGATACCGGCCCTCGCCAACTCAGCACATGAGTAGCACGGGGATCTGTGCGGTAAAGTAAGGAGCTGATGGTAGGTGTAGCGCTCCACCTCAGATGCAAAAACAATCTCCTTGGTCTAGCGCTAGTGATAGACTCCCTCGCTAATGGCTGATACCGACTTTAGGCCACCCGACGACTTTACTTATATTTTAACGCAGCCAAAAACGAACCTAGTCCACAAATGTGCATCACAACATCTGTTCTTCTGCCTTTATCTAAGATCATCATTATCATCAAGTCATGCCGACAGCACGGATCTCCATGACTCTTTCTCACCACCTTTCCCTATCGGTCATTGCTCCCGGAAGGTTCTCTGCACAGCATCCAGTATCCAGTATCCGCGAAGAGCTGATCAATGGAGTTTTTTTCTGGTCGACCCATTCTAGTGTGTCCATGTGCTCGTTCTTGCTTCTCTAGGAGTATCCAGCTTGTCTTGTTCTTCTTACTCGTATGGAGCTCCTTCCGAAAGAAATGAAAGATAAATAAATGAAAGAAAAAAAAATGAATAAAATAATCATTTAAGTAAAGAAAATAAAGAATATCTTAAAAGAATAGGATAAAACAGAGTTAAAAGCAACTAAAATTATTTTGGTGACTAAATTATTAATTCTAAATTACTTGCTTTGTTCATTTCTCATAAGATGCGGTTTGAATAACATCTGTCAGCAAATCACATTATCTACAAAAGACTAAAAATGCTTGTGTTACATTATGGTTTTAGGGAAATAAAGAACTGTTCTTCTTTTAATCAACGGGAAATCTTAAGTGTGGGTCAATAAATCTTATATAGACATCTACCTCGTAGATATATGTGGCATGTCCCAGTAGTACATTTTATTGCTTTTTCTCCGAGCCGAATCGTGCCGCGTTATATCTTTGCTCGGCTACTTTTAGTCAACGACACAGAGACAGAACTTTTTCCGGTAGAATTTTTTCCCCTATTAAAATATTCGACCCAAAAACGCGTGGTAGAGAGGGTAGAGGCAGATGCGTAAATTGGACTACCTCAGCTCACTGCCTCTAGAACAACTGACTCGCAGATCTGAATTCCCAATTTGGATTGATTATATTGCATTCCAGATATTCACTTAACTCACGTGGCCAACCTCCTTCCAACAGAATACCTACGCTTACATAACCAGGCTTCCTTCCGGCAGAAAACCTATGCCTACATAAACGCCTTCTTCTGTTCAGAACGTCTACACATTTTCTTTACATTTTCTTTCCCCAATCTATTAAGTAGATAACAGGTATTCTGCCGGAAGGAGGCGTGGCCACGTGAGGTTAGGAGAATTTCCAGGATGCGATATAATCAGTCCGAGTTCAGTTTTCGTTAGTCAATGTGTTTAGAATCAGTGAGCGGAGCTATTTTAATTGAGGCTAAGTGCTATTACGTTTTTTAAGGACCATTCATTGGCTTATAGCAGAAGCACTTATCTAGTGGTATCCTTGATAAAGAGTCCGTCGACAATGTGAATCCTTTGGTTACAAAAGTGTTCTCAGTTACTGGTATAAAGTATAAGTCCTTCGAGAGTATTGGTACAGATCCGACAATCCTATGTGTGTCCGTCCTCAAAGAGTGCAGTTTTAATCATGACCAATGTGGGGGGTTTAAGTATTCTATCAGGCCAGTAGTATTGCTAGTGATTCGTTACAAGAGTCAATCACGTGACCTTGGCTAGTCTATAAATCTAAGTGGGTATTTATAGCACATCTTATATCCGAAATATGCAAATAAGTGCCCATTTGGGGAGACTGGTATTCTGTCTCTACCCCCCCCCATGAGTCTGTGGAAATAAAACTCATACCGGTAAAAATGTCTGTTTTATTGAAATCAGCCGAACAAGGTGGAAATCAGCACGAGACACCCCAGCCAGCGGAGACGATAGGTCTCACAGAGAAACAGAAACTTTCAATCGATACGGGGGCACTGAGAAGACGACCATCCCAGATATACAGACGAAGGTGAGTAAAAAATGTTTGCCTTGACACATCTTTATTATTGACACACTGCGTTCTACGCATGCGTGCTTATAGTTGGCACTGTTGTGGTCACGTGGTTGAAGTTTAAGCCTGATCGCGCTATTTTGTTTGCTGCCTTTATTGTGTAAATATGGCTACTCCATTAGCAGTATGCACCAAAGAGGTGGTCCGTTTTCTCTGATTTGGGAGGCGTGTCAGGGGCTGAAATTCATCGGAGACCTTTAGCACAATATGTGCACTACCGCGTAGAAGTGTGTATGATTGGATAGATAAATTTAAGAGTGGATGAACAAACGTAACGAACGAAGAGAGAGAGAGAGAGGGGGGAGCAGGACACCCGTCAACCTTCACCACTGATGAGAAAATTCAGCAATCTCGAGAAATGGTAATGGTGCACCAGCCAGTAATTATCGATGAGGTAGGGTGGTCTCTGCAGATTATGTTGTATACCCTTCTTCTTTACTTCTTTACTTACTTCTTTCTTACTCTATTCTTCTGGCCGTCTTTGGAATCTTATAACATCTTGTCTTGGTCTGGAATCTTCTAAGGTCTGGACTTTCTTGGGGACTTCGGGTCTGATCTTCTATTGGGGATTTCTCTTTATCAGAAGCCCTGTGTCATTGTTAGTTTTTAGAGGTAATAACACAAGACTCCGATTTGCTTTGATCTTACTTTATTTTTAAATCCACAACCTAACAATCTGCGCAGATGAGAGGACGCGCGTATAACGTGACTTACCCCTTCGAGCTCGCTGCTAACTTCTTACTGACTGAAACTTACTTATTATCAAAACCGGAAGAGAGAGTCCTCTCTACCGGTTCTCACGGCTATCCCCAGAAGGTAGGGTCAGTGCTGAGGTCAAACGTTGTCACTCATCCTTCAAGGCCGCCGGCTGAACTTATAACCGTCATTTTGATTTCTACACTATTGCACATAAATATTAGGTATCTAATAATTATGTAACAATTAGTCATGGCATTGCCTATCAAATCATTAACAATGAGCTTGGCTTCCATAAAAAAAAGTGCGGATATTTTTTTAAATCTCCATGGTCTGTATCGATGTGGTGACTATGCTACATATATTGATGCAGTGTCCAGATATAAAACTTATATGAAAAGTGATGCCATGTCTATTTAACAATTGAAAACGATACGTCTGAGATTATTACTTTTATATTAGAACAAACTGGGAATGCTAAAACATTTTCTAGAACCGATAAAATGGTAAATAATACTAAAGTTGATTTTCTGGGATATCAGCCAGTCACCTGGCCACTATTTTAAATATTTAATGTGCCACACTAACCTAATCTTTGACTGTGCCAAAATGGGGGCATCATAATATTTCAGAAAGAACTCGAGTGCGCTGGGGCCCTTTCAATTAGTTATCGGTGTACGTACACTTGCGTACACAAACACAAACTACCACATCTACATATATATCTCGTGCTCTCAGGTCACTCAAAATACACACACACACACACGCCCCCCTATATATATATAATATATATATATATATATATATATATATGTGTGTGTGTGTGTGTGTGTGTGTGTGTGTGTGTGTAGAATTGAACAAAAGACACATCTCCTGTTTAACAATATTATTTTTGATCTTTTCGAGTAGAAAACTCGAAAAGATCAAAAATTATTTTTTTTAAATATTTGTGTGGAATTCGAGGATAAGTCCACCAAAGTTCAGGTCCCGAGTACTTTCGGCACTTCGAAGTGCCATCATCAGGGGTGGTGTGTTCCAGTTTTTTTACATAAAACAATACAAACCATCCTTAAACAAAATTAATTTCCAATGCAGTACACACATTTTCAAATGCCAATAACACCTTTTTTTCGTCAATTCTTCTCCTTCCAGCCTCCACATTAATATAATTAAAAAAAAAAACTGGAACACATCACCCCTGGTGATGGCACTTCGAAGTGTTGAAAGTACTCGGGACCTGAACTTTGGTGGAATTATCCACGAATTCCACCCAAATATTAAAAAGTTGGCCAGAAAACTCGAAAAGATCAAAAATAAAATTATTAAACAGGAGATGTATCTTTTGTTTAATTCTACATGTATAAATAAAAGAATGCTGCCCAAATACACACACACACACACACACACACACACATATATATATATATATATATATATATATAGTCAGGGTAGAGTGGACATGAAGTCAACGGCACTTGGTGATTAACAGTTTCTCGCCAATATGTAATCATATACAACACCTATGTACGAGCCGCGTAGAGGGGTAAATCATCACAATGGGGCCACCTGTTGGCTGTGGTTGGTGACCCGTAATGCTTAAGGATGGAATCTTAGTGGTTGATCAATCTTTGCTAAATGAGCAGCCGGAGAGGCCCCCTCCGATCAATCGACTGGTTACGTCAATCCCTAACATCTATATGATTGTCCCAACCCTATTGCCCTTATGGCAACCTTCAACTTTTTTATCAATTAGAAGCTAGAAGTTGGCGCCTGAGGGTCTTAATTTCCTGGATTTGACGTAAAACTGTATCCGGAGGTGGATTTCCAATTTCAGAACGCTGGGAAATGGAAACACCCCCTTTATGGCCATTACTCCCATTTCCATCCTGTGCCGGAGTGGTATTACCTGTTAGGGTCCCATTTATGGGTTAAATAGATAAAAAGGGTATTAAACATGTTTTTTTAAATGAATACGAAAAAATACCCAACAAATAAAAAACCAAATAAAACAAAATATCTTCGGCATAAAATAACCCCAAAATGGTTTGTATGCCGTAAAATCCATCAACTTTTACACGAAGACGTAATCAACCTGTAAGCGGAGTTTAACGGGTTTGAATTCAGAGTTTTCCTTCTCCTAAACCTGTTGCAACATTTAGTATATATATATATATATATATATATATATATATATATATATATATATATATATATATATATAAGACATGTGTTATTGAATAACACGGAGTATTCTTTTTACATTTTTTGTATGGATATTTTTTCCAGTCTTCTGGCTATCCTTTTTGAATCTGGATCGAGTTGATTCATGATATTCTTTTGCATCCTAATTTCCCGAGCGCTTTCGACTGTTTCTCCAGTCGTCTTCATGGGGTTACGTAATTTGGTTTTTAGTTCATTTTTAGTTCTGTTATCTATGCTTTTATCAAATTCGGAGAGTCTATTATTTTTAAGAGGGAGGTTAGGTAAGTGTTAGTTATTGAAGATATTTAATACGTTGTCTCGGGAAATTAGTATGAAAAATATCATGAATCAACTCGACCCAGATTCAAAAAGGATTGCCAGAAGACTGGAAAAAATATCTATACAAAAATGAAAAAAAGAATACTCCGTGTTGTTCAATAACACATGCCTTGAGAATAATTTGCTGCCAAAATACACAAAATTTAATATATATATATATATATATATATATATATATATATATATATATATATATACGGTGGATACATTTTTGATACAATATAATGAATTGACAATTTTAAAAAGGGAAATCGTATTTAATAATAAACGCTTATATATGAAATAAACTTAAGGGAATTAAATATTCCACTAAAATGAATAAAATAGTTGAAGGCATTTATGAAATGGCGTCTGTACCAATCAGGGAATATATGAATGTAATTTTGGTACAACACAATGAATAGACACTTTTTTATGAAAAATGGAAATCATATTTAATAATATACATTCGTATATGAAATAAACAGTATGATATACAAAATATTCATGAATTCATTTAAATGTTTCCAGGATCGGTACGGTCTCTATTATATAAATGACGTCAAAATTGTTATTTGTTTTAAGACTAAATTAAATTTACTTAAAATTATTTTATATATAACTGTATATTAGTAAATATGATTCCTCTTTAAAAAATGTTATGTATACACACACACACACACACACACACACATATATATATATATTATATATATATATATATATATATATAGTGTTTATATCGCGTCGATTTCAAGAATATCAGTTTTCGACATATTTTCAAAAGCTTTATACACATTTACATTGTCTGATATATCCATTTGTTTATTCACACACACACACACACACACACACACACACACACACACATATATATAATATATATATATATATATATACATATATACATGTGTGTGTGAAGAAACAAATGGATATAAAATCTGACAATGTAAATGTGTATAAAGTTTTTGAAAAAGAACAAGAGAATATGTCGAAAACTGACATTCTTGAAATCGACGCGATAGCTTTTCGGTTTTATTTAAACCATCCACAGGGCTAATATTCATTAATCATTTGAAATAAAATTGTGAAACAAGCAAAAGCTTGTTCGCCTTTGTTTACGATGTTTTAAAAGCCTTTGTGGATACTCAAAATGTTAGAAAAATGAAAATCGAAACGCTACGTAACGATAGCGTTCCCATTCAAATTGTGTTGACGAAATATCAATCACAGAAATCATTGGTTTATTGATGGAACTTTAAGTGTATGATTTTTTAGAAATTTAATTTAAACAGGTTTCAATTCAGAGCTTTCATTTTCCTAGTGCGGTTGCTATAGTAAGGTTAAATACCACTATCTGCCCTACTATTTACCTATATCTGGACGGAGAATAGTTAGATGCATACCTTTCCCAAGAGTTTCTCTGAACGTTTGAGATGAGGCTTGAAGATTAGTATTATCTGCGTTATTCGGACTATTGTCCCCATCTTCATTGTTATTTGTACAACGTTTCGGCCGATATACCCTCCAGCCTTCTTCAGGTATTTCTTGTCGGACTTGAGAACCTTTTCGGACTCGGGAACTTTCTTTTCAAACTCGGGAACTTTCTTTTCAAACTCGGGAACTTTCTCGTCGTAATCGGGAGCCATCAAAGGGTTAGGTTGAAAGTTCCGTGATGGCTCCCGATTACGACAAGAAACGACAAGAAAGTTACTGAGTTCGAAAAGAAGGTTCCCGAGTCCGAGAAGGTTCCCGAATCCGACAAGAAATACCTGAAGAAGGCCGGAGGGCATATCGACCGAAACGTTGTACAAATATGTGATATATGAATATACGTCCTGCATCATCCAGGATTTGAACTCCTGACACCATGTTCATCTCCAACGTTGATAACCATTGCACGACGGGCACCTCTATTTAGATGAAGAAGAGCTTTGGCGGGAAATAAAATTACAACACTCTGAAGAACGACGCCGACATTGAGCTGAATATTGTAGCTATTTACCCAACCCGTTTGCCACTAGTAGGATGGGACGCAAGTTTGCGAGTAAGGAACATCCAGCGAGGATCGAACTCGCTATTTACTTGAGTATAGTATGTGTATTCTTTGAGGTAGTAGATATTCCAAGCAGAATAATATATATCACACGATAATAATCTTGATCTATATCCTCGTGTGCTTGTTAACTCCAAAGGAATATATTACGTATTAATATGCTGTCTGAATACTGTTAATACACTGTTCATTTTGAAACCGGTACACGTATAAATCTGAATATGTAATTATTTACGGTATTCCAGCTATATTCCCTGTAACTTTAATCTTGACTAAACAGATATTTAGGCTGTAACAATTTCTATTTTATACTAGTTCTAGTACTCGCGCTTCGCTGCGACGTTTATTGAAGGTGAAGGGTAACCTTTCAGGTCATACAATAGTATATATATATGAAGTGGACAAACAATGTGTTTGAAATGGCGATAGCCGACAATTTTTGGGGAGATTATGTGCTTAATTAAAGTCATACCTAATTTGTTAATTAATGAATTATAATTAAATGAATTAGGCGTGCATATCGGTTTACATGTAAAGCGTAAACAAATCGAGAAAAATTCAATCTCTGTATGTACATTTCAGCCTATTAGGCCTCATCAGCAGAGCTATAGACAGGGCAGTGCTTTGTGCGTGATTCGAACCCTACCTGTCATGGCTGACAGGCCGACACTCTAACCATTACACTAGCTGGCTTCTCCAGAATTTCTCGTTTATTTTAAACTGATGTGTATATCTTACCCCTGTGCAGAGGTGCAGTCTGTACCTCCAGCCGATGGGGCTGGAGTCAAGATTATATATGCTCCTGTGGCTGTGCGCTGGTGTGTCTATGGGTGTGTCTACGGGAGAGAGAAAGCGGAGGTAGAGAAAACATAGTTATATATTTTATTAGTAATGTAGTTTTTCTTCTTCTCATTTACAAGATACAAGATAACAAGCCTTCATAAACAATAATTGCATAGCCTTACTTTGATTACAATGTATTTTTTAGAGACATTACATTTGTTGAACCCATATATTATGTAGGGCAATAAAAACCAAAAAAAAACATCTGTGTATCCATAACAGTAGTAGAGGTCATATTATATTTTATGATATAATAACTGATATATGAAATAAAAACCAAACAAAAAACTAGAGAGTTCAGCTTGTATAATTACATACATTTTATCGATAAGAAACCTGTAAAGAGTAGGTATGAGATAAGGTCTAGTTTTTATGCCGGTTTTTTCTCTATAATTATCTATAAGAGATACATAAACTATGTTGTTACAAAATGACATTGTATTGATAGATTTAAATCAAATAGACGCCTCTTATCGATCCGTCTTGCCAGTTATGGAAAGAATGTAAAATAGATAGATAGATAGATAGATAGATAGATAGATAGTCATGCAGGTATATATGAATATACTCAAAACTCAATTTGATAGATATAAACAGACTAGAATATTTATTATTAACAAAATAAGATAGGTAAATGGATATGTAGGTAGGTTGCTAGCTAGGAAGATAAGTATGAACAGATAGATAGATAGATAGATAGATAGAAGAGAGAGAGAGAGAGAGAGAGAGAGAGAGAGAGAGAGAGAGAGAGGGGAGAATAAGACACTGGGTAGATAAATATATATGAACTAAGATAGATAGATATTCACGTAGGTATATATGAATCCACTCCAAACTTAATTAGATAGATAGATAGATAGATAGATAGATAGATAGATGGATACAAACATTAGATGAATAGTGAAGCAGATATATATGAATACATCCCAATTTCAATATGCGACATAGCTAGATATGAATTAAATACAAATATCTAAGATAGATTGATAGATAGATAGATTGATAGATAGATAGATTGATATATAGATATGAGCATACTGATATATATATATATATATATATATATATATATATATAGATAGATAGATAGATAGATAGATAGATAGATAGATAGATAGATAAATGAACAATCAGGAAGGTTTATATTAATACACACAACAGTCAATTTTATATATATTTTTTAATATTTATCGTTACTTTATTCTTTTATATTTTTACATTTTATATTATTTATTAAGTATTATACTACTATTTCTTACTGTATTTAATTTTATTCTATTTGGCTCCATATCATTCAAATTGTTCAGAACTTAGACTTTTTTTTTTTTTTTTTTAAATTTTTACTCTTTGATTCTTTACTTTTACAATCTACCTCCCAACCCTTTATTTATTTTTTTTTTTATTATTCTTTATTTTTTATTATGTTTTTTACTATTTTTGATTTTTTTATCTTTATTTTCTTTTTATATCCTTTTATTATTATTTTTTCTTTTTCTTTTTTTTTTCTTTTTCCTTTTACTGTGTTTCTTCTTATTTCTAGTCTTTTAATTCTGCTCATTTTGTGTACACTTTTACAACTATTTCCCCAAGGAATCGGTCCCCCATCTAAGCCACACCCCATCCAAAGCATAGACCTCCCCGCCTCATTCAAAGAAACTAATCCTGCCCATCTCAAACTAAGACACCAACCCTCCCTCCCCCAAATTGATAGATTTAAAAGCGATGTTACTTTGGGAATTCTCAGTAAGAGTCATGTTTTTGTGATTACCTGAAGATGCCGTATTAATACGGTTGAAATAAATTATTGTAATGAAGCAAGTTTAGAGTTTTTTCTTCATTTACTAAATATTATATATATATATATATATATATATATATATGTGTGTGTGTGTGTGTGTGTGTGTGTGTGTGTGTGTGTGTATAGATATATATATAGATATATAGAGAGAGACAGACAGAGAGGGGAAGGAGAGAGAAAGAGAAAGAGAGAGCGAGAGAGAGAGAGAGAGAGAGAGAGAGAGAGAGAAAAGGCTGACAGACAGTGAAAAAATACAGATAAAGAGAAAAAGAAACAGTAGATAAATATTCAAATAGATACATTACGAATACACTTCTTTATCTACAATTTCTATGAGACATAGCAAGATATGAATACAGTCAAATAAGATCAATCTGACATAGATAGATAGATAGATAGATTGATAGAAACAGTAGATGAATAGGGAAACAGATATATATATATATGAATGTACCCCAATTTCAATATGAGATATAGCTAGATATGAAATAAATACAAATAAGAGTAAACTAAGATAGATAGATAGATAGATTGATTGATAGATAGATATTAGCAAACTGAGATAGATAGATAGATAGATAGATAGATAGATAGTTTAATGTCATGCCTAGGACATGAAGACCGTCATCCACTGCCTTCTAGCACCCATATGATAAAAAGGATTTGCTATTAGGGCAATAGGGTTGGGATAATCACATAAATGCTAGGGCTTGACATGACCAGCCGATTGATCGAAGTGGGCCTCTCTGACCACCCGTCTAGCCGAAGTAAGGAACAAAATGTCATGAACTGCTCAGCCACTTGTTTTCCATCCTTAAGCATCATGGGTCGCCACCCACGGCTAACAGGTGGCTCCATTGGAGGAGTCTTACCCATCTGTAGAGGTACAGTCGGTGTATTCTAAAGCCCCAGCCGACCGGGCTGGTTTAAAAAGGAGTTAGCTGATGGTCTTTCACTGGAGTGTGAGTGACAATAAGTCTCCCCAGGTCTCCAGGACACTTCTGAGTATTATAGCTGATTTCGACAATACTGTTTACTGGTTGGTCTCAATTCTTCCTTTGATTTCCAGTTCCTCTAGTGTTTTTTTTAGCTTTTTGGGACGGTTCCAAGGGTACCAATTACAATTGGTATCACTTTCACCCTCCATTCTTTTTTTCAATTCTCTAGCAAAGTCCTGGTATTTTTGTTTTCTTTCATCTTCGTCCTGTGATCTGCTGATTTGCAAAATCTACTAGTTGACAAGTTCTATTTTTGTTAATTATTATTATTATTATTATTACTAGAAAATATATGCACCCTCCGGGTGCAAGTATTTAAGTTTTAATGTAATAAAATATCATATTAAATTAGAAAGGCTAATGAAACTAAATAAGAATACAGATAAAAAGATTTGAAACAGAGGGAGTATAATAAAAGATTTGAAACAGAGGGAGTATAATAAAAAATGGAACAACTGAAACTTACTCTTCCATCACTCTCGTCTTTCATTGTTATTTTTCTAATTTAAGTATTTAGTTATAAGAGGAAGTAAAGAATAAAATGACAGTTATTTTATCTTGTTAATGGATTTCATTTAAGATTCATTGAAGAGATTTTTGCTTATATTCATTAAAATAAAACCAAACAGTTAGAAATCAATAATACTAAGCCCATATTTATTAAATTCGATTTTTTAATATTAATATGCAAATTAGCCTTCCCGTTCACACTGTAAACCGCTATTTTGTTGTATATATAAATATAAGTGCATGTTGTTAGTATGTAGACATAGTTAACAGTATTAATAATGTAAGATAATTTTATTAATAATTGAGGTTTAGATAAAAATAAAATCATGGAGAATGTGATGTCAATAACTAAGGGAATTGTGACTTGAGTAGGAATATAGTTTCGGTTACAGACAGAAAAACACACAATCTCCATTATAATAAGATTATTATTATTATCATTATTATTATTATTGGCATTTTAGTCTCGGAAGACTATAATATAGTTTTGTGCCCCTGAAATTATAGCGCCTCCTGTGACTGCAAAGTCCTATGTTAGAAAAACATTCTCAACCTAAAGATGTTGCATGTGAAGGCTGTCCCTGAAGATGTTGATGCGCCGGTGCTTTGTTGCCGCTGCTGCCGTCTGGAGCTCCTAGCTTCATGGTGTTGCACCAGTGTGACTTCAACATGAACAATCCTCTACAGAGAGTCTGCTGCCACCGAGGGCGGTTCTGAGCCAAATTTTCCAAGTTGGAAGGGGCAATGCCAAAGCACCTGAGATCGTTCTTGCAGACATCCATAAATATGTTCCCACTTTGGTCGAGCACTTTAAACAGGGATTTAATTGCCGATTCACCGTTCTGGCGTGTAGCTAAACCTCGCTTTGTGTACAAATGTTTGAGTCCTCTAGTGAATTCATTTCCGCTTAGAAATGTAGCGATTAAATATTCTCCTATATTTGACAGCTGCCTCTGGTCGTACGAGTAAGAGGATTGACGAACGAAAGTTCATTCGGGTCTCAAACCCGGCCAGGGGTAGCTGTTAACGGTATAACCACACTGATGAGAAATGATACTTCGAAACACGTGTCTGTGGATTACTTATTATATATATATATTATTATTATTATTACATGTTTGAAAACTTATAAATTGAAATTATATTTTAAATACTGATTTCGGCATTAAATAAATCAACTAGGGTTGGCATGCCGTAAAAAGAAACAAGCAACCGACCAACCAACAAGTTACAGATGAAATACCCCAGCTCCTACGTAACGCCGCTTTTTTTTAAAAGCACTCAACATAGGTCAGACTTAAAAAACAATGGCTTCCGGGATCCAAACACTCCCCGTTCGTGCTATCAAGCCGTTGGTTTAAAAGCAAGAAAAACAGCTGAAATTCACTTTCCAATTTACGGTTGTAACTTTGCCTCTATGGTACATCCATCAACATGGAAAATTTAATATTTTCTGCAGTGAGGAAATCAATAAAACACATGAAACAGACGTTAAACTGGCGATTCGAGTATCATAGGCTTTCCTCTTGCACATATGATGAGTATAGGAGTGATATTATGCACGGATGATGAATAATAGATAGATAGATAGATGGATAGATAAATACATACATACATACATACATACATACATATATACCTGCAAGAAAACTTAGAAAGATATCAACAAATTCTGAACGATGTAATAAAATTCGGAGAATAGAAAAACTACTTAGCGGCGGAAAACCTGAGATAGATAGATAGATAGATAGATAGATATATACATACATACATACATGCAAGAAAACGTATAAAGTTTTTAGAATATATAAAATGACCGTGAGAAATATAATACAACAGGAAGAATAGACAAACTACTTTGGGGTGGAAAACTATATATATATATATATATATATATATATATACACCAACTATATATAATATATATATATATATATATAATATGTATACACAGAGACACACAGACACACATATATATATATATGTACAGACACACACACAAATATATATATATATGCACACAGAGACACACAGACAATATTATATATATATATTTATATATATATATATATATATATATATAGAGAGAGAGAGAGAGATACATACATACATACATATATGTAAGTAAGTAAAGTCGACGGAGCGGCCTAAAGTCGGTATCAGCCAGTCAGCGAGGGAGTCTATACCCTTTTCAATAGCGCTAGACCAAGGAGATTGTTTTAGCATCTGAGGTGGAGCGCCACACCTACCATCAGCTCCTTAGTTTACCGCACAGGTCCCTGTGCTACTCATACGCTGAGTTGGCGTGGACCGGTATCGAACAAGGGACCTTGTGGTTTCTAGCCGAACACTCTACCGACTGAGCTAACCCGGCCCATTCTAATCCTGAAAGATATTAGCCAATTGGGAATGCTATGAGAAAAAAATAGTTGTTACAAACAATGTAGGGTTAGAATATCTGAGATACATACATACCCACCCATATATATATATTATATATATATAATATATATATATATATATGGAGAGACAGAGAAAGAAAGAGGAAGAGTGAGAGGTGGGGGAGAAGAAAACCAATACAGTTAGAAAAACATGAATTAACTTAACGCTTAGGTATTGAACACCTGAGTTAGATAAATAGATAGATAGATAGATAGATTCTTTTTAAAAAACAAGACACCATAGTTTATTTGTTCATAGTTGAATATTATATAACCAAAACCGATATTATTAGATATTGTTTACTATCAAACTCTACAACATTGAAACATTTCTGTACCCAAAAATATAATGAGTAAATCTATATGGAGTTTGCTAATTTTTTGACTATTTTCATGTTTGCGGTTACAGTGTTTCAATGCAGTAGAATTTGGCAATAAATAATACCTAACAATATTTACTTCGATTGTATACTATTCTACAATGAATATAATCCTGATATCTTTTGTTTAAAGAAAAATTGACTTATATGAATAAAGTTTTATGGTCATCATCATCTTCATGTCATGCTGGTAATACGGATTCCCTTGATTCCCCCTCTTTCTCTCTCTCCCCTCTCTCTCCCTCTCTCCCTCCCTCTCTCCCTCTCTCTCTCTCTCTCCGTCAGTCTCTATCAGCTATCGCTATTGGCAGCTTCTCTAGACGGCATCCAGAATCTGCACAGAACTGATTAATGTAAGTTTTTGTCCACAGTAGAACTTTAATTATTAATTAGTCCACTGGCACATAATACTAAGTAGGTAGAAAATTGAATGGAATATGCTATTCCATTCATTTGTAAGCTTACCTGAGCATCGATATTCATTATGGATTAAGCCTGGAGCTTTATGATTGTTTTGGTTCACTATTTGAAGTCTTAAAATTACTTGCTGCAGAAGGACAGACCAACAAACGAGAATTATACAACTCTCTAAGGACGGATCAGCGGACAATGATTAAAACTGTTACTACAACTTTCTACGTCAAAAAGGATCAAACTTTATGCCACAAGAGATCTCCACTGTAAAACTACTTTCAACTACAGCCCTAGAAAGCTACACGAATCATAACAGATTTTACCTATATTTTTCACATGGCTTGTTCGATGATCATGATTATGTTGCTAAAATGACACTACACATTTGTAAAACCATAGAAAGAACAAGAAATATTGTGTACAAATTATCTCAGAATTTAGCTTAATTTTATTATTTTGTGTGAGATGAGGGGTAATTTCATTATGTTCATATTTCTGTATCCAAAGAATCTCGCTAACACACACACACGCACACACACACGCACACACACACACACACACATATATATATATATATATATATATATATATATATATAAAATTTCTTTCATCAAAGCATTTTTTCTCTTATCTTTTTTTCCGGGCATCGTCGGGTATCTCTACCCGTCTTCTACTGTTTTAGAATTAAACAGATAGTAATGTATTGTTTAAAGAAAAAAATATCAAAAAGTTGACTCTAGATAAGTTTTCTCTATTCTTACGGGAAATAGAAGAAACATAATGAGAAATGTTTAAAATCGAGTACCGTATGACCTCATGTTTGTCTATGTTGGCTTTGTGGCTAAGACAGTTGCAGCATTTCCCCTCGGAGTCAGAGATCGTTTTTCAAACGCAGGTGCAAATGAGTCGAGGTTCTGGGTGCATATTTTACAAGCATCAAGTTAGATCTTCCTCACATGAAAGATAAGTATGACACATTTTTCGGATCTTAGTCCCTTCATTAAACTAATCTAATTGATTTATGATCAAAATCATTGGCAAAAATCATTTCCAATGAATTTTTATAGTATAAATCCTTTCCCGTGAATTTTATAGTAAAAATCATTTCCATTGCATTTTTTTAGCAAAAATCATTGCCCAATGCATTTTTCGAACCATATGAACTTAAGGCACCCCTTTTTGATCTCGATTAAGAAAGGACATGTTTTTAATTTACACCGTCAATATCCGGTTGTTTTAACAGAAGATTTTTAGATTTAAAAAAAATTATCAAACTAACCCCTAACCCTAACCCCTAACAATGTAGATATATTCACACTGGATGAAAAAACTTTGAAATTAGTAGACTAGTTCACAGACCTTGGTAGTAATATCTCATCAACAAAATGTGATGTCAATATACTCATAAGAGAGACAGGGATTGCTATAGATAGATTAGTGATGTATCCTTGAGGTGGAAAAAAATACACAGAGAACACAGGGTGCGTGAATATGTATTTTATTCAGCACTTTTAACATAGAACAAGAAGTAGTACAATCACAAGACAAAACGTACAAAATGAGGAGGTTCAAATGTCTGGAGTTGACGCAGTAAGTTCGTCCGAATATTTTCCCGACCTTTGTCACTGCTGCGTCGACTCTTATATGACACTGGGCCAGTCCATCTTGTAGGGGTGTTAACTCCTCTACAACAATTAGTGATCATAAAGAAATCTGATCTCTCTGATAAACCGAGAATTGTAGCTGGTTTGGTTCTGCTGTATGGCTGCACCACTTGGACTTGAACAAAAAGTTAAATGGGAACTACGTCAGGATGCTGTGTGTTGTTTTGAAGAAAATTCTGAAAGCAGCACCCCACAAAAAAGCAGCACCTCACAAAATAGCAGCATCCCACAAAAAAGCAGCACCCCACAAAAAAGCAGCATCCCACACAAACAACCGTGCATCTTCTTTTGACACAAAGCACAGACAAGACATGCTGGACACTAATGTAGAAGCAAGGATGAATACATAACTGACGTTCTACTGTGGACAACTACATATGGGCGCACGAAAGTGGGCCGGTCAGCAAAAATTTATATTGATCAGCTCTGTGACAATACTGGATGTCGTGAGGAGGATTACCGATAGAGATAAGCGGCAAGAGAGAGAGAGAGAGAGAGAGAGAGAGAGAGAGAAGTGTGTGTGTCATAGGAATCGCTGCTGCCCACGCGACATGTTGATGACTACGTAGTGTTGGAATACTTTTTGATATAAGGTGTGTTCTAATGCCCCACCTTGATTTATAGACTATCCAAGGTCACGTGAGTTGTTCCTGTAGCCAATCCGTAACCATACTGCGTGGAAGACACACTATTTAAACCCCACCTCACTGGTTATAATTACACTTACGCTCACTGGGGACGGACATAGGATTTACCATATCTTTACCAATACTCAGGAAGGACTTATACAATTACCAGAAGAAACAAAGGATTCATTATCGAAGAACTCTTTGCCAGGAACTGAGAACTCTTTACCAGTGGAACCAAAAGATTCATTATCAAGGGACTCTTTACCAGGAACTGAGAACTCTTTACCAGAGGAACCAAAGGATTCATTATCGAGGGACTCTTTACCAGGAACTGAGAACTCTTTACCAGAGGAACCAAAGGATTCATTATCGACTCTTTACCAGGAACTTGCGCTCTTACCAGGAACTGAGGAGGAACCAAAGGATTCATTGTTGAATGGAGAACTCTTTACCAGAGGAACCAATTCATTATCGCGGGACTCTTTACCGGGATCCATTCCACTGGACAAGCGCTCCTGCTGTAAGGCCAAAGGATGGCCCATAAAAATGTAACAGTATGTTACAAAAAATGATTAATTCTATTAACTTGGACAGTATATTATATATGTATTACTTATGTATATGTCAACACCACATTTTGGTTGGTTGGCTGGTTGGATTTTACGGAATGTCAAAGGTTTGGGTTATTTCATGCCGAAGATGAAGGGATACTCCACACTTCCCAGAGCTCCAGAATTTGAACCTCACCGCCAGATGCACTTTGAAAACTTGGCTAAATGCAGTTTCAGGTCATACCCAGGACACTAGGACCCTCAGCCACTTCATAGCATATATATATATATATATATATATATAATATATATATATATATACCAACCCCTACGCACGAGCAGGATGTGAACAATGTCAATTTCTTAAGCGGAGTTTAACAGGTCTGAATTCAGAGTTTTTTCTTTTCCTGGACTGGTTACCTAGCGATGGTTAAAGAGCACAGTCTGCTTGCTATTTACCCATAGCTGGAGGAAGAGTAGGATTCATACCTTTCCCAAGGGTATTAGTGCCATGTGAAATGCAAACAGCTGCGTCGAGGAATTGAACTGTGGTCGATGAGTCCATTTCCTACGACTCCAACCATTAGACCACGCTCCTCCATATAAATGACAAAAAGGATTGAGGCATTTGCCATGAAATCAATTCAGTCTCGACAATCATATAGGTGCTAGGGCTTGATATGAATACTCGATTGATCGGTGGGGACCTCTTCGAACCGTCAAGCTTTAATAGGTGCCAAATTGGAGTGCTGCTTGTCATAGACTGCAAAGACACCTGGATTCCTGGAGTCTTTAAGCATCACGCGTTACCATCCACGTCCAATTGGGGGTGAGGTACTGTAAGCAACCTTAGTCCTTTGATTTTCAAAAATGACCTCATTCGGCATTAAATTACATGAAAGAGTTGCTATGCCGTAAAATAAACCAACCAACCAACTAATCGGAGTTAAACAGTGATGAACCTGTTCAATACTTAGATGGGCGATCATTTAAGCAATAGCAGGTACTATAAGCAACATGAATCCTTTGTTTATCGAAAAAGTATTGGTTGAAGCACTGAAATCAACCAAACTTGTGGATGACATGCGTCTAAGGATTGATGTTGCTGCAATAAGTGAAATGCAACTCAACAACAAAGTGTTTGTGAAATGGTGTCCTGGAAAAGTACAATTGGCTGACTCCCTAACTAAGCGTGGAGCATCCGGTATTGAACTTTTGAATGTAATACAAAGGGGGAAAAATACCGGAGGAATTTATATGACTGTTAAATAATTAAAAAAAAAAAAAAAAAAAAAAAACGGGAGCAGAATAATCCCTTATGACCTGAGGGCAGTCTAACCCTGTGATGGTCTCTTTGTTCCATAAACATTTCGTCTTTAGTTTTAAAATACAAAAGACAAAGAAGAAGAAAAAAAAGATTTTGTAATTAATGTTAATTAATGTTAATGTCATGGAACAAAGAAAGATAACTTGGGTTATCTTTCTTTAAGAGAACTCTTCTCTTTTATGAAACCACTTTCGCGTGCCCATGCGTTTTCGTGAAAAGGGCGTTCTTAGCAACGGACTTTGAACATTGAGAAGTGAAGCGAACGACGTGTGAAATAAACAACCGTAATAGATTATTGGCGTTTGTGTTTATTAGCGTTGGTTGTCAACTGTCCCCTTGTAGCGAGTTTAACACTATAAGCAACATGAATCCTTTGTTTATCGAAAATGACTTGATTCGGTATCAAATCACACGAAAGAGTTGATATGCTGTAAAATTTAAGCAACAGCATTTACTGTAAGCAACCTGATATCAAAACGCCTTAATCCGGCATTAAATGACCATCTATTTGTGTTCAATGTTATTACATGACATGCTACGACTGAGGACCCTTTTCTTCGGTTCGCACTAGATCACTGACTTTAAGCAGTGATGAACCATTTCAATACTTACATGGGTGACTATTTAAGCAACAGCAGGTACTGTAAGCAACTTGAGTCCTCTGCTTTTCAAAATTACTTGATTCGGCATCAATACAGGAAATAATTGATATGCCGTAAAATAAACCAACCCAGCAACTAATCGAAGTTAAGCAGTGATGAACCTTTCAATACTTAGATGGGTGACATTTAAGCAACAGCAGGTACTGTAAGCAACTTCAGTCCTCTGCTTTTCAAAAATTACTTGATTCGGCATCAAATCACAGGAAATAATTGATATGCCGTAAAAAACCAACCCAGCAACTAATCGAAGTTAAGCAGTGATGAACCTTTTTCAATACTTAGATGGGTGACCATTTAAGCAACAGCAGGTACTGTAAGCAACTTGAGTCCTCTGCTTTTCAAAAATTACTTGATTCGGCATCAAATCACAGGAAATAATTGATATGCCGTAAAATAAACCAACCCAGCAACTAATCGAAGTTAAGCAGTGATGAACCTTTTCAATACTTAGATGGGTGACCATTTAAGCAACAGCAGGTACTGTAAGCAACTTCAGTCCTCTGCTTTTCAAAAATTACTTGATTCGGCATCAAATCACAGGAAATAATTGATATGCCGTAAAATAAACCAACCCAGCAACTAATCGAAGTTAAGCAGTGATGAACCTATTCATTACTTAGATGGGTGACCATTTAATGCAACAGCAGGTACTGTAAGCAACTTGAGTCCTCTGCTTTTTCAAAAATTACTTGATTAGGCATCAAATCACAGGAAATAGTTGATATGCCGTAAAATAAACCAACCCAGCAACTAATCGAAGTTAAGCAGTGATGAACCTTTTCAATACTTAGATGGGTGACCATTTAAGCCACAGCAGGTACTGTAAGCAACATGAATCCTTTGTTTATCGAAAATGACTTGATTCGGCATTAAACCACACGAATGAGTTGATATGCTGTAATTTAAATCTTCTAAATTCGCCTTGTACATGAGTATACACGGTAATTAGTTCTCTTCTCCCGATGAAAGAAAGATGCAACAGAATACTTCTAATTCGCTCTCTGCTCCGTCGGTTCATTACTGCATTTCAATTTACTAATCAAGTTAATAAGATCATTATGTGTGCGATCTGATGAACTTGATTATTATCATGGCACTCTTCATCTCATTATAAACCTGACATTCGATGACGAAAGAGTTTCCGTAATGCACCTAAAACAGCAGGTTTAGATCTTTATATATATATATATATATATATATATATATATATATATATATATATATATAACGATATATGAACAGAATATTATTGATCGGACTAAGATATATATATTACTAGCAATATATGCACCCTCCGAGTGCAAGTATTTTTAAGTTTTGATGTAATAAAATATTATATTAGAAAGGCCAATGAAACTAAATAAGAAAATGCAGATAAAAAGATTTGAAACAGAGGGGGGTATAATCAAAATATAGAACAACTGAAACTTACTTCTTCATCACTCTCGTCTTTCATTGTTATTTTTTCTAATTTAAGTATTTAGTTAAAAGATGAAGTAAAGATAAAATGACAATTTATTTTTTCTTGTTAATGGATTTCATTTCAGATTCATTGAAGAGATTTTTTGCTTATATTCATTAAAATAAACCAAACAGTTAGAAATCAATAATACTAAGCACATATTTATTAAATTCGTTTTTTTATATCAATATGCAAATTAGCCTTCCCTTCACACTGTAAACCGCCATTTTGTTGTATAATAAACATAATTGTATGTTGTTAGAATATAGATATGGTAAAAACAGTATTAATAATGTAAAACTAATTATTAATAATAGAGGTTAAAATAAAAATAAAATCATGAGAAATGTGATGTCAATAACTAAGGGAATTGTAAACTTGAGTAGTGATATAGTTTCGGTTACAGACAAAAAAGCAACACATCTCCATTATAATAAGATATATTATATATATAATATATATATATATATATATATATATATATATAATATATATAATCTAACAAACCAAAAAATCGAAACCTGCTGTTTAGCTGCTTTAAGGAAACTTTTTTTAAAATATATATATATAACTATATATATATATATATATTACTATATATATAATATCACAGAAATATATATACATATGTAGTAATATCACAGAAAAGATATTGATACACGAATAGGAAAGGCATGGTCGGCCACAAACAAATTATCAGTCATATGGAAATCCGATCTCATTGACAAGTTAAAGCGACAATTTTTCCAGGTTATGGTTGTATCAGTGCTGCTGTACGGCTGCACCACTTGGACCCAAACAAGGCGCATTGAGAATAAGCTAGATGGGAGCTGCACAAGAATGTTGCGTGCGGTCTTGAACAAATCATGGAAGCAACACCCCACAAGGAAACAGCTGTATGGCCAGCTGCCCCCTATCGTACAAACCATCCGAGTGAGACGGACGAAGCATGCTGGACACTGCGGGAGAAGCAAGGACGAGGTTATATATATATATATATATATATATATATATATATATATATATTATATGAAATAAAAGGAAATTAATCCGACAGTGTGAATTCGATATATTGAAAAAAAAAAACAAATGATGTTTACAAATGCTTGTGATCAGAGAAACGGTGCACATTCTCTCCTGATGATCCCAAGCATTTGTAAACATCATTTGTTTTTTTTCAATATATCAAATTCACACACATATATATATATATATATATATATATATATATGTGTGTGTGTGTGTGTGTGTGTGTGTAGTATATTAAGAAAATTGAAAAAACATAGATTTAGATAAGTTGAGTGGTAAGTTTATTCGCCGACGCTGCAGTGCTTCGATGTATTAATTAGATCATCTTCAGGGCATTTATTGGTATAAGGAAGGTGATAAAAAAATTTTAATCACAGAATAACGAGAAAAGCAAGCGATAGTCCTTGTTGATCAATTTGTTCAAAATTTGAAATCTGAAGAAAGGACGCTGAAAATGGCCGGTTTGAAATGTGACGTCAAATATTCTCTTTTACGGTGTGATCATACCAACAAATGCTCCGAAGTTGATCTAATTAATAGACGTTTACAATGAGAACAGGTACAAAATCTAGTTTTTTAAATTTTTACTGATTAAATGATATAATACCATAATGAAAATAAAATGATTTGTGGAAATCTTCACAGTTCTTTTTCAAGTACGAAAAGCACATGTAAGTAAATACAAAATACAGATAAAAATGCATTTTTCATTTTTAGCTTCTTTGTAAAAACGAATACATTAAGCAATTTTTAACATGATTAAAAATTAAAGAGTTGGTCAAATCTTCAGTATGAGAATAATGAAAAGTTGTTACTTTAAGAATTCTTAATTCTTGGGTTTTAATTTTTAATTCTATTCCATTAAAAATCTTTTGTCATTCGTAACGAAATCTAAGTGTCTTTTAATCAGCTATTTGATTGTATGCAGATCTATAGCGTCCCGCCATGGTGTAATGGTTAAAAAGATAGTCTTGCAGATCCGTTAATACTGAAAAGCGAGTTCGATTATCGCTGGATGATTCTTACTTGTGACCTGTCAAATCCTACCATTAGGGCAAATAATTTTTTTTCTTTGCAGATGTTCCAGTCCAGTTGTTGTTTTTTTTCTAAAGAAAATACTTGCTACAATATTTTCTTAGTAAAGAACAAATATCTTTTCTAGAAAACAAAATGAAGATTCATGGTGTTTTCTTAGGGACCAGTTGAGCTCAGTCAATAGAGAATCTGACGAAGAATTAATGTTACATAGTTATTAGATTCCTAATATTTATGTACAGTAGTGTAGAAACCAAAATGGCTGTTATAAGTTCAGCCGGCGGCCTTGAAGGATTGAGTGACAAGGCTTGACCTCAGTCCTAATCCTCCTTCCGGTGGATACCGTGAGAATCGGTGGAGAAGACCCTCTTCCGGTTTAGATTAAAAAGAGATGTTTTTAGTCAGATCGGCCAAATCCACAACGGTGGTAAGTCGAGTTATGCACGTAGCCGACTCAATCTGCGCAGGTAGTCTGGTGGGGATTTCAGAATAAAATATGATCTAAGTTAAATCGAAGTCTTGTGTTATTATCTAAAAACTACCAATGACACAGGGCCTCTGATAAAGAGAAATCCCCAATGGAAGACCAGACACGAAGACCCAAGACGAAGTCTAGAAGAGACGTTAGAAGAAACGCGAAATATGACCAGAATAATAGAAGTAAGAAAGTAAGGAAAGAGAGTACACAACATTAAGAACTATTTTATTCTTAGAAAACATATATTAAAATTTGATCAGTAGAAAATATAAATTCTTAATCAGTGAAAATATATCAATTTTTAATTATAGAGATCGGTGGCGAGAAAGAGTCATGGGAATCCACGGTGTCAGAGTGACATGGTAATGATTATGACACACACATATGTGTGTGTGTGTCTCTCTCTCTCTCTCTCTCTCTCTCTCTCTCTCTCTCTCTCTCTCTCTCTCTCTCTCTCATCTTCTACCATTTCTCTCTGCTCTTCACTTCTTTCTTCTCTATTTTTCTCACTCAACTTTTTCTTTCTTTCTCTTGTTTGTGTTCGTTATCTCTCTCTCTCTCTCTCTCTCTCTCTCTCTCTCTCTCTCTCTCTCTCTCTCTCTCTCTCTCTCTCTCATCTCTCTTATCTCCTATCCTATCTCTCTGCTCTTCACTTCTTTCTTCTCTTATTTTTTCTCACTCAATTTTCTTTCTTTCTCTTGTTTCTTGTCGTTATCTCTCTCTCTCTCTCTCTCTCTCTCTCTCTCTCTCTCTCTCTCTCTCTCTCTCTCTCTCTCTCTCTGCTCTTCACTTCTTTCTCTCTCTTCTCTTATTTTCTCACTCCAATTTTCTTTCTTTCTCTTGTTTCTGTTCGTTATTTCTCTTTCTCTCTCTCTCACTCCACTTTTCTTTCTTTCTTTTTTCTGTTTCGTTATATCCNTTCTCTTCTCTCCCTCCCTACTTTCTCAATCTCTCTTTTCTCCCCTCTTCACTCTATAGGCCTAAATTCATTGTTAAGTATCTATAGTTATTTTTCAATCCCTTTTCTCTCTCTCTCTTTCTCTCTCTCTCTTTCTTTCTCTCATTACAGAATTTTTCCTCTGTTCTTGTTCTCTGTGTCTTCCGTCTTACACATACAACTATATAATAAAAGCGCATGGAATAGAGAGAGAGAGAGAGAGAGAGGAGGGGAGAAAGAGAGAGAAAGAGAAATAGAGAGAGGGGGAAGGGAATACACGAATAGAATTAATAATAGATATGGGCGTCCCATGACTATCATTTCGTTATTGGAATTCCACGTGTTTATTGAAACAATATTTAGATAGACAGATTACAAATCTGTGAGGATACTGGATGCCATCAGGAAAACCTGCCAGAGAGCAATAACAATTGCACGAATGGTAGAGGGGGTTCATGGAAATCTGTGCCATTATAAAAACAGGCCCATCATATAATATATATACTATATTATATATATATATATATATATACTATACCAGGGTAGCTGTTAATGTAAACCACACTGATGAGATGTGATACTTCGAAACACGTGGTCTGTGGATTAATTATTATGATAATATGCTCCCACTTATGGCCGAGCACTTTAAATAGGGATTTAATTGCCAGATTCACCGTTCTGGGCGGTAGCTAAACCTCGCTTTGTTTACAAATGTTTGAGGCTCTAGTGAATTCATTTCCGCTTAGAGAATGTAGCGATTAAAATTTCTCCTATATTTGACAGCTGCTCTGGTCGTACGGTAAGAGGATTGGCGAATGAAAGTTCATTCGGGTCTCAAACCCGGCCAGGGTAGCTGTTAATGGTATAACCACACTGATGAGAAGATGATACTTCGAAACTCGTGCTGGATTAATTATTTATTATAAATATATATAATATAATATATATAAATATTCGTTGAACTGTACAGACAATTCTTGTCGGACAGTTTTTGGTTGATCCTTTCTAATTTTCCGGCCATCTTTTTTTGGTGTCGGGGTGGAACTGGTGTAACAGTCCACCAAAGGTTTCGATACGAGGCTTTCGCAATACAGTTTGCCATCATCAGGTAGGAAACGATGTATGGTTTTCGTTATCTTTTTAAGGAGAACGAGTAGTAGCAAGGAATTAGAAGTGGGAAGTAATAACGATTGGTAGTGGGAGGTTGTAGGAACGATGCATAGCGATATATATTACTATATATATAAATTGTTATTATGGGTTTTAAACGTATGAGGGAAAATTATATATTCATATTTTAAAAAAAAGCGTCCCAACATGATTAATTTTTTAGAATTTTTTTATATTTTACCTTACATTTGCGGCACTGTTTCAGATTCTTGATATTTTCTTCAGGCATGATTAATCATATATATAATATAATAATATATATATATATTATATATATAATATATTATGAAAACAGAAGACGAATAGGAATATTTCTTTCATTTTATTTTTAATTTGCTTGTTCTTAACAAGATTCACCTCATGGCAAAAGAAAACGTTTTTGTGAAAAAAGGTAGTTTGCTCTGCCCTCAGAGACTAGTCAAGTTGCATATTCCATTTTGAGTGAACGCCAGTGTATTTTCAGCCATTTTGAATAGCCCCAAAACAAATATTTTTGCGGAATAAAATAATTTTTGCTATGAAACAATTCTAAATAACGCCGAGTTAACTTTCAGGGGGAAACATTCTGAAAAAAAACATTTGTTCTCGATTTTTCAAAAAAAATCCCCTTATTTTATTTGAGATGTCCTCATATATTTTTTCTCCTCGACCGATAGGCCAAGACTCAATCTTCCTACTATTATTTTGGCTGAGTTCATGCCTTTCCCAAGGAAATTGGACAATGTGGAATGTGAAAAGAAAACTCGTCTAGGATTAATTCGCGTTACGGATGGTTTGTCTAAAAGGATGTAAGTATCCATGCAAATGTTTTTTTGTGGAGGTTACTATACCAGATTTGTTCAAGACAGCAAGCAGCATCATTATGTATATCGATATCGATCTTGCTTTTTTCAAATCGTTTCGTGTAAAATCTACCGGGTGCAGACCATACAGTAGCACGTATACGCCTACAGATTGGAAGAACTCTTACTTTATCAGAGATATCAGATTTCTAATGATCGATAATCTGAGTATAACAGTCCATGCTTTTAATATGCGTATATTGACATCGTTTTTCTATGAAAGAGATATTTGCTACCTATGTATGTGAACAGGGTATATTAATTTCAAAGTCCGCCCTGTCGGCGCTGGGCGTTAGAATGCACGACTGCCACTCCCTCTGCAGAGGGGTAAGACTCCCCCAATGGGGCCACCTGTTGGCCGTGGGTGGCGCGACCTGGTGATGCTTAAGGAGTAGAGCCAGTGTGATGAGCAGTTCATGAACATGCAATACTTCCACTTGGCCCATCTTGGCGTAGACGGGCGGTCAGAAGAGCCCTCCGATCAATTTTCGCGTCACGTCAAGCCCTAGCCACCTATATGATTTCCCAACCCTATTGCTCTTATGGCAAGCCCAACCCCTTTTACATATGGATGCTAGAAGGCAGTGGCTGCGGGTCTACATATGTCCTGCGAATGACGTTAAACTTCTATCTGCATGGTGAGGTTCCAGTTTTGGAGGTTTGGGGAATATGGAGCACCCGTTCATCACCATTGCTCCTGCTTCACTCTGACCCAGAGTGGAATACCTGTTAGGGTCCCATCTATGGGTTAAATAGAAAAATGTATTTATAAAAAATTGTATTATCCATTAAGATTGATTTATTTCAAAACTTTATCGCATTAAATGACCCACTGAGGTTCATATGCGTAAAACAAAACAAATCAAACCTAATTTCAAAGTCTTACCACCTCGTATGGATATTTCCCAATTCTGTTTAAAACCACACAAACACGCGTATTATCCGAGTTAACATAGCCTTTTCTGCCCTCTCTTTGCTATTACAGCAGGGAGTCCTCTCGTACAAGCATGTATTTGCGCAGAAACGTTCTACAATAAAGGGACATTTACCGCCACCACTCAGAAGTAATTGCAGGTATTTGCAAACAACCAGTTTCCTCGCCATTACAACATTACTGGTATGCCTATGCAAAGCCTGTCTCTTCTAGGGTTGCCACGTTCTTTCTTAAGGGGAATGTGTGCAAACACGGAAGTAACTTACTAGTGTTTCAACGGAAGTACTTACCTTGTTGTGCAACGCGAATTTACAACTAACATCGATCCCCAAGCTAATTCTTTCATCTCGGCAAGACTTTAGAACTTTAGTTGTTGCCCGTAGTACTTGATTGTAATGTAGGCATCTTGACTGAAAATCTCATATTTTATAGATATACAGGGTTTGACAAGTATTGAGAGCATAACGCCTTTTGCAGGCAGAAATTGTTAAAATGTCAACCTAATCTGATATTCTATTTCTCTGAATGTTTGAGATGAGGCTTGAAGATTAGTATTATCTGCGTTATTCACGACTATTGTCCCCATCTTCATTGTTATTTGTACAACGTTTCGGCCGATATACCTCCGGGACTTCTTTCAAAAATAAAAATCATACTTAAGTAAAATAGGTAGATATTCTAGCCAAATCAAGACATTAGGTTTATAAGTTCCCAAAATTCACACTCAATGTCCAATTGAGGACACATGGCCGAGTGTGAGGGGCAGTTGGTTAAGACGATTTCTAAGTGGACAGCTGTCTCTGGCACTGGACCCAAGTTTGCATCCTGAGTGAAAGCAGTTAGAAAAATAATTAAGTAAACACAACTCCTACCCCAGCTGTGGTTGCGGAATGAGAGCAGGATACCCCCGTGGAATAAATAAAGTTAAGTTCAAAGTTCCGTGATGGCTCCCGAATACGACAAGAAAGTTCCCGAGTTCGAAAGAAGGTTCCGAGTCTGAGAAGGTTCCGAGTCCGACAAGAAATACCTGAAGAAGGCCGGAGGGTATATCGGCCGAAACGTTGTACAAATAACCATGAAGATGGGGACAATAGTCCGAATAACGCAGATAAAACTAATCTGATATTATCACTCTATCGCGAGACTTATAATGGTACACCCCAGACACGCACTTTTCATATTAACTGCTAACCCCATCGGCCTAAACCAGGAGAGGATTAGGAAGAACCGAAGGTAGGTCTGCATAGAAGGTAGTGCTGAATTTTCCTGTATACATAGCCTTGATTACATCGAATACTTTTAATCTACAGACTTCTTATCTGACGTAGAAAACCCATCGTGGTCTAATGGTTAGCAAGCTAGTATCACGGATGCATTAGCACTTAAAAGCGAGTTCGATCCTCGTTGGATGCCCCATACTTGCGACCTTGTGCCATACGGGTTGTGACGAAAGGGGTGGGAAAGAAAAGGGTGTCACACCGTGATATAATTCTCAGCAAGCTAGTCTCGCAGATTCATTACTACTGAATAGCTAGTTCAATCCTCGCTGGAAGCCCCATAATTCTGAACTTTTATCACACCCTGCTTGTGACGAATGGGTTGGGTAAAATATACTGTTTATTGAATGTACGCAAGTCGTGAGCCAGTCGGGCCAGAGATTGAAATTGGACAGCCACGTTCTATGTTGTTTTCTCTTCTAAAATAATGTTTAAATGTAATTTCTAATTTCTACGATTTTAGTCATCTGACTTCAACTCGTTCAATGAAAGCCGCGCTCTCAACTAAACTTGAACTATCAGTTACAGCAAGATGACACAAACGGTTATAATATTTTAGAACATTGGGACGTCAACTTTGACGAAAATAATCAAGAAAAATAATTACTTCCTATGTGTGTCTAAGCCATTGATGTTTCATTAAAATTTACTGGTAAGAATAAAAAGGTTCTTAACAAAATAAACTTTGAATTTAACAAAATGAACATCTAGACCTAACATTTTTTAATGCCTTTAACCACTGCTACTAATTACAAAATCACATTAATAATAACAATAACGATAACACTACTACTGCTACTACTACTATTAATAATAATAACAATAACGATACTACTACTACTAATAATAATAATAATAACAATAACGATACTACTACTACTACTAATAATAATAATAATCTAATTATAATGGAGATTGTGGGTTTGTCTGTCTGTAACCGAAACTATATTACTAATCTAGTCACAATTCCTTTTGTTATTTATACCACATTCTCCATGATTTTATTTTTAATTTAAACTTCAATTATTAATAAAATTATTTTACATCATTAAGACTGTTGACCATATCTACAAACTATTAACATGCAATTGTATTTATATATACAACAAAATAGTGGTTTACAGTGTGAATGGGAAGGCTAATTTTGCATATTGATCTTAAAAATTTGATTTTAATAAATATATGCTTAGTATTATGGATTTCTAATTGTTTGTTGGTTTTATCTTATTGAATATGAGCAAAAATCTTGGGATAAATCTTAAAAGAAATCCATTAACAAGAGAAAAACTGTAAATTTTCCTTACTACCTATTTTAACTAAAGAGTTAAATTTTGGAAAATTTACCAATGATAGACGGGAGTAATGGTAAATGATGGAAGAGTTAGTTTCGAAGTTGTTCTATTTTTCAATCATACCCCCTCTGTTCAAAATCTTTTTATCTGCATACTTATTCAGTTTCATTAGCCTTTCTAATTTAATATGATATTTTATATTAAAACTTAAATACTTGCACCCGGAGGGTGCATATATTTGCTAATAATAATAATAATAATAATAATAATAATAATAATAATAACAATAACGATACTACTACTACGAATAAAATAATAATAATAACAATAACGATACTACTACTACTACTATAATAATAATAACAATAATAATAATAACGATAATACTACTACTACTTCTACTGCTACTACTAATAATAATAACAATAACTATAATACTGCTACTACTACTACTACTAATAATAATAATAATAATAATAATAATAATATATTAAAATAAATAAATAAACAATTTTAAAAAAATAACAGCAGTATAAATGGAACAATCTAATGTTGTATTGTTTTTACCCCCACCCCCGATGATTGCCCGTGATGGGGCACAAAGCACTTGTGAACGAATAAGTTATGGCAAATACATCAGCCAAGTCCACCCTAATATTATATCATCTATTCGACAACTAGAAAGGATTATGAAAATAAAATGCCGAAAACAAATGTCTGCACAATTCAACCAAATATGTTTGAAAGAAGAAATGCTGCCTAATTGTATAAATCTTAGATTGCATGATCCTGCAGCTTACCAAACGAACAGCACTTGACAATACAGACGAGATCTCGTGATGAGGTGAATAACAACCTGTAGCGAAAGTATCAACAAATTAAATACTGACACACAAAATATACGTGAAAAAATAAAAAATCTGCATTACACCCGAATAAACAATTGACATTATCATAAAAAATATCTATAATAATCCATCGTTCCCTTCTCTAAAAATTAATCCTAACATACTTGAAAAGTTACAATTAATGTAAAAGGAAGTTTGGTATGTACGTATCGACGTATAAGTCCAAAACGGGAGGTAACACATATTCGAAATCTTGCATACTCATTAATTTCATTCTAACTAAGAAACACGCAAAATTTGGTTATTGATTTTTACTAATTAAGTGATATAATTCAATAATTAAAAAGAAAATTAAAAAATGTCGTATACATTTTATAATATTGTTTAAGTCGAAAAGTAGTAACATAATGAGCGTCAGCGAAAAAAGCAAAATAATATTACATATGTAATTAATTTTTGATACATATTAAACATTAAATTCTGACAAAACATTGACACAAACGGGAAATTGGTGTGAAGTAAGTTACATACAAAACAAACGTTATTAAGATTTTAAAACACTTATATTACAGTTTCTGTAACAAAATAAATTAATACTGTAATTAGTTTCACATTTATATGTCCCCACCGATATTTTGCCCCACACAAATAGAGGGGGGGCAAATTTAAGGGACTTATTCTCCTTCTTACTCCCTGGTGTTCTAAAAATAATTTAGTCCGGTCATGGACCGGGTACTTTTGCTAGTATATATATATATATATATATATATATATATATGTGTGTGTGTGTGTGTGTGTGTGTGTGTGTGTAGGTTAAGTAAACAAACAAATGTGTTATTTTTATATTTTAAGCCGACAATTTTTGGAGGACATGTGCTTAATTGAAGTCATACCTAATTTTGAAAATTAATTAGTTAATTATTAATGAATTTATGCATATATGTTCAACGATTTGTTTAGTTTTACATTTGAACATATATGCCCGCCTAAATTCATTAATTATTAACTAATTAATTTTCAAAATTAGGTATGACTTCAATTGAGCACATATCCTCCAATATATATATATATATATA
Organism: Doryteuthis pealeii; assembly: GCA_023376005.1. Classification (NCBI taxonomy): domain Eukaryota; kingdom Metazoa; phylum Mollusca; class Cephalopoda; order Myopsida; family Loliginidae; genus Doryteuthis; species Doryteuthis pealeii. The sequence goes on along the minus strand of CM042147.1, from coordinate 70,102,564 downwards.
TATATATATATTATATATATATATATACCTCTAGACAAATGAATCAAATCAAACAAAAGCTAGGCACGAGTATGCATATTGTAAAGAATATTGAGAGATACCTATAGACTACATCGTAGATGAATCTTCTTTTTAATTAGAAGTCCACCTCAGGCGCTACACAATCTCCATGGTGAAATCAGACGTCGTTGTATTTCTAGCGCTGTTTAAAAACAGATGACTATTGGTTAATCTTGTTCCTTGAGCTGAACGATATTCTTACAAATTGTCGAAAAACCATTTAAGAGGCCCCCTCCGATCAATCGGCTGGCCATGTCAAGCCCTAGCACCTATATAATTTTCCCAACCCTATTGCCCTTATGGCAAGCCCCAATCCCTTTTTATCATATGGGTGCTAGAAGGCTGTGGCTGTGGGTCTACATGTCCTGGGAATGACGTTAAACTCTATCTGATGGTGAGCTTCCAGTTTTGGAGGTTTGGGGAATGTGGAGCACCTCTTCATCACCATTGCTCCCTGGTCCACTCTGACCCGGAGTGGTAGTACCTGTTAGGGTCCCATCTATGGGTTAAATAGAAAACATGAGTTTATAAATGAAATTGTATTATCCATTAAAAATGAATTTATTTCAAAACTTTGTCGGTATTAAACATTTTTGAATACCAAATTACCAATAGAAGTATTTGGCATAAAATAACCCAAGGGGTTGACATGCCGTAAAACCCAACAAACCAAACCAAAAACCATCCTTTAACGCCATCCTTCAGGCAGGATGCATTCTTCGGGATGGGGTCCAGTGAGCTTCGGCCTCTGGACCGGTGAGGTGTTAAATTAATAGCGTCGATCCCAGAGGGCCATCCCTTAAGGCAATAACTGTCCCCTTGACTTAAAGGGGCAGGGCAGGGTTTATTGCCCAGGGGGAATGCCGACGGGATCGACACAATTTTTCTACCTACCACCTATGAGTCTCGGCTTGTGGGTGGTCCCACGTAAAAAGGCCTTGTGCCGTATCGTGTACAAGTGGGGTACATGTAAATAGCAGACTGTTGTGATTTTACAGACCAGGTTAAGTAACTGCAATCGAACAATGCCATTCAAGCAGTCCATCTTTAAGCAAGATTCTGTTTTCTCAGTCACACATATATAACGTGACTCATGAATGACCAGCTGAGAATGTTGACTATCATATAATCAACGTGAATCCTACTTGATTCCTGATATGAATTATCTCCGCTATTACACCTAGGGCGCCATCGGGAAGACGACAAACCAGCATTCCCACAATATAAATAATTTCTCATTTATTTTTCAGGCGTATCGAGTGCATAAACAGAGCACACACACACACACACACATACACACACACACACACATATATATAATATATATATATATATATAATATATATATATATATATATAATACGAATGTCAGTATGTCAGCGTGTCAATTCTTTGACTTTATTGTTCGAGGTAAAAAGAAAAAACCCACGCCGGGCTAAATCCAGACGCGCAATTCTGAAATGTTAGATTCCAAGTTTTAATTATTTCAATTGTTTTCGTCGATTTTTATTTTATGTTTTGCGACGAAATGTTTGTACGATAAGTTTTTATAAGTAGGAAATAAATTTGAGAATAATCGAAATTATGTAGCTTAATTACCGCCCGATATGGCGGCTTTTAAGGTAGTAGTGTTGTTCTGGTTCCTACGGGAAAAAATTAAATATTTTATAAAGAAAGGTCCTCAAAATGGATTATGTTTTTAGAAAAAAATGTTATTTTATTTTTATCTTATATTTGCGACACGTGTCGGAAATCTTCAAACAATGTCCCCATAAAAGAAAATTCTTCCTAAATGCATGGAGGGGAGATACTCAACATCCACCCTGAAAATCAATTCAGCAATTGTTTGCAAAGATATCTGATATTTTAACAGTGAAAAATGATTTTTCGACAGAGGAACAACACCATCCACCTTTATATTATGTTGGAAAAAATTTAAAAGACTATACCATATATATTAAAATGGTTTTTTGAAGACATATGCATCCTTTGCCAAAACGGAATTAATTTAAAAATAAAAAATAAAAATTTTTTTTTAAAATTAAAAAAAATGTTTTTATTTTTAACGAATAAAGGGAGGCAACTTCGTTGGCATTACTACAAAAAATGCAAATTTTGAAAAATTTATTTTTAGTAAATCCGAACTATAATAGCGTCGCGGAACTAACCGACGTTATTTGCAATCCAAAATGTGACATTGAGTAAAGAACTTCAACAAACACCATGGGATCTTGCTCAACAACCTGATGATTGCCCTTTAGCATGAAACCTGGGTCGCTGTTTATAATGAATATTGATCTGTGAAAACTTTGTAAAATAAATAAATATTAGCTCTTACAATTTGTGATTGAGCACTGTATTTCTTTGTTTCATCACAAAAAAAATTTTGTTTTTACAATACCTATATATATATATATATATATATATATATATATATATATCCTTAAACGGATATACTCCGGATGGCATAGTATGTTATAACAGAAACATTCCATTTCTAAAAAGATGGTGTGTAGATGGTGAGTTAATGACTGATGATGAATCATTCGATTTTGATCCAAGCCGGATGCAGCCTGGCTTGTCTAGCCACACTGATGACCCGTTAAACGGTGAAACAAGACTGTACGTGAATATATATATATATATATATATATATATATATATATATATATATATATATATATATATATATGTTGAATTAAACAAAAGACACATCTCCTGTTTAACAATTTTATTTGTGATATTTTCAAGTTTTCTGACCAACTTTTTAATATTTGGGTGGAATTCTTGTATTAGTCCACCAAAGTTCATGTCCCGAATACTCTCTCGGCACTTCGAAGTACCATCATCAAGGGTGATGTGTTCCAGTTTTTCAAATTATATTAATCGATGTGGAGGCTGGAAGGAGGAGAATTCATGGGAAAGGTGCTATAGGCATTTTAAAATGTGTGTACGGCATTGGAAATTAAGTTTGTTTAAGGATGGTTTGTATTTTTTTTATGTATAAAGCTTTTTTCGTACACACCTTTTAAAATGCCTATAGTACCTTTTCGATCAATTATCCTCCTTCCAGCCTCTACATCCATTAAAATAATTTGAAAAACTGGAACACATCACCCCTGAAGATGGCACTTCAAAGTGCCGAAAGTACTCGGGACATGAACTTGGGTGGACTAATCCACGAATTCCACCCAAATATTAAAAAGTTGGCCAGAAAACTTGAAAAAATCCCAAATAAAATTGTTGAACAGGAGATGTGTCTTTTGTTTAATTCAATATGCATAAATGAAAGAATGCTGCCAAAATACACACACACACACACACACGCATATATATATATATACATATATATATATATATAATGAAAATAGAGTTCTCGCACGAAGAAAGGCTATCTGCGTCAGCACAGCTTTGTTGATGCTGTTCTTAAAGAGATCATCCAAAACTACGAGAGATGAGACTCTTATTTGTTGCTGACCCCAGCCGGAGTTCTCACCCAAGATCTAATCCTTCTTTCGTTTTAAGATCTCAAGATCAATTTCTTGATTCTTTGGACCAACTCATATTTAACGATTCGATTGCTGCGTGCATCGATCGGAGCACCTAACATCTCACCCTTTAGACTCTTTTTCAAACAAGACAACAATTTCAGAAGAAATTGACGAGTGACCCATAAAATGTCGATTCTAACCCTAACCTCCTCCTCCTCCTCCTCACCCCCTCTCTCTCTCTCTCTCTCTCTCTCTCTCTCTCCTCTCTCTCTCTCTCTCTTATATTCTATCCTTTCTCTCTGCTCTTCACTTCTCTCTCTCTTATTTTTCTCACTCCACTTTTCATTCTTTCTGTTGTTTCTGTTCGTTATCTCTCTCTCTCTCTCTCTCTCTCTCTCTCTCTCTCTCTCTCTCTCTCTCTCTCTCTTATATTCTATCCTTTCTCTCTGTTCTTCACTTCTTTCTCTCTTCTCTTATTTTACTCACTTCACTTTTCTTTCTTTCCCTCGTTTCTACTGGTTATTTCTCTCTCTCTCTCTCTCTCTCTCTCTCTCTTTCTCTCTCTCTCTCTCTCTCTCTCTCTCTCTTCTCTCTTCGCAAACGTCTCATCGTTATATTGTTAATCCAGTTCAATATAGCATTAATATTCTTAACGGCCGCCATCTTGAAACAGATTGCGCTCAGAATTTTGCAATATAGAATATTTATGTGTATCTCAACAGGAAATAAGTGATCAATTCTCCCAAATAACGAATATATGCCAAGAGCTGAGAAGACTGAGAGAAAATTCAACTTTTAAAACTATCAAAATGAATTTTGACAGAATATGAAAAATTTGAAAGTGATTTATCATTTTTGAATAGAAGTGAACACAGCAAAATCTGCTATTTTCGAAAAATTTTAGATTACATTAAAATTACATATTAAAAGGTATACATTATATACATATAATAATATTAATTACATAGTTTACTATACATATATTTAAAGAGTGTACAATATCAGTTATAGATTACTAGTACAAAATAAAAAAACACCCGCCGGGCGATGTAAAATAGATTTTTGAAACATATTGCCTGAGGGGTGGAAGTAAAAAATTCAATGTCAGTGAGTTTGTACCCTAAGTAAGTAAAATCATCAAATTCATTAAAAGATTAAAAAATAAAACAATTTGAAATGTAAACTTTAAATATTTATTAAAATGAAACAAACTATATATAGATATATAATACCAGTCATGTATTTATTAAAACTTGTTTTAAAAAAACAATGAAGACTGTCTAATGTTGCATGTTCAAATTTTGAGTGTATTTATTCTATGTTATGACGATTTTGGGTAATGTGACGTAAGCAGTGACGTAATTTTTGTTACAGACAAAAACCGGAAGCGAATCTCTATTATTAATAGATATATACTTTAAACATATGTTTCTTACTACATTTGGGGCGCTGCTGTCGTCAGTGATGTTACCTTGGGTCACTAAGAAATTTCGGGTCTTTCAAAATCATATTCTCCTCGCTAGAGATTATCAAGCTCCGATCTATCTACCAACTCTGAAACGCTAACAGACAGGTGGGTTTTATTGTAAAACTCTTTACCGAGCATCTAATTGGCTGCTAACGTGGACATTGGGACTTTTTTCTTTATCAAAACGGATTACGATCCTGAGGGGAGAAAATGTAAGGTAACATGATATATATATATATATATATATATATATATATATATATATGTGTGTTTTAAAAACGAATGATTTAAAATACTCCGACTGCAGTTTCACGCACTAGCGAATCTTCAGGGAATTTCTTTGTCCAACCATCGACCTGTATTTATATCTGGGTTGTACCCATTCCTAAGTAAGTGGGTGTGTCACCTACCCTCATTTTCCCTTACGTAATGCCTGAAGCTATTAGGCATAGTCTATGTTTGTTTACGTTAGGTTGATGGTTGGACAAAGCCATTCCCTGAAGATTCGCTACTGCGTGAAACTGCAGTCGGTGTATTTTAAACCACTCGTTTTTAAAACGTATATTTAGCTTTTTCATTGAGCACTCTTAAATCGATTTTAATAAATACAGAAGTAAATATATTTGTTTGCTTCGGGATTGGCAATTAACTGTGATATATATATATATATATATACATATATATATATATATATATATATATATATATATATATATATATAAGATCTATCATGTTACCTTGCATTTTATATATCCCCCTAGGGTTGAGCACTCTGGGGGGTATTTTCGCTGATGACCGCCAACTAAAAGCGTAAACGCAACGCTCTCCTATATAAGGGATGGAGCATTCTATGACGGCCTTTACATACAAAGCGATGTGTGTATTAAAACAGTTAAAATCCCCTTCGCGTTCTGTAGGTGATGACAGCCTGATGGTTATGGTGACGGACTGACACTGAACCGATCGGATTTCAATCCCGGCTGTAGGTGGTAGCATATAAATGTCTAGCTACACTGAAGAGACTTGATGTCGAAACACGTGTCTGTGAATGACTATATATATATATATATATATATATATATATAGAATAGGGAGGAATGATTTCTCGGGTTTGGAACATAAATAAGAAATGAAACATTTTATTTCTCTAAAAGAAAAAAAATTCTGAACCGCAATTCTCAGTGAAGCACAAGTTTGTGCAAGTGAGATACCGTGCATACTCGCTAGACTTGTTTGACTTTTAATTATTTCCTAAATTGAAAAGTAAACTCAACATTTAAGGATGTGGTGGAAATTAAGATAAATATGACGACACACCTCCACTCAATATCAAAATAAGTATTTCCTAGGTACTATGAAAATTGGAAAACTCGCTGTATTACATAACTGTTAGTATCCTAACACTTATGTACTATTAGTGTAGAAACCAAAATGGTTCTCATGAGTTACAGCCGGGGCCTTTGAGTACTATGTCATGGAGGATTGAGTGACACGTCTTGATCTCATCTTGATCTCTTTTCCGGTCGATACCGTGAGAATCGGTGGAAAAATGAGAAAGAAGGCTTCTTTCGGTTTAGATTAGAAACAGAGTTAGTTAGTAGTATTGGCCAAGCCAGGGTGGGAGCAAGTTGCGTTATGGGCTGCCATACTCAATCTGCGCAGTACGTCTGGTGGGGATTTCGGAATAAAATATGATCTAAAGAAAATCGAAGTCTTGAGTTGGTTATCCAAAAACTACCAATGACACAGGGCTTCTGATAAAGAGAAATCCCCAATAGAAGACCAGACATGAAATCCCCAAATGGAAAGTTCCAGGCGTTACAAGAAGAACATCTAGAAGAACATCAGATACCAGAGACTATAAGAATAAGAATAAGAGAGTATACAATAGCTGAAATAATTGTGATATCGGGTTTGTTTTAGTTTTTAAATTGGCATCGATAGGTCTGGGTATCATCAGTTTTTTATAAAAATTCACTGCAGCTGAATATTCAGTTACATTTAAATTTGAAAGTTAGAAAATTTGAAATTTAAGGCTACGGATTTCTATTACACCTTGTATATATGTGAGTATATATTTGTTATGGTTATATATATATATATATATATATATATATATATATATATATATATATTAATATATATATAAAACCCCTAGATAACCCTAGAAAAAACAATATCCTAATCATAACGGTCTATCTTAGCTATTATCAGCGTTCCAAATTTTTAAAATTCGATTTTCGAATATTTCCAAAAATCTCTGTTGTTTTTCCCAACGAATTTTTTCATAAAAATAAATGTTCACTATGATGAAGGTCGATTCTTGTATGTGTGCGAAATATTTTCACACACATAAACTGACCGAAACACATGTGTAAGTGATATCGATTAATGTGATATCGATTAAATTCATTTTATCCATTTACATTTCTTTTCTTTATTCATTTTTCCTTATATATATATATATATATATATATATATATATATATATATATATATACTTGGTAAAGAAAAAGGTTTAGAAATGGGCTATTTTGTGGTTTTAGATCTATTTTTTAACTTTATTACAAATGGTACACAGATAATTCATGAAGCTTTATATATTTTTCCTGTAAAGATTTCGGGTTTACACTCATTTACCCACTCACAGGTTATATATATATATATATATATATATATATATATATATATATATATATATATAATATATATATATATATATATATATGTAGATGTGTGTGTACGTGTGTGTTTGTCTGTGTGTGTAACGTGTGAGTAGGTAAGTGAGTGTGATTACACTAATGACTAGAGATATCTTATACTATTTGTGATCTCTATTTATCTGTCTGTTTGTCTGTCCGAGGATGCAATTGAAAACAAAGGCCTGTACCAAGATCAAACAAAATTGTTCTAGGGTAGAATTCTGCGAGAAAATCCAACGGTAGTATTCGCATTTACCCTGGAATTAATATGGGGTCATTAAGGACCAAATTATCGGCCCTGGTATGAGACAATAGGAAAATCATAAATGTCCTTTCATTCAAAAATATTTCAAAGACGCAAATTCTTTCATCATTATTTCATCTTTCTACAATGAGTTCGAAAATGAAAGTGGAGTGTTGCATGTCATAGACAGCTTAACTACAAGGGTTCCATCCTTAAGCATCATGGTTCGCTACTCATGGCCAACAGGTGGCCCCGTTGGGAGGATTTAACCCCTCTGCAGAGATGTAGTCGGTGTATTCTTCTGCCTCAGCCAACAGGGTGACATTAGCTTTTTGACACATCAACACTTCTATAATGGTCATAAAATAGTCGCATAAAGATTTTTAAGATGGTATTAAGAAAGAAAAAAGAAAATCAGTTATGAGGGGGGAAGGAAAAACGGAGGTGGGGAAAGGGAATGGGAGTGAAAAGGGGGGGTATGAGTGAAAAGAGGTGGTAATGTAGGGGAGGGGAAACAAAAGTGTAAAGAAAGAGGGAAAGAAAAAGGGGTGGAAAAAGAAAGGAGGGGGAAATAGAAAGAGAAAGAAAGAAAAAGAAGTGTAAACAAACAGGGAAAGAAAAAGAAATGGAAAACTTGTGGAAAGAGAATGGGAGAGAAAAAGAGGAGGAAAGAGAGAGAAATAGGTACAGGGTGAGAAAAAAAAAAGAAAGAAAGGAGAGATAGAAAGTTATGAAAAAAAAGAAAAGGGTTTAGATAAAATAACTGTTAGATTTGAGAACAATTTCATGAGTAACATTTTTACAATAAGCACATCGAGCGATAGGTACTGCTATCCAATGGTGAACAATATGAGATTTAAAGAGTATATTTAGATTAGAGCGGGGTACTATATAACCATAGCATTGTCGAGAAAATATAACTTGTATTTAATAAGTTTAGTTACTTACGTATCATTGCATTTTCAATGATTCTATCGATTCAACCCTGCGATCACCACGAATGATTGTTTGATCTGTCATAGAGTCGATAAAAAAGAGGAATTGTTAGGAATGTATCGATACAATCCAATTCTTTTTTGTACGTATTGTTATATAATCAAGAAACTTATCAGCCAATCTAGGCTCATTCCGCTTCTACACGCAAAACAGATGTTTGCTGATTTATCAAGTGAATTATCTCTATATCTTGAGGGAAGTCTTTATCATAAGAATTTAAGGACACACTAACACATACACACACAGCCACGCACACACAGATACGCACATATACATACACACACGCGCACACACACACACACACATGTATATATATATCTATTAATAATGGATATTCGCTTCCGGATTTTGTCTGTAACAAAAATTACGTGACTGCTTACATCACATTACCCAAAATCGTCATAACATAAAATAAAATTTATTCTACGATTTTTGGCATGTTCAAATTTTGAATGTGTTTATTCAATAAATACACTCAAAATTTGAACATGCAACATTAGACAGTCTTCATTGTTTTTTAAAACAAGTTTTAATAAATACATGACTGGTATTATATATCTATATATAGTTTGTTTTATTTTAATACATATCTAAAGTTTACATTTCTGATTGTTTTATTTTAGAATCCTTTAATGAATTTGGTGATTTTACTTACTTAGGGTACAAACTCGCTGACATTGAATTTTTTACTCCCACCCCTCAGGCAATATGTTTCAAAAATCTATTTTTACTTTTTTATTTTGTACTAGTATTATTAAGATTTATATTTTTGAAGGCAGTTACAATGCGTATATCTGATAAAATTCGATGATTATTGAAAATAATCATCACAGGCAAACTCGGCGAATAGCGCGTGCGACGTGTGGATCACCGTACAGCTGTTTCAACCTTATTAGGTCTCATCAGCAGTGTAATTTTCAATAATTATCGAACTTTATACGATATACGCATTGTAATTACCTTCTAAAATATAAATGATAATATATTTTACTTAACAGTGCTTCAAGCAAATTATCAACTATTATATATATATATATATATATATATATATATATATATATATATATATATATATATATATATACGCAGCGGTTTATATAGAAATTCATTAGGTTTAATATTCATGTGAGTGATTGAGATGTGTAAATTGTTCTGTGGCAATTTCAAACGCTATCTATGTAATGATATAGATATAAATAAATTGAAATAGAGAGAGGGGAGAGAGGGAGAGGGAGAGAGAGAGAGAGAGAGAGAGAGAGAGAGAGAGAGAGAGAGAGAGAGAGAATGATAGATAGATTACGAGCAAACCGAGGAAGAATATATATATATATATGTGTTTGTATTCATTGGAGATTATATAGAAATTCAATTCCGTGATTATACCGCAACAATATTTCACGCTGTCCAGATAGATAGCTAGAAAGATTGATATATAGATAAAACTTACCTGGCTTACGTGTCAGCTAAACTTAGAATGGAAATAATTAACCAGTATTAATCATATATATATATATATATATATATATATATATATATATATATATACACACATATATGTATATATATATATTAGGCTTAACATTCATGTGGATGGTTATATATATATATATATATGTATGTTCAAACTTCTCTTATATGCTCTCCTTCATTTTATATATGTATACACACACACACACACACATATATATATATATATATATATATATATATATATATATATATATAGAGAGAGAGAGAGAGAGAGAGAGAGAGAGAGATAAAAATTACCTGACTAGCTTGAAAACTGATCCATGGATGGAAATGACCCTCACCAAGAAGGTGGAGTATTAATTTATTCAATAGTTCGCCCTTTTTTATCTGATGAAGGCCGTAGAGGCCGAAACGTTATCATAAATAAATAAATACTATACTGAATCTGTTTTTCACGAAATAAATTTCTTGCACATTTACGGACACACGGACACATACGCTCACGCACACGCTTATAGATAAACGCAAATACACACACACACACACACACACACACACACACACATATATATATATATATATATATATATATATATATATATATATATATATATATAAAAAAAATGTATGCCAATATACACACACATTTTATAGAAAATGAACTTGACAAGTGTAATCCCAGCAAAGGATCGCTCGGTGTGTAGAACATCGTTCAGACTATGCCTGCTGAGGTCCCGGTTTCGATTTCTGTCGGAGGGAAGTCGTTAGTATACATCGCTGATGAGACTTAATAAAGTCGAAACAGTCTGTACGATGTTCTACACACCAAGCGATCCTTTGCCGGGATTACACTTTTCAAGTTCATTTTCTATAAAAAAAAAGTATCGAATTTTATGCGATACATGCATTGTAATTGCCTTCAAGTAAAAATATAATATATACTTTATTCAACAATGCTTCTAAAAAACAAACACCCAAAAGAAAATATTATATATATATATATTATATATATATATATATATATATGCCTTATACAATCTATAGACAAAAATCCAATTGCAATACTTCTGCAACCAAAAACAGAATTACATAGATATACAACAATTTATCTGTGTGGTTCCCTATTAATAATTTCCTGACATAGTTTCTATGTTTTAGACTGTAATCATACCTAATAATATTTGGAAGATATGACACAAAACATAATCGACGGTCGCTAGCACCAGGTTCAGTGTCAGAAATCTTCTGAGATTTTATCTCGAAATATTAAGAATGAAAAATTACAGGTTAACAAACAACACAATAGTTACCTTATTTTTCTTTACACTTTCATTACATCAAAACCAACCACCAAACTAATAATATCCGTTTTAGTGTACTATTTTCTACTAGGAATAATAAGATCCTGGTATGATTTTTGTTAAGTTTTTAAGGGCCATTGCTGGCCTTGTAGCATAAGCGCTTATCTGGTGGAATCCTTGATAAAGAGTCGGCCGACAATGTGAATTCTTTGGTTACTAAAGTGTCCTGAGTTAATGGCAATGGTATAAGTCCTTCGTGGGTTTTGGTAAAGATCCCGGCAATCCAATGTGCGTCCTCAAAGAGTGTATTTGATGTGTGACCAATATGGGGGGGGGGATAAGTATCTTATCAGGCCAGTAGTACTGCCAGTGATTGGTTTGAAGAGTCACACGTGACCTTGGCCAGTCTATAAATATAGCGGGGAACTAGCACACACCTTATATATAGAAACCCGAGGGCGCCTCGTGTTGTGTAATGGTTAGCAAGGAAGACTGGCAAACCATGACTAGTGAGTTCGAGTCTCACTGGGTGTCCCTTACATTCGGCCTTGTGCCATATCTAAGCGAAGCTTAGTAAATAACTATATATAGAAAACCGAGGGCGCCTCGGGTTGTGTAATGGTTAGCAAGGAAGACTGGCAAACCATGTCTAGTGAGTTCGAGCCTCACTGAGGGAATCTTACATTCGGCCTTATGCCATATCTAAGCAAAGCTTAGTAAATAACTATTTATATAGAAATCCGCAACATATTTATTTGGAAGATTAACTTTGTATAAGAAATTCGTAGAAATGTACGTTATTGGGTGACAATATATATATATATATATATATATATATATATATATATATATATGTATATATCTTACTTTAATTACATTCTTATAGACGTTGGTTTAATTAGTTTTAAAATAAATTATTCAAATTGATATATCCCATGTTCCCCTGTTGATGGTCAAAACCCGAATCGAGTCGGAATATATAATAAATAAATAAATCTCATTTACCAATAGGCATTTTATTTTACACGCACACACACGCGTACACACACACACACACAAGCACACACACACCTTAAGAAACACACCAACAAAGAAACATACACGCACACAATCATATATAACTATGTGTATACGTTCGTGTGTTTGCGCACGTGCATGCGCGCGTGTGTGTGTGTGTGTGTGTGTGTGTGTGTGTGTTGTTTAAACCTGTTCGGTTAAAGACAAATCGCAATTTCTTTTTAAATAATCTTTCTGAAGACGTTCAATGCATGTGATTGAAAGTGGCTGCGAGCAAAATTTCAACCACCTACTCAACAATTGAAACCCTGCATAAGGAAATTATAAAGATAGCTAGAGAAAAGGAAACAACAAAACGATCGTAAAAAAAAAAGAAATGTTCAGTGGTCCTTAACAAAAAATGTTTAGCAATAATGTCCTACAAAAATATACACCATATATCATCATCATCATCATCATCATCACGTCGACAGCACGGATATCCATAGCAATCCCTCACGAACCATCCCTATCGGCCATCATCGCCGGTAGGTCCTGTGCAGCATTGAGAATCTGCAGAGAGCTGATCGATGTAGGTCTTTATTTTCTTGAATGGCCAACACTTGTGTGCCTGTATGCAGAATTCCACATAAGAACGTAACGTACGTGTTCTCCATCAACCAAAAAGTCGGATTCTCTTCAAGAGACATATAAGAGAGAAACCTAGACTGAAAGAGACAGCTCAATAGTAAAGTGAGAAGGGGTGTGTGATCTTATACTAAGTTAAAAATTAGAAATTCTTACTTTTTCACACACACACACACACACACACACACTCACTCTCTCTCTCTCTCTTCTCTCTCTCTCTCTCTCTCTCTCTCACACACACACCACACACACACACACACACACACACACACATAGGGGAAAACAGTATTACACATGCCATGACAGTGTGTAGCACCAGAGACCATGAGTGGCAGCATGGTGGATGTGAGACATTGCATATGAACCTAAAGCGGGTCGACGGTGTGCCTCACAAAATACTGGATGGATCGTAAGGATCAAAATGTTCAGTTAGGTCACTACTTCTACTCATCTATAAGCCTGGCAAACAATTGATGAGCTAACAAAATAACCACCGAAAGATTTTTTATAATCCATACACCAATCCCCCAAAATATGCCGTATATCCTCCCAGCAATCACACAAGGAGCTCGCCCGCTGGGGTAAGAGTTCTGGCCCAGAATCCAATAAATCAGCTACAGAGCCTCTGTTGAATTATTTTAGATATAAGGCATGAGGCAAACGGTCACTCCTAAATATAGACCCGTTGACTACCACGTGACCACCGAAGGCATTTCTATTGTCCAATCACTGGCACTGCTGCTGCTGCTTCTGCTGTATTAATAGACCCCATTCTGAGCTTATGTCATTGATACTTGGATTATCTTGGACGTCGGACTTACAAAGAATACTATAACACCGGATTCTTATTGGCTTGCTTACTTACTTATTACATCTGGAACTAAGGATGTCGACCAGATACTTAACAGCCTCAACAACATCACCCCACCCAAATTCCGCACCACACTAAACCAATATCAAAAGACATGCCGCATCGCCCTTCCAGCGGTTTTGGGGGATTGATCGGGAGGAGTAAAAAAGAACGAGATAATCAAAGTTATTCGCCATCTTTAGGCAGTTTTTTTTTTAACTTTTGAAAATAAGAAAATTATATCTCTTTTCTCACGTTTAAATTACAGTTTAAATTCCACCTTATGTCTGTTTATTGAATAAAAATCAATTTCTTTGTTGTTCACAAAGCGCTTCGTCGCTGACTGCCGTCTCGCGTCGGTCAACTGCTTCTGCTAACTGCCCAGCACTCCACTCACTTGGTTTTTATGGGCACAGTCCCCCAACATCCGGGCACATCAGTCGAGCTTCGCGTCCGTGCAACGCACAGTTCACGTGCATTCGGATGGGCACGTGTAGGCGCCAACATCCGGGCACCTGAATTGCACCTCGCGTCCATTCAGTGCCTAAATCGCATTTGTTTTTGCATGCTGGAGGACGCGGGTTCGATCCCAGCAGGCAAGACAAAGTCTTGCTCTTTTTCGTTCTCCGTCACAGTCTGGAAAGAGGAGCAATACAGAGAAAGATGTAAAAGAAGGGATAGTCAAAAGCTACAATTCAAACATACCATTCTGAAATATTACTTATAAAACTGAAGAAAGACAAATCCCTGAAGTTTAAAAAGCAAAACATAGGTTTAAGGTGTTAATTAATTTAAAAAAAAATATTGACACGCCCGTAAATTACATTTTAAATTACATCTTCTGTCTACTATCTCGTATACTATAATAAGACTCGACAAACATTCAAATTCTTAAGACTTTTACCGGTTACCTTACTTCATTAAGGATGAAATGCAAAGAATA
>CM042147.1:70077395-70084895 GCA_023376005.1 Doryteuthis pealeii | reverse complement strand
TTCTCTAGGGTTTTGAGATGCAGACGGATCACCTAATCATGGCAAGAGGACTAGGCCTAGATTTAATTAACAAAAGAAGAGAACTTTTCATCTGGAGAATTTGGACGTCCCGGTGTGCCACAGGATAAAATAAAGGAAAAAGAAATTATGGAAAATACTTGGACCTTGCTAGAGAACTCGCACAAAGAGAGTACAAGACTAGGCACTACTGGGTTGGAAATATAATTCACTGGGAACTGTGCAAGAAATTCAATGTTCACCATTCAACAAAATGGTATATACGCAAGACTGAATCTGTCATGGAGAATGAGACGCACAAAATTCTCTGGGACATTGAGGTACAGATGGATCACCTAATGCCGCCCGAGAGACCAGACCTTGGTTTAATTGACAAGAAGGGGAAGCCTTGTCATCTCGTGGATTTTTCTGTCCCGGCCGATCACAGAGTGAAAATGAAAGAGAGCGAAAAGATAAACAAATACTTGGACCTTGCCAGAGAACTGAGAAAACTTTTGAAAATGAGGGTGAAGGTCGTGGGGGTTCTGGAAAAAAGTCTCGATGAATTGGAAATCAGAGGAAGAATCGAGACCATCCAGACTTTAGCATTGTTGAGATCGGCTAGAATACCCAGAAGAGTCCTGGAGACATGAGGAGACTAGCTGTCACTTAACCTCCAGTAAACCACCGGCTACGGCAGGTGCGAAAAATTCGAACTGAGTGAAAAATTTTTTGACTATACCACAAAACAGTATATGCATAAATCAGTATCTGTTCTTGAGAATGAAACGCAAAAATTCTTTGAGATAAAGACGGATCACCCTATCCCCGCCACGAGACCAGACCTAGTGTTGATTAACAAAAAAGAGAATGTGTCAACTGGTGGAAATCGCGGTCCTAGCAGATTACAGGGTGAAGCTGAGGGAAAATGAAAAGATGGATAAATACCTGGACCTTGCCAGAGAATTGAAAAAGCTGTGAGAGTGTAAGTGTTACCAATTGTAGTTGGTGCACTTGGAACGGTCCCAATAAACTTGGAAAAAAGACTGGAGGATCTGGAAATCAGAGGAAGAATTGAGACCATCCAGACTACTGCACTGCTGCAATCGGCTAGAATAATCAGAAGAGTCCTGGAGACCTTGTTGTCACTCAGACTCCAGAGATATACCATTAGCTAATGCTGGCGTGAAAAACTAATAATGATACAGCCTTTGCAAACAAGTATAACTTCAAATAAATAATCTCAAGACAAATAAGTAAGTAAAGTCGTCGGGGCGGTATCAGCCAGACAGCGAGGGAGTCTATCCCCTTTTTCACTAGCGCTAGACCAAGGAGTATTTTAGAATCTGAGATAGAGCGACACACTACCATCAGCTTCTTACTTTACCGCACAGATCCCTGTGCTACTCATACGCTGAGTTGGCGAGGGCTGGTATCGAACCAGGAACCTTGTGGTTTCTAGCCAAACGCTCTACCCACTGAGCTAACCCGATTTGAACACAATTATACACTAATCATTTTCTAGTGTCTACTTGACCCATATATACTACTACTAGCCCAGAGTCCCTAAACGATTTTCGTTCAGATCTGTCGGGTGTAAAAGAGAGCTCAATAATTTTACGTAATTATTAAGATAAAATCACAAAAAGAGTATAGTTACTTTTCGCATATAGGTTTCTTGGTTTCATTAATTGATTAATTAAATTTTAACTGAGTAAAATACGTAAAAAAAACTGCTTACGTCCGAAATAAAAATTAGCCAATGAGATTAGACAGATTTTAAAAAGTAAAGCACTTTTCGCCACTGGGACTGTAGCCTATACCTTATAAGGATTGGTCCCTATATTTTTACGGCATGTGGAATTGACCAAATTAAAATAATTAAAAGTAATTGGTAATTTGCAATAATATTATTAATATATTATATAATTTGCAATAATATTATTAATATATTATAAAATAATTAAGTTTTCTTAAATAACTAGTTTTACAATGGTATGTCATGAGATTAGAATTAGGTAAACAAAAGAGAATCGAATGAATATTAGTTTAGAAATATTTTAGGAAAAATAGAAACAATTGTTTAAATTCATCCGATAATTTATGTCACCAGAATTCCACAGATACCAAAATCATTCGATATTGCATCATTGCAAATCACCTGATATTTGATGAATACTTTAGCTTAATGATCACGTAGTCAATGACAAAAAGAAAATTATAAAAAGGCCCATAGAGCTGAAAAACAACAGACAGACAGTGGGAGCTTACACTCTTCCCGACTCGACAGAGTTGGAGCTGATGCTCCTAACTCGACAGTAGGGGCGAAAGTTTTCCCCCAACATCGACACAATGGGGGGAAGTCGCTGTTCAAAGATACAAAATGATATATCAGGTTGGTCTCGTATTTTCGTCTCGTTTCCCTCTCTCTCGCTTAACAACAACAAATTGCAATCACAAGTTTCAAACCAATCGCACAAATATAAACAATACATCACACTTGTCACACACAACTATGTACAGACACATACAGTCTGCAACACCGCTGAAAGAACAATTTAATATACCAATTGTAAATTGATGTATAAAAAGTGTGTTTCCTTTATCAATTTTTTCTTCTTCTTTTGTAAACTATGGAAACTTCATTTCCGAAGTCTTATACATATAAATTGTGGTGACCCATAACTCGGATCTTCTTCAATCACCAACCACACAGTCACCAAACAACCACGGTCCATACAACCTATCTGAGTGAACCTATGAGTATTGACAACAAACATGTGACTATGCACACCTAAAAGTTTAAGGATTCCAGACTCACCACTGGATTTATTTTAATGTCATACTGTGGAAACTCTTCTGAATGAGAAGAACAGGGGGATATTTGTTCGTCTGTGATAATTAATTGTAGTGAATAAAACAAGGGTTGAATCAGTAAGCTGATTCAATCGCCATTCTGTTACAAACACATTTGGTCTTACCATTCATGTCGAAGATACTTTACTTGTCAAAGAAGGATCACCTATCTTTTCAAAGTATATATATATATGTGTGTGTCTGTGTGTGTGTGTGCATGCGTCTGTGGTTTGTGTGTGCATGTATATATATATATACACATATGTATATATTATACATATGTATATATATAATATGTATATATATATATACATATGTATATATATATATATATGTATATAATATATATATATCATATGTGTGTATATATATATACAGTATGTATATATATAATATGTATATATATACATATATATATTATATATATGTATATACGCATATGTATATATCTAATATAATATGTATAATTATACACATATGTATTATACACATATGTATTTATATATATACATATGTATATATATATGTATATAATATATATATATATATATATATATATATGTGTGTGTGTGTGTGTGTGTGTGTGTGTGTTTGAGTGTGTATTTATTTACAGGAAACCTGAGTGAAGGTAATATACTTGTTATGATATTATATTAGGTTTTGAACCTGCTCTACTGTTATAGTAATGAACACTTTTTTCTATGCATACACTTTTCAAATATATTGAAGAAGATTGTAGAGTGGATTATTTGAAACATTGTGGTAACAACAAAAAGAATCAGCTCACTGGTCAAAACAACTTTGGGGAGGAATAATAACAACTAGCGGGACCTGTGGATATACCACAGTCTGCTAAAAACACACACACACTTCTCTCTCTCTCTCTCTCTCTCTCTCTCTCTCTCTCTTCTCTCTCTCTCTCTCTCTCTCTCTCTCTCTCTCCCATGTATCTTTAATTAAAACAGATTAGTGCTTTTGCTACCCCTCTCTCTTGTACCCTTGTGTATCACATTTTAACACCCCCACCTAAACCAACCTCCCAACTATGAAGCTTCTCTAAATCAGGGGGGGGGGTGAAAGTGAGACACACATAGGTAAGTATTAGCATATTAATGAATAGATTATAATAACTTTTACTTTTAAAATTAAAATCTAAATTTTAAAAAATAATGACTTACCGCAAGAATGACATATTTCATGTCATAATCAGTGTTGTAAGCTTCCGGCAAAAAGACAAAGAGAAAGAGAAAAATATATATCTAAAAAAGGGTGAACGGAAGAGAGGTCTTCCGGTCAAGAAGCAGGGAGAAGATGAAGAAATAGATAAAAGAAAAAAGGAAAACGGGAGACACCTCTTCCGGTGAAGAGGCGGAGAGAAACAAAGAAATATATATCCGTTATCAGATCAAAAGATAAAAATGCGTTGGTATATTATTGTATATAAAGGCCTAGCGGATGACGGGTGAAGTCAGTCCTCTGCGAGCAGCAGTGAGCGTAACCTCGTCGCCTTCCGTCGTCATCAACCTCCTCGGTCAGTTCATTGTGAACACTGCGCTCTTCGCCAGCCACTCAGCATTTTCATTGTGAACACTCATCGCCCCTCACCACCCACACACCGAAGAAAATAAAGACTGGTCCTATTTTTATATATACGTGTCTGTGGTTTTATTGAAGTACAGTAGTCGGCTATACAACAGCAGGAGTATTGACAACAAACATGTGACTATGCAAACCTAAAAGTTTAAGGATTCCAGCCTCACCACTGGATTTATTTTGATGTCATACTATGGACACTCTTCTGAATGAGAAGAACATGATGCTATTTGTTCGTCTGTGATAATTAATTGTAGTGTGTGTTATGTGAATAAAACAAGTGTTCGCCATTCTGTTACAAACACACAGAGTCTTACCATTCATGTCGAAGATACTTTAGCAGAGTTGAAAACCAGGAACACTGCTGGATAGAAACGACATCTTTTGAGATGACAGTTGCATCTTTCGGCAAGGCAGTGTACTCTAGCAAATTGCACGAATTCAATGGAATGCCTTCAAGAGCGTGAAAGAAAAGGTTCATGAGCCTGCCCTGACATTCAAACTCTGAAGATCTCAATTCGGTTGAACACTTCGAGGATGTGTTGGATAGGTTCTCTCTGAAGAAGATCCATTTCATAACCAGAGGCAATTGAAGGAACCTCTGTTGACATTCTGACATCAGATCCCAAAGAATACATTGAGAAGACTTGTACATCTATTGCGGGCACATGCAGGAACAACACGTTATTAATCAAATGATTATAAGGGCTTGGGTCATCGACTATATACATATATATATATATTATGTGTGTGTGTGTGTGTGTATGCGTGTGTGTGTGAGTGAGTGCTTGTGTATGTGTATTAGACACACACACACACACACACACACATATATATATATATTATTATTATATATATATATATATATATATATATACAGGGTGTCCACAAAGTCTGATTACATTAACACATACTTTTAAAACAAAACAATTTTATTCAATTATAATGTCGATAAATAATATTTTATATTTAATTGTTTATTTTATGATTTTATTTACTGCTAAATTTCGATATCTGCCTTCTTGGAAAAATAACATAAATAAATACAATAGTGAAATCTCCCTGTACCCAGACTTTGTGGACACCCTGTATATATGTAAGGCAGATGAAAAATTCATTATATATATATATATATATTATATATATATATATATATATTATATATATGTATATGTGTGGTGTGTGTGTGTGGTGTGGTGTGTGTGTGCCCTGTTTGAAAGATGAACAAAAGGGAATATAAAAATGTGAATATTTATTTTCTTACTTATTTTTGTATTGTTCCCAACTAGTTTCGACTTTAGGTAATCGTCAGGAGAGAAGATTCTTTTTTAGAAACATTTTTCAAAACTTTTCAAGTTGTTGATGTAATATAAGAGAAGTGAACGAACACGCTCTGGTGATGTAGCTGTAGTAACGAGTCGAACTTACCTGACTCAAAGCGTCCTCGATGCCAGGCCTGCGAAACTGTCCCTGGCAAGGAAAGGAATGTGGTTGGAGGAAGAAGGAATATGGTACGCCATTATGCCCACTCTGAGTAAGAAGTGTCAAGAAGTTGGAGGGGGCAGAATGGACTTTTTGTAGAGGTTGCGAGGCATTATGGGTGACTACCCATGGTGCATTGCAACTTTTATTTGGCTATAAAAGCGAACTATTTTGGCCTGAACAGTGCACTGCATTTTTGTTCTTCAGTAACAGAGTGTCGAGAGAGCAAAAGAGGAAGTCAAAGAAGAGGAAGAAGAGGAAAAAGAAGAGAAAGAGAAAGAGAAGCTGGTGGACAATTTTCAGTAGCGTATCCATTTGTTGAATGAAAATTATTTTCCTTGAGAATATTATTATTATTATTATTATTATTATTATTATTATTATTATTATTATTATCAGTTTTTACAGCAGCGTAAGCTGATAGTCTTTCACTGGAGTCTGAGTTACAAGTCTCCCCAGGTCTACACAACTCTTCTGAGTATTCTAGCCGATTTTACTGTTGTCCTAATGGTTTCAATTCTTCTAGTCAGTTTTCTAAACATTTGGGGACCGTTCCAAGAGAACCAACAACAATTGGTATCACTTTCACCCTCATATTCCAGTTTTTACAATTCTCTAGCAAGATCAAGGTATTTGTCTAACTTTTCGTTTGTTTTTTATCTTCATACTGTTATATGCTGGAACTGCAAAATCAAGTTGTCTTTTTCTTGTTTTTCTTGTCATTTTCTAGGTCTGGTCTTCTGACTGGCATAAGGTGAACTGTCTTCGTTGGTATGACTTTCACCCTCATATTCTACATTTTTTCAATTCCCTAGCAAGGTCCAGGTATTTGTCTAACTTTTCGTTTTTTTTATCTACACACTGTTATATGCTGGAACTGCAAAATCAAGTTGTCTTTTTCTTGTTTGTCTTGTCATTTTCTAGGTCTGGTCTTCTGGCTGGCATCTCAAAATGCCAGAGAATATTATGTGTTTCATTCTCAAGAAAAGAGAATGGTTTATGCATATACCATTTTGTTGTATGGTCAAAAATGTCATATTCATGTTCTGAAATTTGTTTTGTTTTCTTTTATTTGGGCTTTTTTTTTGTATTTTTCCAGTTCACGTTCGTTCCAGTTTCTTTCCAGTTTTTCGCTTAACTTTAATTTCATTCTTAGTTTGATTCTTTTTTTTTTTTTTTTTTTTTTTTTTTTTGCAAAGGCAACGATCTTATTTTTAACTGTAAGGTACCTATAACCCTAGACCGTTTTGAACTCAAGATCTCAGATAATTTTGTATTTCTACGACAGAGTGACTTCAGAAAATATACCTAAAACTAACAAGTTTAAATTATTCAAATCAATCGTATATTTTTTCAATCCATTTTCATCTTTCAAATAAAAAATCTTTTGTGTCTCATCTGTTATATGTTTATTTACTGCTAAATAAAAATGTTTTTGTGTCTTATCTGTTATTTGTTCATTTACTGCTAAATAAAAATGTTTTGTGTCTTATCTGTTATTTGTTTATTTACTGCTAAATAAACATGTTCGTGTCATATCTGTTATTTATTTATTTATTGCTAAATAGAAAT
>CM042147.1:70062395-70072395 GCA_023376005.1 Doryteuthis pealeii | reverse complement strand
GTGAAAGCGTGTGAGTAAGCTGATAGATATGATCAAATACAAATTGATATACAGTGTTAAATTATATAGAATATAAGTAAGGAATATTACTATCATATCCGAATGATAAGAATTTAGATACATCGACGGCGACATTTTTAGAAATGAAAATAAATTCAAAAAATTGAGTTATAAAATCCAAAACCTTTAAATGCTCGAAGCAATTCGAAACAGCAATGGAATTGCGATTGCCGAAGAGAAATTCTTCTTATCAGAAATGGAAATAACAAGCGTATTTACCTGTAATTGTTCCATCCAAGAAAAAAAAAAAAACGCAACAAATTGAAGAATATGACCAGAATTCTTACAAGTTTCTTTCACTTCATCTGTAATAAATTTCAAGAGTCGCTTTGCTAAATGTTTATTACGACACACACAAAAAAAAACAAAAAAACAAACAAACAAAAAAATGTCAGTACATTTAAAACGGAAACTTTATAATAATAATCATCATGTTGCAAAGTTAGCACGGATATCCATTTACATGTTGGAAGCGCGTGGTGTAATGGTTAAAGTCATGGGAAATGAACTCGTTGCCCCGAGTTCAAATCCTGGACGTGGTAATTGAATTTCACTTAGCGCTAATATCCTTGGGAAAGGTATGAATCCTACTCTCCCTCCAGCTATGGGTAAATAGTAGGGAAGACTGGGCTCTTTAACCTTGATTAGGCAACCAGTCTAGGAGAAGGAAAACTCTGAATTCAAACCTGCTGAACTCCGCTTAAGAAATTGACCTTGTGTCGCATCCTGCTCATGCGGAGGGGTTGGTAAATATATAGATATCCATTTACACCGTCAATATCCGGTTGTTTGTTAGGGGTTAGGGTTAAGGGTTAGGGTTAGGGATTAGTTTTATAATTTGGAAAAAAATCTAAAAATCGCCTGTTATAACAACCGGATCTAAAAATCTAAAAATCGTCTGTTAGAACAACCGGATATTGAGTAAATGAAAAATATATCCTTTCTTAAGTGAGATAAAAAAAAACGGGTGCCTAAAGGTCATATGGTCCGAATCATTTGTAATGATTGATTGATTTTAGCGGTGTGGGGTTATTTTCGTATTTGCCTGGAGAGTTGTCTTCCCGTTTAGTTTCGCTGGTTCCCGCTAGGGGCCTCGGGTGTATTTAAGCGGCTGATTTGAACTTCTCTTCCTCTTTTTGCCGTTGCTCGACCTACAAGACACAATGAGGTAGTCTTATGACTACCCCTTTCTTGTTGGGGCTTTGACCCCCCCTTAAATTACTGTAAGTGATTTATACAGCATGGACTATTCCTAGTCTCATGTCTGTTGCTTTTATGTTTATCCTTTTTACACGTAACTTTATACTCTTATGTATGTATGTATTATGTACCCTGTTAATTCTTGTGCTGTTATATAAAATGTTTTGTCCTCCAACCTTTGTCGGAGTTTGTTTGCGTTCCAACGAGTTATGACCTTGTCATAACATTTGAATCCTACAACTGGTGATACCCCGAAGTGATACGAACACGTACCCTTTTGGGCCCAAGTCGACCACAACAATGGTCGTAAAAGTACTCGGGATTTACAACTGGTGACTCCCTACTTTGAACACGCATTCAAATACCTTTAACACGAACTTAAAAAAAAAAAAAAAGGTGTCCCCATCAAAGAAATTATTTCTTTTTCTCCGACTTATGGACTCCTTTTCAGCACTGGAATAAAAATAAAATAAAATAAATATATATATATATATATATATATATATATATATATTCAACAACCGAGAAGAATTATTTTTTTTTACCTCGAAGAAATAGGACAGTTGTTGCTCTTCCCTTACCCATTGCAAGCGGCTTAGGTATCAGCACGTGCGACCAGACTTCGGTGACTACTACTAAAGATACGGACATGGCCACACCATGTGACCTGGATTCCAACCGCAAGGCTACTCAGCAAATTTTTTTTTTTTTTGCTACCCCTCAGAAAGTGAAATGTACATCTAAAATGTCCATTTCTGGACTACGGTATTTGTGTCTTCCAGACTCAAAATACCGACTTTTAAACTTTCAACTCGACTTCGGTGTCTAAAAAGACATTTGACCAGGTCAGCATTGAAAAATGGAACGAGGAGATGGTGAATTTCGAGTTTTTTTTACACACCACGCAGGGAGATATTTGCCCCGTATTTTCCACAAACTTTTTGAAAATTGTACAATAGTACAGAAAATTTTTTTTTACCAAAATTTGAACCTGAAATGGCTCGTAAAAATACTTTTGACTTTTGTTTCATTTGAAACATCTTTTAATGATCCCCGTCGTTTTTTGGCATTTGTTTCATTTGAAACATCTTTTAATGATCCCCGTCGTTTTTTGGCATTTGTTTCATTTGAAACATCTTTTAATGATCCCCGTCGTTTTTTGGCATTTTGTGCCTACTATTTTTTCCAGGAGAAAAATTATTCATAAAGGATAAAAACAGTCCTTATTTCAACTCAGGAATTTGGAAGAAATTTGCCACCACCAAGGAGATTTCTTTAAATTGTACCAACCGCATGGCGGACACATATAAACCTTTTCACACCGGACTTAAACATGAAAATTCTTTTGTTTGTATTCTAAATTACATTCCTGTTTTTTCATGCCTTTTTTTGTGGTTTGCTGGAATATATGTTTGCAAATTTTATTTCTCTGTTTTTGGAACCTTGAACTTTGAACATTCGAGACTCTGTTCTTATCCTTAAAAGGAATACATTTTTTGTTTGTGTTTTCTTTCTGTAAATTTTTGCCCAGCCAACAATTTGGGGGAGAGTATTTGTGGGGTTATTTTCGTATTTGCCTGGAGAGTTGTCTGCTCGTTTAGTTTCGCTGGTTCCCGCTAGGGGCCTCAAGTGTATTTAAGCGGCTGATTTGAACTTCTCTTCCTCTTTTTGCCGCTGCTCGACCTACGAGACACAATGAGGTAGTCTTATGACTACCCCTTTCTTGTTGGGGCTTTGACCCCCCCTTACATTACTGTAAGTGATTTATACAGCATGGACTATTCCTAGTCTCATGTCTGTTGCTTTTATGTTTATCCTTTTTACACGTAACTTTAAACTCTTATGTATGTATGTATTATGTACCCTGTTAATTCTTGTGCTGTTATATAAAATGTTTTGTCCTTCAACCTTTGTCGGAGTTTGTTTGCGTTCCAACGAGTTATGACCTTGTCATAAACTTTGAAACCTACAGTGGCAAGAAAAACCCAGCTAAGATAAGTTCTTTAAAATTGTACGAATTTCTCAATTACGATCACGAAATAAATCCCGTTAAAAATAGTTGTTCAATGTAGGTCCTTGCTAGGCGGCCCACATTAGCATGTCCATGTGTTGGCTTCCACAGGAGAACGTCGCTTATGAGCCTGTCCTTGCTTATCCAGCAATGTCCTGCATGCCTAGTCCGTAATTGATTAATAATAATAATAATAATAATAATAATAATAATAATAATAATAATAATAATAATAACGATTGATTCATTGATTTTAGTGGCAAGAAAACCCGGCTAAGGCGAGTTCTTTAAAATTCTACCAATTTCTCAATTACGATCACGAAATAGATCCCTTTAAAAATAAAACACCTTCAAGAGAGACAAACATGGAAAAAATCCGTCATTTTGATAAATACGGATTTGAATCTAAAAATATCCCTTTTGTAAAGACTGTAAAACAAATAAATATAAATGCCATTTTTTTCATTCTTCATCATCATCATCATCATCATCATCATCATCATCATCATCATCATGTCGCGCTATTAGCACGGATATCCATGACAATCTCTCTCCATCCGTCCCTGTCACTCATCATTCTCGGGAGGTCCTCTACGCAACATCCTGTATCCGCAAAGAGCTGGTCAATATGCGTCTTTGCTGGTCGGCCCACACTGGCGTGCCCATGTGCTGGCTTCCACATGAGAACGTCACTTATGAGTTCGTCCTTGCTTCTCCAGCAGTGTCCTGCGTGTCTTGTCCGTCTTACTCGGATGGTTTGGGTGATGTGGCAGGTGGCCGTACAGCTGTTTTCTCGTGGGATGTTGTTTCCACGTCTTATTCAGGATCACACGCAGCATTCTAGTACAGCTCCCATCTAGTTTATTCTCTCAGTCGCTTCGGTCCAGGTGGTGCAGCCGTACAACAGTACTGACACGACAACGGACTGGAAGAATTGTCTCTTTAACTTGTATGGGAGTTTAGATTATAATAATAGCATGCCCGAAATGCATATAAAATTCAATAGTACTTTCTGTTGTTTTATTCTTATAAGTATTTAAACAAACACTAAATCCCTTTTTGTTATTTCCAAATATTGTATGTGTCGTTAGAGATGTTGGTGTGGGTGGGGTTAATCCAAATATACTTACTAGTTTGCTTGCTTGGTTGGTTTGGTTGTTTTATGGCATATCAACCCTTTTCGGGTCATTCAATGCCAAATCAAGTTAGTATGATTGTTTATCATTATGCCTCAGGTTGCTTACAGTACCTGCTGTTGCTTAAGGGGTCACCCAGTTAAGTATTAAATAGAATCATTGGTTGATTGATTTTAGTGGTATGTCAACCCATCTAGGGTTATTTTATGCATAGTGGGTAGCGAATCGCGTTCATTGTACGTTCATATATTACTTTTACTAGCAAATATATGCACCCTCCGGGTGCAAGTATTTAAGTTTTGATATAATAAAATATCATATTAAATTAGAAAGGCTAATGAAACTGACTAAGAATGCAGATAAAAAGATCTGCAACAGAGGGGGTATAATTGAAAAAATAGAACAACTTTGAAAACTAACTATTCCATCATTTTCCATTACTCCCCTCTTTCATTGGTAACTTTTCCTAATTCAACTATTAAGTTAAAATAGGAAGTAAAGGATAATATTTACAGTTATTTCTTTCTTGTAAATAAATTTCTTTTAAAGATTTATCACGAGATTTTTGTTTATATTTCTTAAGATAAAACAAAACAATTAGAAATCAATAATACCAAGCACATATTTTATTAAAATAAAATTTTAAATAGCAATATGCAAATTTAGCCTTCTCGTTCAAACTGTTAAACCGCTATTTTGTTGTATATATAAATACAATTGCATGTTATTAGTACGTAGATATGGTCAAACAGTATTGATAATGCTAAAACAATTTTTATTAAATAACCGGAAGGTTTAAAAGAATGAAATCATGGAGTAATTGACGTAAATAATTAAGGGAATTGTGACTTGAGTAGTAATATAGTTTCGGTTACAGACAGAAAAACACACAATCTCCATATTAATAGATGTGTATGTGTTTGTTAGACATTTTTTTGCATACCGAATGCAAATGATTTTTAAACAGTATATATATTTAACCAACCCATCCGAACGAGTAGGATGCGACATAAGGTCAATTTCTTAAAGCGGAATTTAACGGTTTGAATTTTCAGAGTTTTCCTTCTCCTAAACTTGGTTACCTAGCATGATTAAAGAGCCCTGTCTACCCTGCTATTTACCATAAGCTGGAGCGAGAATTGGATTTATAATTTCCAAAGTATTAGCTACCATGTGAAGTGCTAACCAGCATCGTCCAGGAACTGAACGTCCGATGGACGAGTACCATTTTCCTACGACTCTATCCCAATACAACCACGCGCTCCTAAACTTTAAACGGGTATATTTGGAACCCAAGATGAAATTAAACAAGCTACGAGCACCCCGATTTAGACAATTTTTAGATTTTTTAAAAATTATAAAAGTTAACCCCTTAACACCAACCCTTAACCCCTAACCCCTAACAAACAACTGGATATTGACGGTGTAAATTGGAAAAAGCATGTCCTTTCTTAATCGAGATCAAAAAGGGGCTGCCCTAAAGGCTAATATAGTCCGAAAAGTTAACCAAAACTATAAGGACATAAGTACGGGAACCTGCTAACTCTAGCACAAAAAAAAATTGGATTTAATCCCATTTCCATCAACATTGGGTTTATCCATAATAATTTTTATTGCGTAGGCTTGCAAAAAAATACAATTAATTTTGAATAATTTAAATTTTAGTTTGTTTAAGGCATATTTATTGCAAGTCAGAATTTTCAGCTATTAAAGAAAAAATGTTTTGCGTCTAATCTGGTATGAGGCTTATTTTCTTCAAATGAAAAAAGAAATAGTGAAATTTCCATTAATAATTGCCTGCGGCGGAAGTATAAATTAACATAGATTAATAGGCAAATAAACCCAAAATAACAATTAATTTAATTTTTAATTGTATTTAATTTAATTTAGAATAATTTAAGATGTAGGTATTTACGAAAACAAAACTTCCAGAGTAGGATGTGACACCAAAGGTTGAAAGTTCGGGTATCCAGCGAGTTCTAATTTCGCTATTTAGTACTTAATTTATTCTGCGTGAGTAGCATTCTTAACAATACACTACGATGCGGCTCCCTAGGTATTAACCCAATTTCGTTCCATATGGGTAGGGTGTGACACAACGGCGCAATATGGCGGTATCCCAACGAGTTATAGAATTCGCTATTCAGTAATAAGGGAATCTCTAGAATATCCTTGATTTCATGTGTTTCTGTCTGTTGGTCCCTCTCTCTCCTGCCACAACACAACACACACACACACACACACCACACATATATATATATATATATATATGTCCTTTGAATCACTCTCTTTTCTTTCTCTTCTTCCTCGTCATTCTTATTCTTTTTCTTTCTACTTCTTTCATCATCAAAGGGATCTGTGAGAATATCCTGATCTTGTGTTTGTCTGTCTGTTGTCTCTCTCTCTTCTCTCTCTCTCCTCTCTCTCTCTCTCTCTCTCTTCTCTATTTATATATATATATATACTATAATATATATATATATATATATTATATCGAGAAATTTTTCAAAACATCGGATTTCAGTCACAGGAGTCGCTGTACCTTCAGGACAACACAACTTTAATTATAGTCTTCCGAGACTGAAACGCCAAGATATATATATATATATATATATTATATATATATATATATATATATATTATATATATATATGTGTATGTGTGTGTGTGTGTGTGTTGTGTGTGTGTGTGTTGTGTGTATGTGTTCTTGATCACTCTGTCTCTTTTTCTTTCTCTTCTTTCTCGTCATCTTCTTCCTCGTGATCATCTTCTTCTCTTCTTCTTCTTCTTCTTCTTCTTCTTCTTCTTCTTCTTCTCTTCTTCTTCTTCTTCTTTCTTCTTCATCATCATTATAATCATCCCCATTTTAGATTAGTCTTATTTTACTTATTTCTTTTTCATTATTTTTACATAATCCATTTCAATAATTTAGCTGATCGTTTGTTACATTGCTTCTTTTTCACTCTCTGACATTTTAACCCCCCACCTCCCGCTTTTTCTCCCCCCAATCTTTAAAAACCTTGTTATTGCCGATTGATTGCAGGTTCACTTGTTACGTAAAATGACTGAAGGCGCATGCGTGCGTGCGCACACATGCGCATTAAGAAGTAGGCCATCATATGAAGCAGCCATAATTAAATACGGCAAGATCCCTCTCGTTAAAATGCTCAACTTCTAACTATTCTTAAAACATTTTGGTCAAAAAGAAATAACAC
Organism: Doryteuthis pealeii; assembly: GCA_023376005.1. Lineage (NCBI taxonomy): Eukaryota > Metazoa > Mollusca > Cephalopoda > Myopsida > Loliginidae > Doryteuthis > Doryteuthis pealeii. Next base: position 70,064,773 of record CM042147.1, on the reverse strand, counting down.
ACACACACGCACACGCACACACACACACACACATACACACACACATACATGTATGTATATATATACCCATTCATGTTTGTTTATATATATATATATATATATATATATATATATAAATATATATATATATATATGGGGTAGTATAAATTAACATACAATTTTAAAAGGAAATAATCCAAAATACAATTAATTTAATTTTAATTGTATTTAATTTTATTAAGAAATAATTTAAGATGTAGGTATTTACGAAATCAACTTGCCACGAGTAGGATGTGACACAAGGTCGAAAGTATCGGGTATCCATAGGATATATATATATATATATATATATATATATATATATATATATATATATATATATATATATATATATATATACTATAGTGTGAGATGGTCACTGTTCAGCTTTACTGGAATGGTGTACCAAAGCCAGTATTATTGGTAGAGTGCTCAATATGAAATAGAGCTGTTATATAATACAATAAGAAAATATATAAAAGTTTTACATATCTAAATAGATATGTATATATATATATATATATATATATATATATATATTATATATATAATATACCTTGATATATACGAGTTTAATTTGTTCCGATCATAACCCAATTTCCTTGTTGAACAAATCAATTTTCCCAAATGAAATCAACTGAAATGCCATTAATACGTTCCAGCCCACTACAAACACCCTATTTCTTTAGATGCTTTTTAAATAAAAAAAATAGCATTGCATTGTATAAAATCTTAATAAAATATGATTTAATGAATTATGTGGTATATGTTTTGATACTTAATTTTCATGAATTTTTTTTGGCGTAATAAATTATATAACTTAAATGTTTTTATGAAACTTATTAACATAAGCGTATTTAAAGCTCGCTTATAGCTCTAATTTTAGCTCTCAACACAATGCAAAAATCGACCGAATGAAAGATCGTAACTCAGAAAACGCTCAGAAAAGTTAGGTAACACTATATATATATATATATATATATATATATATATATATATATATATATATATATAGAGAGAGAGAAGAGAGAGAGAGAGAGAGAGAGAGAGATAGATATATACATATATACATCACCATTATACATACATTATATACATATATACTATAGATATATATACATATATATATATATACATATATACATAACCATTATCCATACATTATATACATATATACTATAGATATATATATATATATATATATATAATATATATATATATATATACATAACCATTATCCATACATTATATACATATATACTATAGATATATATACAATATACATATATACATCACCATTATACATTACATTATATACATATATATTGTAGATATATATACATATATATATATATATACATATATACATCACCATTATCCATTACATACATATATACATTAGATATTATATACATATATATATATATTACATATATACATCACCATTACAAAATTATATACATATATACTATAGATATTATATACATATATATATACATATATACATATATACATCTCCATTATACATACATTATATACATATATATTTATAGATATATATTACATGTATATATACATATATACATTATATACATCACCATTATACATACATTGTATACATATATACTATAGATATATATACATATATATATATACATATATATATCTCCATTATACATACATTTAGCTATACATATATATTAAGATATATTATACATATATATTTATACATATATACATTCTCCAATTTATACATACATTATATACATATATGATTATAGAGATATATACATATCTCTCGTGCCCNTTCTAAATGTACTGACATTTTTTTGTTTGTTTGTTTTTTTTGGTGTGTAGTAATAAACATTTAGCAAAGCGACTCTTGAAATTTATTACAGATGAAGTGAAAGAAACTTGTAAGAAATTCTGGTCATATTTCTTTCAATTTGTTGCGTTTTTTTTTCTTGGATGGAACAATTACAGGTAAACTTGACGCTTGTTATTATACCATTTATGAATAGAAAGAATTTCTCTCGGCAATCGCCAATTCCATTGCTGTTTCGAATTGCTCGAGCATTTAAAGGTTTTGGATTTTATAACTCAATTTTTTGAATTTATTTTCATTTCTAAAAATGTCGGCCGTTGATGTATCTAATTCTTATCATTCGATATGATAGTAATATTCCTTACTTATATTCTATAAATTTAACACTGCCATATCAATTTGTATTTGATCATATCTACCAACTTACTCACACGCTTTCACAAACACACACACACACACACACACACACACACACACACACACGGTTTTACAACTTATCATATCGTCGTGTAATAAAAGTCACTAGAAGAGGAAT
>CM042147.1:70039895-70047395 GCA_023376005.1 Doryteuthis pealeii | reverse complement strand
CTATATTTTTACGGCATGTGGAATTGACCAAATTAAAATAATTAAGTTTTCTTAAATAACTAGTTTTACAATGGTATGTCATGAGTTTAGAATTAGGTAAACAAAAGAGAATCGAATGAATATTAGTTAAGAAATATTTTAGGAACAATAGAAACAATGTTTTAAATTCCATGGGAAAATTTTAGCTTAATGATCACGTAGACAATTACAAAAGAGAATTATAAAAAGACCCTTTTAGCTGAAAGAGAGACAGTGGGAGCTTACGCTCTTCCCGACTCGACAGAGTTGGGGCGAATGCCTTCTAACTAGACAGTAGGAGCAAAAGTTCTCCCCCAACATCGACACAATGGGGAGAAGTCGCTGCCCGAAGACACAAAATGATATATCAAGTTGGTCTCGTATTTTCGTTTCCAATTTTTCTATCTCGATCAACAACATCAAATTTCAATCACAAATTTCAATCACGGAAAAACTGCTCTAATGTTGACACTACCAATCGCACAAATATAAACAATACATCACACTTGTCACACACAACTACGTACAGACACATATAGTCTGCAACATCGCTGAAAGAACAATTGAATATACCAATTGTAAATTAATGTATATAAAGTTTGTTTCTTTTATCAATTTTGTCTTCTTTTGTTTTGTATGGAAACTTCATTTCCGTAGTTTTATACATTTAAATTGTGGGGACCCATAACTCGGATCTTCAACTCCTCAACTAAACACTCACCAAACAACCACAGTTCCTACAGGCTAGAAAGAAAAAAACAAAAAAATCCTTATTAACTTTTACAAGAAAATGATTTATTTTTCAGTTGTTAAAGGCACTACAATAAAAAGAATTAATGAGTCAAAAGTTTTGCTATAATTTGGTGATGTGAAGCACAATTCAGCATCTCAAGATGTAAAGTTATGAAGGTGATGAACCACACTGGACTGTGAGATACCAAGCTCGCCTGATACTCTCTAAGTGTTACTTTCCGGATTTGTCTGAATGGCATAACGCATGGCCTCGAAATCCAAGGTTTTAGGACTACCTGACCTTGCCTGATCATTGATGTTCTTGCAACCCAAACAAACATTTTAGCTCAGTCGGTAGAGCGTTCGGCTAGAAACCACAAAGTTCCTAGTTCGATACCCGCCCTCGCCAACTCAGCGTATGAGTAGCACAAGGATCTGTGCGGTAAAGTAAGGAGCTGATGGTAGGTGCGGCGCTCCACCTCAGACGCTAAAATAATCTCCTTGGTCTAGCGCTAGAGAAAAGGGGATAGACTCCCTCGCTGCATGGCTGATACCGACATTAGGCCACCCCGACGACTTTACTTTACTGTGATCAACTGCCCGTTCACCTCTTGCACAAACAAATGAATTCGGTTGCTGCTGCAGCATTATGACCTAGGTCAAAATTATAAAGCTGAAGTTCCAATATTAGACTGTTCATCTGTACAGTTTTAAAATAACTCACGGAGTGAAACAATGCACAATGTGTCACCACACCATCTACCACAATACCTTGAAATTAGTACCTGATTCTTTTGCCGTTTTAAAAGACTGTAATGACCCTTCAACTTCCTCCCATACTCAAAACTGTCATCCACTCTTTCTTCACTGGAGGACGTCTGTTGAAAAATATCAGACGTCGAGGATGCAACACACGAAGAATATTGTTGCTGTCTCTCAAAAATCAACCATAGAATTAAGATTACCTTTTTGTTAGGAGGACAAGTGCAAACTATCTGCCTTGTTTGGCAATTTTCTTTGCTGCACTTTTCAGCAAAGTCGTCACATCTTAAGACGGGCAGTTTACAGCAACATGAAGAAATATCAAATAATCTGTCCAGCTCTTCCTCCATTCTTTTCACTTTGTGTGTAGTAAGAGATTTTCTGTTAATCTGTTTTACCAATTGAATAGAATAATCCGGCAATATTCTCAGAGTTATTCTCTGATATCGAGAATCGTGGGGGAAAGTTGGTCGGCAATGTGTTGAGAAATACATTCCAAGTGTAGACATCACTGCCAGGTGTTCACATAGCAGTTATTGAAGACATTTCGATATCAGAACATATTTTTAATTAACGAATGGATATGTTTGTTTATCAGTTAATCGCTTCTTCTTTTCATTTTTTTTTTTTTTTTTTGGTTTATCAGCTCTTTAAACAAAAATGGGTTATCAACTCTTTAAACAAAAATATTTCAAAACTTTCTAAAAAGATAATTTTCTTAGTAAAAACTTTTTTGCTGACGATGAATTAAGGTCGAAACTATTTGAGAACAATCAAAAGGTAGCTAACTACCAAAAATGTCACCCCATCTCTCTCTCTCTCTCTCTCTCTCTCTCTCTCTCTCTCTCTCAAGTTCGATAGCCGCTAAAATGGTTCATAGAAAAAACTCAAATGAGGTGCCTGGAGTAATGGTTTTATCCTAGGAAATGGACAAGACGGTCCGAGTTCGAATACTGGACGAAGCTGTTTCCATTTCACATAGCGCTAATTTCATTGCTAATTTCATTGGAAAATATACGATTCTTCCCTCCAGCTATTGGTAAATAGTAGCTAGAATGGGCTGCTTAACCTTAATATGACAACCATTCTTGCAAATGGAAAACTCTGAATCCAAAGCCTGTTAAACTGCGCTTAAGAAATTGACCTTGTTACACACTCTACTCGTTGGGTATATAATATATATATATATATATATATATAATATATATTATATATATAATATGGTGTGTGTGTGTGTGTGTGGTGTGTGTAAGATGGAATGAAAATGAATCCGAGATATGAGGAAGAATGAATAGAAAGAAAGAATAGAATGGATAATAAAATTGATTAAATTCATCTTTTATTATCCATTCTATCCTTTCTTTTCTTTATCATTCTTCTTATAATATATTATTATATATATTATATATATATATATATATATATATATATATATATATATATATATAGACAAAAAAAAGGTGTCCATTTCCGAAAATCGTCTCTAAAGATAAAGGTTTACTTTGAAATCGATCAGACAAAAAAATATTTTTGTTTTTATTCTTTATGTGCATTGTATTGGCTTCAATTATTAATATATATATGTATATATATAGGGTGTTCGGGATAAATTGGACTATTTATATTTGTTATCCGTAAGTTGGACGTATCGACACATCGACACACACTACGCATCAATTAAAAGCTTGTCCCCTTCTTCATTCATATACGTGATGACAGATAGAATGGATGATTGGAACCCACTTGAATCATGGAAGAGAATACCTTGTATCATGATGATCTGCACCGGCCATTAAAGTAAGGAGATTATGGTTGCTCTTTGAACCCTGTAAAATTAATCGGGAATTAACAGGAGAATTTCAATGGAGACTACGAGGCTTTACCATCTTTTTTATTGTAGATTATATATATATATATATATATATATATATATATATAACTGTTATGAAACCAAACTGATTTAAGAGTAGTGTCTTGTCCATCCGGGTGTTTACGACAATCATTTGCTGATTATGAGGATTTAAGCCTGGGTTTCTCAAAGTAATTCATAGAGATCCCAGGGTGTAAATAAAATTTTACCAGGGTTAATAAAAACATAGCGATCCACAGGAGATTAATTTACAAGTTTTCATTGTGAATCTATTTATTATAGTAGAACAAAAATCACTGGATCATATAGACACTTTGCAGATATGGCACATCCAGCAAAATGCCTGATTGGGCATAATGGCCATTAGTGATGTGTTGTTCACAAACGACTCGTTCAAAACATACGTCTCCATTCAATGAATGAACGATCAGGCTCTGGGGTTGTTGAACCTTTATTGGTGTCACAAACCTGCAACCTAATATTCAGGATCACCTCGGTGCCCACCAAACCGAATCTTCCCATTAAAAACTAATTCAAGAATTCAAGATGTGTTTGCATCTATTGAGCATTGATTAATAATCATCATCATCATCATGTCGTGCAGGCAGCACGCATATCCATGAAAATCCCTCGCCAACCTTCCCTATCATTCATTTCCCCGGAAGTTCTTCCGCGCAGCAGCCAGCATCTTCACATAGTTGTTCAATGTATGTCCTTGCTGGGCAGCCCTCATTAGCATGTCCATATGTTAGCTTCCACAGGAGAACGTCGCTTATGAGCTCGTCCTTGCTTCTCCAGCAGTGTCCTGCATGCCTAGTCCGTAATTGATTGATAATAATAATAATAATAATAATAATAATAATAATAATAATAATAATAATAATAACGATTGATTGATTAATTTTAGCGGCAAGAAAACCAGGCTAGGCGATTTCTTTAATATTCTATCAATTTCTCAATTACAATCACGAAATAAATCCAGTTAAGAATAAAACACCTTCAAGAGAGACAAACATGGCAAAAGTCCGTCAAAAGTCTCCCTTTTTAAAGACTGTAAAACAAATAAATATAAATGCCATTTTTTTAAATTCTTTCATCAATCATCATCATCATCATCATCATCATCATCATGTCACGCTGTTAGCACGGATATCCATGACAATCTCTCTCCATCCGTCCCTATCACTCATCATTCTCGGGAGGTCCTCTACGCAACATCCAGTATCCGCACAGAGCTGGTCAATGTACGTCTTTACTGGTCGGCCCACACTGGCGTGCCCATGTGCTGACTTCCACACGAGAACGTCACTTATGAGTTCGTCCTTGCTTTTCCAGCAGTGTCCTGCGTGTCTTGTCCGTCTTACTCGGCTGGTTTGGATGATATGTGGCAGGTAGCCTTACAGCTGTTTTCTTGTAAGGTGTTGTTTTCACGTCTAGTTCAGGATCGCACCCAGTATTCTTGTGCAGCTCCCATCTAGTTTATTCTCTACTCGCTTCGTTAGGGTCCAGGTGGTGAAATTTACGTTAAGTTTCGTTAATTTTACATTGTATGTTTATATCTAAATTTTTTGGCTGTTTTATTATTATTATTATTATTATTATTATTATTATTATTATTATTATTATTATTTGCACTCAGTGATATGATATCAACTATTCCTATCTAATATAAATAATTTGCACACTTTATAGTTTCAAGTATTCTTATTTAAGACTAATATTTTATACATAATTATATATTTTCAAGTAAGTATTACCATTAAATAAAAATCATTTGTTCGCATACAAATGGTTTCAAGTAACTAGTAATAATAATTCTGAGTAAACAATTATAATTTTAAGTAACAGACCATATGACCTTTAGGCACCCTTTTTTGATTAAATAATACTAACTCTCTTGTAGTTTGCTTTTTCTTATTATCAAAGATAGGTTGTAAAACTTTGAAACTCTGTCGGTATAAAATCTTAAAAAGCGTAGGTAGGAGGAACGAGATGCATGCGGAAACTTTTTTGTATTGGTTGAGGAAAATTGAGTCTTTTTCATCAATTTTTTTATTTGAAGATTGTATTTTCACAATACATGAAACTTATACCCATGAGACTAACACGAGTAGTCACCCCGATGAACGGTGAAACAGTGAAACAAAACTGTATGTGGTTGACAATATATAAATATATATAAGATACGGCAGCATGAAGCTAATAGCTCTTGGTTACTGTCAGTTTCTTGCCAATGCGATTTTCAAACTAACTAGGTTAGAAAATTGCATAGGCAAGTAATCAAGCACCGCTGACGTCATATCCACGATACCCAAACTTAGATATACATTCTCTGTCCAAAGTATTGAGTACTATTTACTTTTAAATAAAAAGCAATATTAATCACTATTCACTTATAAATAAAAATCAATACAGACACACACAACACGCACACACACACACACACACACACACATATATATTATGTATATATATATATATATATATATATATATGTGTGTGTGTGTGTGTGTGTGTGTGTGTGTGTGTGTGTGTAGAATTAAACAAAAGACACATCTCCAGTTTAACAATTTTATTTTTGATCTTTTCGAGTTTTCTTGCCAACTTTTTAATATTTTAACATTAATATAATTTTTTTAAACACATCACCCCTGATGATGGCACTTCGAAGTTCCGAAAGTACTCGGACCTGAACTTTGGTGGACTTATCCACGAATTCCACCCAAATATTAAAAAGTTGGCCAGAAAACTCGAATAGATCAAAAATGCCCAAATACACACACATACACACACACACACACACACACACGCACATATATATATATATATATATATATATATATATATATATATATATATATATATATATATATATATATAGGCTAAATTATTATTATTGTTGGAGAATTGATTATAGAGGGCTCATTACTTATGTAAGAGCTTATTTATATTTATTTATAATTAATAATACAATTTAAAAGTCGGTCCTACCATTGGTTTCTGAATAACACTTTTTCCCTAGGAAAAAGTGTTATTCAGAAACCAATGGTAGGACCGACTTTTAAATTGTATTATTAATTATAAATAAATAAATATATATACATATATATAGGACAGGTTAAACTCAGTCGGAAGAACGTCCAACTAGGAACTACAAGGTTCCTGGTCCGGTACCGACCCCCGCCAACTCGGTGTATGAGTAGCACAGGGTCTGTGCGGTAAAGTGAAGAGCAGATGGTAGGTGTCGTGCTCAACCTCAGGCGCCAAAGTCAATCTCCTTGGTCGAGCATTAGTGAAAAGGGGATAGACTCCCTCGCTGTCTGACTGATACCGACTTTAGGCAACCCCGCCGTCTTTACTTTTACTATATATATATATATATAATATATATATATATATATATATATATATATATATATATGTTATCACAGCGTCAACGGCGCCGTTGAATCTATGTTTAAGTTATCCTAACTTAGATTTATATGTTCTATCAGGGATATTAAACATTATTTATTTATAAATATAGTATCAATATTAATCAATTAATATATATAAATTTTTAGTATATATATATATATATATATATATATATATATATATATATATATATATATATATTAGTATGTATATATATATATATTTTTAGTATATATATATATATATATATATTTTTTTTATTTAGTATATATATATATATATACATATTAGTATGTATATATATATACATATTTTTAGTATGTATATATAATATACATATATTTTTAGTATATATTATATATATATATATATATATATATATATATTATATTAATATACATATTTTTAGTATATATATATATATATACATATTTTTAGTATGTATTTTTATAATATATATTTTTTAGTATGTTATATATATATATTATATATATTATTTATATATAATATATATTATATATTTTAGTATGTATATATATATAATATATATATATTTAGTATATATATATATATAATATATATTTATATATAATATTATATATATATATATATATATATATATATATATATATATATATATATATATATAATATATATATATATATATATATATATATATATATATATATATATATATATAT
>CM042147.1:70022395-70034895 GCA_023376005.1 Doryteuthis pealeii | reverse complement strand
TCTGAATAATCGAAATAATACTAATTATCAAGCCCCATCTCAAAATTCAGAGAAATTGTATAGATACCAATAAAGATGAGGACAATAGTCTGAATAATCCAAATGTTTCAAATTATCAAGCCTCATCTAAAAAAAATTCAGAGAAATAGTGTAGATAACAATAAAAATGTGGGCAATAGTCCGAATAAGCCAAATAATACAAATTATCATGCCTTATCTCAAAAATTCAGAGAAATAGTGTAGATAAAAATAAAGATGAGAACAGTAGTCTGAATAATCCAAATAATACAAATTATCAAGCCTCATCTCAACAATTCAGAGAAATAGTGTAGATAACAATAAAGATGTGGACAATTGTCCGAATAAGCCAAATAATACAAATTATCAAGCCTCATCTCAACAATTCAGAGAAAATAGTGTAAATAACAATAAAAATGAGAACAATAGTCCGAATAATACAAATTATCAAGCCTCAACTCAGAATTCAGAAAAATAGTGTAGATAACAATAAAGATGTGGACAATAGTCTTATTCTCTCTCTCTCTCTCTCTCTCTCTCTCTCTCTCTCTCTCTCTTCTCTCTCTCTCTCTCTCTCTCTCTCTCTCTCTCTCTCATTTTCATTGGTGTGCAGTAATATGAATCTATTTTTGGGGTGTATGGTGAAATATTTTCGGTCTTGAAAAATACTGCGTCACCTCTGAGTGCATCAGATTTTTATCACGTCCAGATACTATTGTCTCGACTGTCGATTAGTTGTCCTACGGCCATTGTCTGCAATCGAAATAACTCCAAGGAAACGTACTGAATTTTTTAACACTGTACGAACACACTGTCAAGCCTTACAGAGTGATCGCGGACATTAAATTAATAACGGAATTATTCGTTTTGTTTCAGTTAATTTGCACAAGGGTGCATATATCATTGGGAATATCTCTTTTATCTTTTCTCTATAGACGTCTAAATGGTTTGATGTAGCGCTGCCACATTTACCATGCTTATGTATTGTCTCTAACAATAAATAAATGATTAATGGCACTCATGGCAGTGCAAGACATAACTGATCGCATAGAATTTAAATTTCTAAGCATCAAAAGAAAGAAAACTCTAATTGTCTAATGCGAATAATTATTAAACATTTCTCATTTTGTTTCTAAATAGTTTTATCACACACATTACCCGCTCCAATTTTCATTTCTGATGATATCGGTAAATAAATAAGAAATTGGAAATTTTATCGGAAATCCTACCGTCTAAAAGTCTATTGAACAGATAATTTGTATACTTTTCCTCTTTTCTATTCCATTCTTACATTTGGTCTGTTTATATTATTTTATTATCATATTATCTATTAGGCTGTGGTTGTATCAGTGCTGCTATATGGCTGCACCACTTGCACTCTAACGAAGCGTCTTGAGAATAAAGCTAGATGGGAGCTGAACAAGAATGCTGCGTGCAGTCTTAAACAAGTCGTGGAAACAGCACCCCACAAGGAAGCAGCTGTACGGTCACTTGCCCCCCCCCTCATCTCACAAACTATCCGAGTAAGACGGAGTAGGCATGCAGGACACTGATGGAGAAGCAAGGATGAGCTCATAAGCGATTTTCTCCTGTGGAAGCAAACACATGGACATGCTAGTGTGTGTCGCTCACCAAGGACCTAAATTGACCAGCTATGCGAAGATGCTGGTTGCCCCGCAGAGGACCCCCCAGGTGTATTGAATGATAGGGAAGGTTGGCGAGAGATTGTCACGGATATCCGTGCTGCATGCGCGACATGATGATGATGGTGATGTATTATTATTATATTACTAGCGGCGGCTACCCGGCGTCGCCTAGTTAGAGGGGATTTTTTAAAGTTAGTCCCGCTGATCCATTATTACTGAATCGTGAGGTAAATCCTCGTGGGATGCCCCATTTCAGTCCCTATGTAAAAAAAATAGACCTTGCATTGATCCAGCTACTCTGAAAAGAAATGTTAATGTCTACTATCTAAAATATTAAATGAAAAAAAAAATGCTGCCATCATTTAAATTTTATTTTTTAATTATCTTTACGAATATAAATCAAATCACTTTTATTTTTGCTCATAAACCAAGCTCTGGTGATATTTAATGTGCATATATATATATTTACTTTGTCGTTAATTGATTTATTTTCGAAGTTTCCTCCGGACATACATATATATACAACTGCCCTTTATATATGTATAGATATATATGTGTGTGTGTGTGTGTGTGTGTGTGTGTGTGTGCGCGCGTGTGTGCTATTTAATTTTGGTTTCATAGTTCCTATGCTGTAGAGTTTGGTAATCATCATCATCATTATGCATCCAAGTAATGAATCATTTATAGTTTAGATTTAGAGCAGATAATAAAAAAGCCATCCCATAAATCATTATAGACGTGTCTAATGAAATTGCTTTTTCTAAAAATTCATTATGATTAAAGAGTCCTGGGTGTCCCCGTGGCGTAGTGGCTAATGTACGGGACGGTGACCTCCTAGTAAGCGGTTCTAGCTCTAGCCGGGCTATTGCGTTCACTTTCGGCAAATTCCCATTGGGAAAGGTATGATCCCTCCTTATCTTCCAGCTAAATAGTACAACTACTATTCTTCTCTAACGAAGAATTTAGCATTAAATTATCCACGGAGGTTGATATAACATTAACTCTTTGCCTTCACAAAACCGCTCACAGCGGCTCTCCCACCACTGCGATCCCACCGTAACCCGCTAGCAGCGGCTCTCATTATAATTGAACAGAAGGGCTCAGATAATAATAATAATAATAATAATAATAATAATAATAATAATAATAATAATAGGACGTTATTTGAATAGAAGTGAATAAATAGTGAACTTTGAAATATTTCCATCATACAGGTAAAAATAACAAGACACTTAGAACAGCCGTTGGGGAAATTTGGTAGGCAAATCATCATCCAGGCCATGTTACCCACCCAACTTCAATTTTTTGAAATTTTGACCAAGTGTGGATTATGATAAAGTTAGACAATCACCAAAATTTGAGTTTCTAATTCCAAAAATTAGCGGTCTTAGATCGATCTTTAGCTCTCCAATTTTTTTAGAATTGTCTAACGTTAACATAGTTGACACCTGGAAAAAGTTCAGAAAAACTGAAGGGTGAAGGTGACAATTTTACCTTTTCTGTGTGATTTGACATGGAATTACCCAAAATTGAATCAAACCAAATATTAATCTGGTACCAGTCTCATATTTCTCACGTTACCTGTTATGTCATAGTTGATCCTCATCTAAGTACTAAACAGATTTGATGATCCTAGGATTTAGAATTTACTAAACTAAGCTTAGTTTGGTTCATCATTGCTTGACCTACTTGCTGTTCCTTTGCAGTCACTCATCTATGTAATGTGTAGGCGCATCGCTACTTAATACTTTTGCGACGGAGGTGATTTTTACACTCTTTCCTTTTAGTGAGAATGGGTTAAATTTTTGTTTAAAAACATTTTGAGTCTTGAATATTGTTGGAATTATTTTCATATAAGGTGTGCTCTAATTCCCCACCTGGATTTATCGAATCCTGCGATTTCATAGCCTCAACATAATTGCTGGCTATGGTAGATAATAAGTAACAGTAGTCAAAAGTTTTTTAACTTAAAATTATCAATTACAAAGAAATCAGTATACTTGCGACCATTGACGAAGGAACTTAGGATTCTTTACCCGAGAGGATTACCAAAGGATTCATTATCGAGGGACTTTTTACCAGGAACTGAGAACACTTTTCCAGAGGAACCAAAGGATTCATTATCGAGGGACTCTTTGCCAGGAACGGAGAACTCTTTACCAGAAGAACCAAAGGATTCATTATCGGAGGACTCTTTACCAGGAACGGAGAACTCTTTACCAGAAGAACCAAAGGATTCATTATCGGGGGACTCTTTACCAGGAACGGAGAACTCTTTACCAGAAGAACCAAAGGATTCATTATCGGAGGCCTCTTTACCAAGGATCCAATTCCACTGAACAAGCGCTCTTGCTTGAAGGCCAAGGGATGACCCATAAAAACGTAACAGATATGACGTTAAACTGACCTAATAGTGAAGATCCAATTCTGGAGCTCTATGAAGTGTGGAGTGTCCCTTTGTCATCGTTACTGCCAGGTCCGCCGTCACCTGGAGTGGTAGTACCTGTCAGGCTCCCATGTATAGGGAAATAGAAGAAAATTAGTTAAAAATGTGTTTAAAATCAAAAATGAGTTAAAAAAACGAAATTTCAGTACACATCAAGAATGAATAGAAAAAAAACATCGGCATATAATAACCCAACAAGGGTTGTCATGCCGTAAAGTCCAAAAACGAAAGAAGAAAAGAAAGATATTTATTTTAATAAACCAACAGTTAGTTATTATAATGAATAGAAATTTCAATTTGTCCAAGTCAAAAAGTAGTAACATAATGAGCATCAGAACCCCCACCCCCAAAAAAACGCAAAATGATATTACACATCTAATTTAATTTTAATACATTTTACACTAGGCACTGCCAAAGATGGCGCCAAATCCATATTTTACAAAAATAAATGTACCCCTCACCCATTGAAAAAATTTATTTGCAACCACGAATGGTACACAACGATCAATTAAAAATATGATGATGTACCAGTGGTGGTATACAACGGTCAAATTAAAACATAATAATGTACTACCCTTGGTATACAACAGTCAATTTGAAATTTAAAAATGTACCACCGGGAATACATAATGGACGATGTGTAATATGACAACGTAATATTGGTGGTACGCACCGGTCAAATAGAAATATGACATATGTAGAAATATGACAAGGTATCAGCGGTCGTACACAATGATCAATTTAAAATAAGGCAATGTGATATGTTTTTAACATACAGAAGAAATTCTATGAAATAGGAATGATAAATGCAAGGCAAGGTTATTGGAAAATTAACAAAAGATTTATTAAAACACAGAGTAGAATAATGCTTCTAATATTCCAACGTTCACAAATGTCAACAAATGCTTTTTCAAAACAAAGGGAAGCAACTCTATTTTTGTTCAAGTCTTTTTAGGTGTACCTAACACAATGTAATACCGACGATACACGGCAGTCAATTTGAAATACGACAATGTACCACCGGTGGTATATAACGGTCAATTTGAAATATGAAAACGTTCCATCTGTGGTACCCAACGTCATAAACGTGTTATCTTTGTTTATCTAGCATGTAGCAGTACTTGAATTTCTAAGCGTATTTTATCAAAAGGATTATTCTTATAAATTCATATCGTTATTCCACAGCCATGTATTTTCCCTGTTCTGGCATGAGTATTCTAAGATTGTTATTGGCTTCCCTGGAAGTTTTTCTTATTGCACGAGTTCATACACTGGGTTTCCTTTCTCATTCCTTAAGGTTTTCCCGCAGTGTGGACATTACTGAATAATTTAATAATGCTTCGAACTGTTTGAACCGACTACTTGAAATTGCTTGCAAATGATGTTGTAGTTTCCATCCACCATCGAGGGCAGATGAAATCTTAACCCTCGGGTCCTTGCTAAATTATTTAATCTTAACGATGGTGTCTGATTCCTTCGAGTCAGAAATTACGAATAATCCATTGTTAGTTTCGGTTAAGCTCCGGTCCCAAAGGGTACAATACCGCACGCACACATGCACGTACACACACACACACACACATACACACGCTCATAGACGCAGGTACGCTCATAGACGCACAGGCATACACACACACACACACACACATACTCACTCACACACACAAACATATATATTATATATTATATATATATGTGTGTGTGTGTGTGTGTGTGTATGTGTGTGTGTGTATTTGGAAGTTTGGGGAACTCGGCGGAACAAAAAATACCAAACAAAAAAACACAAAAAAACAAGTCACAATTTTGTCTGTCAGAAAAAAATATGAATAAACCGAATGTGTCGGGATAATAAATATTAGAAATGACTCAATACATACTTGTAGGGTGAGTTTAGGGAACAGAATATATATATATATTATATATATATATATATATATATGTGTGTGTGTGTGTGTGTGTGTGTGTATGTGTGTATATGTGTGTGTGTGTGTGTTAGCGGGGAGTAAACCTTGTGCTACACATTGCAGCTGACCAATTAAAATTCAGTTTTCTTCCCCATATTAAAGGACTAAGCAACAACGTATATAAATCAAACGCAAAATCAGATTCCCCACTTGGTCTGAAGATCGCATAGGTGAGAGAGGACGATGGCGAGAGGTAGTAATGACCATGAATAAGTACAAGCCTGACAATTCTTTTTATTAACAGTTATTATTTCTAAAAAAAAATATATATATATATATATATATATATATATATAAGATTTTTGGATGTTTGTTTATTTAGAAACGTTGCGGATAAAGTATATATTAAATTTTTACTTGAAGGCACTTACAACGCATGTATCGCATAAAATTCGATACTTTTTCTTATAGAAAATGAACTTGACAAGTGTAATCCCAACAAAGGATGGTTCGATGTGTAGAATACCGTACAGACTGTTTCGACTTTATTAAGTCTCATCAGCGGTATATACTAACGATTTCCCTCCGACAGAAATCGAAACCGGGACCTCAGCAGACACAGTGAAACACTAGTGAAACACCTTATCGCCTCGGCCACAGTACACAGCTGACCATCCTAGCGAAATTAAGCTTGTCATCGTTAGTATATACCGCTGATGAGACTTAATAAAGTCGAAACAGTCTGTACGGTATTCTACACATCGAACCATTCTTTGTTGGGATTACACTTGTCAAGTTCATTTTCTATAAGAAAAAGTATCG
Source organism: Doryteuthis pealeii (assembly GCA_023376005.1). Classification (NCBI taxonomy): domain Eukaryota; kingdom Metazoa; phylum Mollusca; class Cephalopoda; order Myopsida; family Loliginidae; genus Doryteuthis; species Doryteuthis pealeii. The sequence continues at coordinate 70,028,059 of CM042147.1, read as the reverse complement.
AATTTTATGCGATACATGCGTTGTAAGTGCCTTCAAGTAAAAATTTAATATATATATATATTATATATATATATATATATATATATATATATATAGCCTGTTATACTTGGCAGCTGACTGTGGCCGAATGGGTAAGAGGATTGGCGAGCGTAAGTTCGTTCGGGTCTTGAACCCGGCCAGAGGTAGCTGCTAAAATGGTATAACTGCACTGATGAGAGGTGTTACCTCGAAACACGTGTCTGTAGTTTTCTCTGTCTCTATCTATATATATATATATATAGCTCTTACATTTGTAATTGAACTCTTTATTTTCCTTTATTTCATCTCGGAAAATTACCAATCTATCTATCTATCTTTCTATATATATATATAGTCGCAACATCATTTATATTATATATATATATATATATATATATATATATATATATATATATATATATATATATATATATATATATATATATATATATATATTAGTTGCAACATCATTCATCTAAATTGTTTTGTTTTTTTCGATCTTAAATATAATAAATTTGGCTTTGGATTGATAAATTCTCACCGAAATGTTTCGTTACCTTCAAGCTGTAACCGCTGATGCGTTGCATAAAGATCAGCCATAATTTTAGAATTGCATGTGTAATTACAGCCAATATGACGCAGCAAATTCATTCATGGACGTGGGAAACTCCCATGATCATTTCCTGTGTTGCAATGGAACCAAATAATTGATTGAATTCTTTGACATTCAAAGGAGAGACAATTGATCCCCCTGTAGCGTTAAACATAACCTTGGAACACTGCTAAACACATAGAATCACACAGCTAAACGCATAGTATCACATTTCTTTCTAATACGTTTAAGGTTCGGCATGGATGACTGTCATTGATTTTGAAATTTTTTGCATCTTTTGATAACAGAAAATGTATTCTTTTAATAACAGAATTAAATAACCCACTAACATCGATATGCCATTAAACAAAGAAACCAAACAAAAGTCTTGAGTGTCCTGGGTATGACGTTAAACCACATCTAATGGTGATGTTTGAATTTTGGTACTCTGGGGTATGTGGAGTAATTGTGTCATCAATTGAATAAGGGGTTCAGTTCAAAGTTCTGTGAAAGCTTCCAATTACGACATGAAAGCTACCGAGTTCAAAGAGAAGGTTTTCTAGTTCAACAAGAAACACATAAAAAAATCTGGAGGGCATATCAACCGAAACGTGTGTATAACATCAAAGATGAGGACAACAGTCTGAACAATCCAAATAATGCAAAAAAAACTTCTAAAGGTGAAAAAATGAAATTACCAAAATTTGATGAAAAACAAATTAGAATTTTAAGAATAAAAAAAGATGAAATGTAATTGACTCAATAGGTTTTTAATAGCAAAATTCAAATTCAAAAATAAAAATGATTAAAACTTTCTATAATAACAATAATAATTTTTGAGTTTTTGGTTCTGGTAATGAATCAATTTTTCATTATTATCCTGATATCGATCTTTATAAGAAAAATGAAGTAATGAAAAATATTAACAGACCTTCAATGTCACGATACAAAATTCATTTTTTTGCCATTTGTATTTATCTGAAGGTTTATGAGCTAACAAGTCAATAGTCTCGTGTCATGTGACCATCAGTTGTTGCTGCTTTAAAATGCAAGATTGAGCAGAAACCTACCAACAAAAAACTTTCAAAGATGTGTTGGGTTCAAGGTTATAATATAAATTATAATTAGTTGAACAAACAACTCCGACCAAGGATGTTAAACATAACATTTAATATAATTACAGCACATAGAGAAACATATAAGACATGAAATACATATACATGACAAAGATACATAATGTACATGTAAATGACACATGAAAAGAAGGGTACAAAGTAGATATATCTAGAATATAGTAGTAATGAGGGATTTTGGAGAGTCCATAAGAAAGTCACTTACTAATGCCTGTGTGGGGGGTGAGAACCCCCACACAGAGAAGGTGTAGGCAAGTGTCTAACCCATGGTTGTCAAGTTCCGAGAAGAAAGAGGAAGAGAGTTTAAAACAGAGGCTTAAATACCAAAAATCCCTGGTGGTCAAAAACGGGAAACCAGAGGGAAGATAACTCTTCCAGGCAAAGGAAAGACAACCCAACAGATGTTACTATAATAATTGTAATCCCAGTGTAAAAATAAAAGAAAGAGAAAAATTGGATAAATACTTAAACCTGCATGAGTGATTAAGCAATAAACCACGTAGTAGTAATCCACTGGGAACTGTGCAAGTGATTAAAATTTAACTCTACTGACAAATTGTATATGCAGGGAAGAGTCTCAAAATTCTCTCAGATCTTGAGATAAATCAAAAACGATCCCAGAAATCCGACAAGAACACCAGAACTAGTTTTAGTCAATGAAAAGAATCTAACTTGTATTATGATGATCTGCACCGGCCATTAAAATAAGGAGAGTATAGTTGCTGCCCAATGGTCTCTAAAAACAATCAGGCATGAACTGGAGAATTGCAATTGAGACTATGAGGCTGTGATTAGAAGAAAACAACATAACAGACGATCTGATTGCGTTCGTACTGCAGAATTCCTCGAAAATCTGCAGAAAACAGTGTGGGGGACCCTCAGATGACTACATGGAGTTGCTAAAAACTGTATTCAAGCCCTAGATAAAAAAAAAAGGTAGCCAATGGCAGCAGGATTCTCCCCCTTCCCTACCACACCTATGGGAAAAGTCAAAAATTGTTACCTCGTAGTCTTAATCGTTCCAGCAGATGATAGAACAAACATAAATAAAAGCAAAAAGCTTGATAAATAATTGAGAACAGTTAAATGGCTGACAATGGTCAAGCATTTTATAGTAATTAGATTTATTTTCCCAGAAGACAACTTCAAATTGTTCTATTGATGGCTTATACCAACGAATAATTATCATAATGATTACGGAGGTGCGTGGACTAATGGCTAGAGTCGCAAGAAATGGACTCGTCAACCCGAGTTCAATTCCTGGACGAAGCTGATGGCATTTCATTTGCGCTAATACCCTTGGGAAAGGTATGAATCCAATTCTCCCTCCAGCTATGGGTAAATAGCAGGGCAGACTGGACTCTTTAACCATGGCTAGGTAACCAGTCTAGGAGAAGGAAAACTCTGAATTCAAACCTGTTAAACTCCGCTAAAGAAATTGACCTTGTGTCGCATCCTGCTCGTGCGAAGCGGTTGGTATATATATATATATATATATATATATATATATATATATATATATATATATATATATATAGCAACGAATAATCCAACAGTTACTATAAGGAGATTTAGCGATATTCTCTTGATTTATCGGTTGATTGTTGATTAAGATTAAAGTCTAATTAAAAGTTTTATGAAAATAATTAAGATCTGAGTAAACTTGAAAGACAGTCTATAAGGTTTGTAAACGATGTACAGAAAATGACCAACTCACAAAAATGTTACGCCCCCAACATAAGGGGGGTCAAAATTAAGTGACCTAAAAAAATGAGACAGTTTTGAAATAAAATGAATAATGGATTATAAAGATCATTCTTTGATAAATAAACACTGATAATTCCATTAAAATCCGGTAATCCTTGATTTTTGGTAAATTATTATCTGTAGGAGGGGGGTGGCTAAATTCATTTTGTCAAAAACGCATTTTACGTCAATTTTGCGCCTCCCTATCTAACCCCAACCTCTAACTAGTTAAAATAACCAGTTTTATTATATAATCTGCGGGTTCTGTTTTTTCTGGAACACCCTAATTTACTAAACAAAAGTTCATAATTACCAAATAAAGTAAGTAATATGGTTCATTTTACAAGCAATAAAAAACCGAGCAAACATTAAAGGCACTCTATAAGATTTATAAACCATGGACTACAGTTGGCACATCTCACAATAGAGAGTTGAGTAGGTATTTACTAAATTCGTGTGGGTGTGACACAAGATCAAGTTCTTAAACGGAGATTAACAGGTTTGAAATTCAGATTTCTAGACTATTTGCCTAATGTTTTCGTAACGTTATTTTTAATAAGAAAAATATAGAACTGTATTGTATAAAACAAATTAATAAAATATAATCTTATAAATGATGTGCTATCGGTGGCGGTGCGGCCTATTGTCGGTAGCAGCTGGACAGTCTATTGTAACATAGCGGTATATGTTGTATAGCGGGTCTCGTCCACGTGCCTCCAAATTCACGACTCTAAAAAGGTGTTCTGCACGTGGCGGTCATCTTGTCGATAAAAAAGTACAACGCGAGAAATATATCGTCACAAGCTGGTTAGCTTTTATTTCCAGGGTTCGCCTCGTGGGCTGTGTCGGAGAGGAGGAAAAGCAGAGAGAAAGAGAGAGAGAGAACACTACTAGATTACTGTGATCCCATAAGGGACCCAAGGTCAGGTCCGTACCCTACGATGTCGGGAAGCACAAAGAGGCTGGTATTTTTCTTCGTCGTTCCACGTCACCACGTGACTTCCGGTCCCGGTCAACACCCGAAACTTCCGGTTTACACTCAATTCTCCATTCGGGGGTCACGCCCCGGTCAAATCATCGTTCATCCTGTTTTGTGCTCATCACTATTTTACTATCTCTTATTTCTTCTTCCTCCTTTTCTAATATAGTAGTTCTCGCTCAGGATAATATCCCCATCTTGTTACACTATAACCTTTCACTCGCGCTAGACAGGGAGATTATATTTGCATCTGAGGTAGAGAGTCACAATTTTTTTTTACAGAGGTAGTTTTCTTTGGCCTTTTTTTTAGTGAACATAACCGTACCTCAAATTTTAGCTCGCTACTCAAAACAAAAATATATCGAGTGACAATTCGTAACTCGGAAATTCAGACTTCTAGACTATTTGCCTAACCAGAGTTAAAGAGCCCAGTTTGACATACTATTTATTCATAGCTGAAAGAAAAATATTTGGATTCATACCTTTCGCAATGGTATTAGCGGTATGTGAAATGCAAACAGCCTTGTCCAGGATTTTAACTTATCTTGTCAGGTCCATTTCCTGCGACGGCACCCACCTCCATAACTTCTTACTCATATGTCAAGCAATAAATACCTGAGTAAAATTAAAAGTTACTCTCTTTAAAAGACATGCTACAATCCAGTATTTGTCCAAGAGCTGAGTAAACTTGTAAAAATTCCCTTACATTGTGCAACAAACTAAGCGCTGGGTATTATTGAATCAACCTCATAAAGCCTTGTGGATAAAATTGGCGGCAATGTAAAGTAAAATCGTCGGGGCGGCCTAAAGTCGGTATCAGCCATGCAGCGAGGGAGTCTATCCCCTTTTCACTAGCGCTAGACCAAGGAGATTATTTTTTAGCGTCTGATGTGGAGCGCCACACCTACCACCAGCTCCTTACTTACCGCACAGATCCATGTGCTACTCATACACTGAGTTGGCAAGTGCGCGTATCGAACCAGGAACATTGTGGTTTCTAGCCGAACGCTCTACCAACTGAGCTAACCCGGTCCTAAACTTTAAACGCTTACAAGCCCCTGGTATTCCCAAGCGGTCACCCATCCAAGTACTAACCAGGCTCTACGTTGCTTAACTTCGGTGATCGGACGAGAACTGGTGTTCTCAGCGTGGCCATATGGCCGTAAGCGGTAATGTGATAAGCCATAAATTCTGTT
>CM042147.1:69967395-70014895 GCA_023376005.1 Doryteuthis pealeii | reverse complement strand
TCAATAATCAAAAGAAACAAATGAAATAACAGCAAAAAAAGAACATTATATATATATATATATATATCATTAGAAAAAATAAAGACATGTCTTTGATTTTGTTTACTTATATATATATATAAATATATATATATATATATATATTTGTACACACACACACACACACATATATATATATATACACACACACACACACACACACATATATATATATATATATATATATATATATATATATATATATATATATATATTATATCTTTAGAAAAAATAAAGACATGTCTTCGTTTTTGTTTATTTTCATATAATTGGACTCTTCCTCCCGTCTACGTTATTTTTATTTACCCCTTTCGGTTATGTACCCCCGGCTTTCTGGTTGTGTTAAGGTAATAAAAGAACAAAGAAATTGTTTTACTATAAGCTTTATTCAGATAGCCCTTAAATGTCATCCAATTAAGGTAAAGATTATTTTAGTACTTTTAGTGGCTGATCCAGGGGGAGACAACTATGTTTGACTTCACTGCAGTTACATTTATTCAACAAACGACACCTGGATTCCAATATTCATTTCATAGAGCAATGCACAGTGTGCTATCATTTTGCGTGATCCAAATGTATCAACTGGACGTTTAATTTATTTATTTACCAACCCCTCCATGAACAGGATGTGACACAAGGTCAATTTCTCATACGAAGGTTAAAACGGATGATTTAAGAGTTTTCCTTCTCCTAGATGGGTTACCTAAGTAAAGTTAAAGAGCACAGCCTGTCCCACAATCTACCTATAGCTAGGGAGAATAGATTGATTCATACCTTTCCCAAGGGTATTAGCTCTATGTGAAATGCAAACAGCCTCGTCCAGGATTTCAACTAATCTCGCCGTGTCTATTTCCTACGACGATACTCATTACACATCAAATACAATCAAACACAAAAAGCCCTTAGGAAACAACTACACAGAAATTATCAATATGAACGTACAATGAACGTGATTCTATGACTGTTAGGTATAATAATACCCTAGACGGGTTGACATGCCGTTTAATCTATCAATCAATCAATCAATCAACAAAACCAACCGTTTATGTGGACCTACTGAGAATCGCCAATAATTAAAAGGTGGGTGGAAAACAATAGATTTTCTGATAAAATCTTCGTTTTTCGTGTTATCTTATTGATTGAAAACTACAAATAATTTTTTTTTTCGTTTTAGATTGGATGTCGCGAATTCATTGTCTACTTCCGCCCATTTTCCCTTTTGTCCGGTTTATACTAAACATATTTATCCACCCCCCTTTTTTTATAAATGTCTCCACGAAAACAAAATGTCTATCTATAAAATATAATGATGCGCTTGCTTTCAAGGAAAGCTCAGCAAATTATTTGATTGGCCAAACAGATCGATATGTACGGCGTTAGCTGATATTAGGGAGCATCTTTTCTACTTAAAAAAAATGGGTGCATATTACCTTTAGGCACCCCTTTTTGATCTCGATTAAGAAAGGAAATGTTTTTCATTTACACCGGTTAATATATCTGGTTGTTTGTTAGGAGTTAGGGTTAGGGTTAGGGTTAGGGATATGGGGTTAATGTTATGGTTAGGGGTTAGGTTTAGGGGTTAGGGTTAGGGTTAGTTTTATAATCTAAAAAAAATCTAAAAATCGTCTGTTAAAACAACCGGATATTGACGGGGTAAATGAAAAACATGTCCTTTCTTAATCGAGATCAAAAAGGGGTGCCTAAATGTCATATGGTTTAAAACTACTTGTAAAGGACTCAAGAACTTCTACCTGAATACTATTTTAAAAAAACAGCTTGTTTTTTTTGTTTTTGTTTTGTTTTTTTGTTTTTTTCGGCTTTTTTTTGTATTTGTTCTTATTTAATTTTATTTTATTTCATTTTTTTTCTTCTTGGTTCTGATCAAGACAGACAATGAAAAAATAAATTTACGATGACACCAGACAGAAAGAGGTGATAGTATAAAACAAGTAGAGATAAGGCGACTAGACCGAAGGCATGGCAGAAAAGCCACCCCGAAAATAGATTCTCCACTCTTCAACTCGGCCGAGATAAGTGTTGATCTCATTATTTTTAACCGTTGAATCTTAATCCGACAATACCTTCTGACGTTTGCCATTGACAACTTACAAGAAAGAAACGCAAAAAAAAGACGAAAGTGTCTGGAATGAATGGATAGGAGACTTCTTTTATTTTAAGACAACCAAGATAAAAAAAATACTTCAGTATGATTGATTTTAACGGCATGTCAACCCATCTCGTCTTATGTCTGACCTGGATTCTTTGTTTAATGCCATCTTAACATTCATGTTTTACTTAATGCCAATGTCACCCTTGTAGAAGAACAGAATGGGTACTAGCTAACCCATATCTGGGGTATAGGGGTTCATACCTTTCCAAAGGGTATTAGTCCGAAAGTGAACGTTATAGGTATTTACCCAACCCGTTTGTCACGATTAGTGTGGCGCCAGGTCACAAGTATGAGACATCCAGTGAGGATTGAAATCGCTTTTTATTGAAATAGATCTGCAAGACTAGCTTTCTAACCATTATACCACAGTAGGATGCCTTCGAAAGTGAACGTAATAGCACACTACGATATCAGAGTTTACAACGTTAGCTACGACATCACGCGGCAACTCGAGATGCTTAAGGACGGAATTCAGGTGGCTGAGTATTCCATGACATGCAACACTCTATTTTGACCCTTACTTGGACTAGACGGGCGGTCGGAGTGGTCCACTCCAATCAATCCGCTGGTCACGTCAAGCCCTACCACCGATATGATTGTCCAGAACCTATTACCTTCATGGCAATCCTCTAACCCTTTTGAACATATATGTGATAGAAGGCGGTGACTAATGGTCTTAATGTCCTGTGTATGACGTTGAAGTTCAACTAGTATTAAGCCTTCAATTCTTGAGCACTGGAATGTGTGGAGTCATCCCTTCATTGTAATGTTCCATTCATTAATTCTTTTCTGAATACAAGGTGTGTCAAAAAAGTACCAAGTATAAGGCTGTATTCACCAAAATAGGATGGAGAATCAATGGAACGTTTTTAGAATACAAGGTGTGTCAAAAAGAACAAAAAATTGATTCTTTTTGAGACACTTTGTATATATATATATATATATATATATTAATATATATAATATATATATAGATAAAAGGTGGCTTACCGGTGAATATGGGCACGATCGCTGGAGGTGCACAGAACCCAGGGGTTAAGTCCGCCATAAAACAAATACAAAGTGCTCAATACAAAGTAGAGCAAATTTATTAAAGAAATGGATACAATAGAAACCTACTCGAGTTTCACCATTAGGATCTTCAGGGTTAAATCCACTAAATTACACGTGTAATCGGCTGCAATTAATCGGTAACTCGATTAATTCAGTGGATTTAACCCTGAAGATCCTAATGGTGAAACTTCGAGTAGGTTTCTATTGTATCCATTTCTTTAATATATATATATATATATATGTGTGTGTGTGTGTGTGTGTATGTATGTATATATATATATATATAATGGTCAGGTATTACAAATGTTACCAGCGTACGTTCATTCTCTCTTTGTCACGCACTCTTTCTCATTCTTTGATTCTTATCTCATTCCCGACTGAATACAACTTTGTCAGATGATTCTTTATATGGTGCAAAAGATGCCTAAACGACATGGCTTTGGCTAGAAGATAATACTTACCATCTTTCCAATTAGATAACTTTAAAGATAACTTTAGATAACACAAGCCTTTCTAAATAAATAAGTAAAAGTAAAAAAAAAAGTAACGTTGTCGGGTGGCCTATAGTCGCATCAGCCGGACAGCGGAGGAGTCTATCCCCTTTTCACTAGAGCCAGACCAAGGAGATTGTTTTTGGCATCTGATGTGGAGCGCTACACATATCCACAGCTCCTCACTTTACCGCATAGATCCCTGAGCTACTCATACGCAGAGTTGACGAGGTCCGGTATTGAACCCGGAACCTTGTGGTTCCTAGTTGGACGCTCTACCGACTGAGCTAAACCGGAAAACGTAAAAACGATATATCTGTTGAATCTCTCGCTAGAAAACGTACATAAGAGTGGGAAATAATATACCAAAAAAAAAATCACTGGGGTTTTATAAAAACAAAATGGCGTCGTATGTTTTGACAAAGAATTGCGAATATTTATTCGTGATGTGCACATAAATCAAACGACAATATTTTTAATCTCATTTTGTTTTTTTTATACAAAATAAGTTGTCCTTCTTTGATAGTGGAATTTCCTTTTCTGAACATCAAGGTAAATCGTGAGCGAGATGAAGAGATGTCTTTTTTAAACCCAAGTGACTTTCCTAGAAAAACAAAATTATGTACGTAAGCAGATAGCATTCAAAGAATTTAATAGAAACCATTTGTTTTTGTTTTTGTTTTGTTTTGTTTTTTGGGTGTCTTTTTTTACTTTACTAAATAAGTATTCGTTAGTAAGATAGCTAACCACATTCATATCATGTAAAGATAACTAAAGAAAGTTACATAGCATCTTGCATATATCATATTTTAAAGCGAAGCATTTTCAACTATTATCTATATTGACATTATGACTAGCAAATATATGCACCCTCTGGGTGCAAGTATTTAAGTTTAAATGTAATAAAATATTAGATTAAATCAGACAGGCTAATGAAACAAATTAAGAATTCAAATAAAAAGATTTGAAACGGAGGGGGTATAATCGGAAAATAGAACAACTGAAACTTACTCTTTCATCACTTCCGTTTTTCAATGCTAAATTTTCCTAATTTAACTATTTAGTTAAAATAGGAAGTAAAGAATAAAATTACAGTTATTTCTTCTTGTTAATGAATTTCTTTTAGGATTTATTGAAGAGATTTTTACTCATATTCATTAAGATAAAACCAAACAATTAGAAATCAATAATACCAAGCATATTTTTATTAAAATCATTTTTTTTTATATCAATATGAAATTAGCTTTACGTTTACACTGAAAACTGGTATTTTGTTGTATATATAAATACAATTGCATGTTATTAGTATTTAGGTAAGGCCAAGAGTATTAATAATGTCAAACAGTTTTATTATTAATTGAGGTTTAAATAGAAATAGAATCATGGAGAATGTGACGTAAATAACTAAGGGAATTGTGACTTGAGTAGAAATATAGTTTCGGTTACAGGCAGAAAAACACACAATCTCCATTATAATAAGATATTCAGTTGTAGGGATTTACCCAACCGGTTCGCCACAAGTAGCATGTGAGACGAGGTGATATTCCCTCCTTGTTTAAAGAAATAGAATTAGGTAATTTTCACCTTTAGTAGCATAAAATTGTGCGTGCGCATTATCTGAAATGAACTTAATTGTTATCAAGAACTGTTAAAAGCATGCAGTTGAATTGTTTTTGAAAAAGCTTCTAAGATTTGTTTATTTCGTACGGAGACTTTCAAAATGTCTACCGGTTTGTTTCAAAGTGAAAATCAAGGGAGGTTACTTTAATTGCCTTATTTGCTAGGAATTTAGACAACTAAAGGTGAAAATTACCTAGAATTATACCAAGAAATATGAATATAAATCTGATCAATAATATACAAAACGATCACCAATGATTCTAACCTATCGTTAAAACTATTAAGTAACAAAAAGTGTAAATATGAACGTTAGACATCGTTCTAATCTGCTAATCTTCTTCTGCCACGAACCGCTCATCTATCTACCGTGGTGTATTTATACTACCTCTATCGCACCAGTGACCTCGTACATTCCTGCACTGGCGCCTCATCCCGAAGGCTTCTGCGCGCTGGCCACAGCAAGCATATATAAAGTACCTCTCTATCACCTGAGCACACAGAATTTGACATAACTACGCTTTAGCCTTATCCTCTTCTTCCACTCACTAACATCATCTACTGAACAAAACTATCCCTTTTTGGTACACACAACGAAATGCACTACTCAATTCATGCCTCCAGAGCTTCCTCACCACTACATCCAACTTCCTACTCTACATACGCTCAGTCCAACCCTAACTCCACTCACACAGCGTATCTACAGCGCATCATCATACCACCAACACACAGGTAACTCTCCATCCAGCTATGATCCGTCTGCAGTCTCTCCATACCCTATGCACCCAGATTACACATAGACGATGCCTACTGTTACCTGACACTCCCACCTGACGACCGTCCATCTCGTTCACTTCTCTCTCTATCTATCTGCAAGAAATTCTCTGCAGACAACCCACCTCACCGCATTCGCGCAATTACATCCAGACCTCTTTAACGCATACCTCGACCCCATCTCACTGCCTTCCACACACAGATGCTTCTAGTGACACATGCGATAACACTATTCACTCTATATCTGCTCACCACATTACCATACACTGAGCTATTCGCGATCACGCTTGGCCTTTGTATAAACTAATTCTCGACACCCACACACACAGACTCCCACCAAGCGACGCTCACTAGCAAAAGTACACATCCGGCGGGCCACATTAAGCGCTTCTCTAGCAACTCTTATCCGATATCTCTCCTCCTCGCTAGAAGCACTACAGATCTACGCACCTAATATAGATCCAACAACTCACATCTAAAGCCATCATCTGATGCGACCATCTACCTATTATATCTTTCTGAACGAATCTACACATCGTCCCTCACACCATCATCACTACCCGTCACTCTAGATGACACGCCATGCTGTCGATCCACTAATATGCTCACTCCTACAACCACTGGCTTCAATAGCTCCAATTCTCACTCTCGCAGCTCACAATACTAATTGGATGAAGCATGGAACTTGCTCAGACGACTAGTCACTCTTATTACGATGCCCTCCAGCCACTCCATCCGCGCTCAGCCCGAATATTAATCACCTGATCAATCTACGACACGCGACGTCAGCATCGCACTCTCTACACCAATCTCGTATGACAACGTTCATGTACTTCAAATGTGCGCGAGGCGCGCTTACCGTCCGAGTTGTCTCTCTTGACCATATCTGCCCAGCGATCCCTCCACGTCTATGCATCCAACTCATCTATCCAGCTCGCGATCCTCAACTCTCACATCCTCACTACTCCCACATCTATATCCTTCCCACTTTCTGTCCACCGACGGACTCTGAACATTCTACCAGAAGCCAAATTAACTAGAATTACTTGTCGTCTGACGGATTTACACACCATCGTCGATGGCAGCTCATATCACCTGATATCCCACGCACACCACGCACCCAATCGAACACCAGCAGAGCGAGCGTGCGGCTAACAGCGTAGGTCAAGCAAATAAGAGATCTTCGACCAATCACCAGCATACAAGTCCGTCCATGCATACGCCTGCGCAACTAAATCGCGTAGGGCGACTCCAGTATCTACACCGTAGTAGCTATACCATCACGTATTTAGAGGACTAATCATCACACCGTACGACAGTCCAAGCATGACATGCACCTGTGGAAATACGAGTCCTAACCGACAGCTGAGTCTTACGCTCTTAGCCGCAACCTCCACCTCGGTGCCATCTACGACTCCTCGCTCTTACGATGCGTGTCAAACATGCCACCAGCACCCATCATACTTTCCACTCTCTGCTTCAATATTACGACTCCTAAATCTCGATAGGCATAGTAATCTCACAACCGCTCTTCGCTGCGTCTACATCTTATATTCCCATATCAGCTACACAATCTCACTTGCACTCCCGACAGCCGGCACCAGTTATAAGGGCATCCGTGTGAATCTACACTCCAACACTGCAACACTGCTATACAAGTACGTCGCTCTGCATCACCGTACCCGCATATCATCGCCGCAACGAGCCAGCAAGACTGCGACACTAACACGTTCACATTCTCCAAAGCGGGAGTTTAACCAGGTTCATCTTGAATTCAAGTGCTTGTTGCCTCTCTCCTTAGAACGACACGGATCACATCGTCTCCACCAATTATCACCCAAAGGTTTAGGAGCGTCCGGTTCCACCGCGCCCTCAGTACTATACCACCTCCCCCTATAGTGCTCTGCGTAGGGAGAGCAGGCTAGGCATTACTGTCCGCATCGCTTTATTCCCTATTTACAACTCTATAGTACGAGTAGTCTTCTTGACCCGCTACAACATGCTGACGTAGCGCGCGACACTGTCAGCAATTATATACCACGTCCAGCGAATTATGCAATCCTCAGGCACCTCAGCGCGCCGCTAGCCATCTACCCGCTCCGCAACCAATTCAGACCATATCTTCCCCAGTACAGCACAGTCCATCTAACTTCCCATCTCACCTCACGACTCTTAACCGTCTATAACCTACCCTTCTCTGCACGCCTGCGTGAGCGCTCTCAGGTCCGATCAAGTACTCTTCATATAGTCACTCAGATACTGCCACTATCAAATATGTTAGTCAGCATCATCTCATCCAGACCACTTCATCATGCTCAGAGATCACGGCATCTACTTACTTGTGGATGCGCGCGTCCACCTAATCCACACTCGCAGCCATCCTCTGTATAGTGAGCACCTATGAACACTGCTCATACTCAGTTATCAAGCTGCAGCGAGACACTTGTCATCACTACGAACCTCAGTACGAGCTCTCAATATAACTAAAAGAGCCACAAATCACCATCGCTAGAGACAAACCCAAACACCGTGATGTGGACAAGGTGTTTACTTTCGATCCTTATCGGTACATGTTGTGAAGACAGAGCCAGATTGTTCTGTGAGTTCCCTATCTGATCTTGGCCGATTTTTTCTCATCTGAGAAGAAGCAAATCATTTATTTGGTTGGAGAGTATTAATAAAACTAATTTTGAATTTATATGCAGTTGAAATTTGCCTAATTACAAATTAACTTCCGATATTTATTTCTTTATTGGCAAGATTGCATTCATCGATTATAATAATCCCTAATAAAATAAGTTATTATAAAAACAATTATGTGTATAATGTAAAATATATCACTCTTATACACTTTTATACAAAAGGTAACCTACATCAAACCTCATCTCATAAATACTCATACATATATGAAAAAATAATGTTTTTCTTATGCAGTTTCATAGCAAAAATCATTCCTAATGAATCTTCATAGTGTTAGTCTGAAGATACATTCATAGAATGCGTCCAGGGTTTTTATTAGTGATGCACTTCTATCATCGCCAATTACGGGTTATTTGGCATCACTATTGGCTCGAGGTAAGCAACCCCAACCGAATCCGGAATTTCCAATCCCCGCCCTGAAAGCCACGTGCTCTGTCTCGATCAATGAATAAAAAACGGTAAAAGCTTGACCGTTAAATCGCTTAAAATCTCAATCAGTGTGAGCCGAATTTTTTTTAAAAACAGCTGTCTACCTATCTCCCTCATATATTGAATCTGGATTCATTCAGTTTTAATCGGATTTACCATCTACGGCTTCCGCTCACGGGAACAGTCCCTTCATTAAACTAACCTAATTGATTTATGGATCGTTTTATAGTAAAAATCATTTCCAATTGAACACTTTTATAGTATAAATCCTTTCCGTGAATTTTTAAGGCGCAAACGAATCATTTCCATTACATTTTTTAGTTTGGTTTGTTTGTTTGTTTTGTTTGTTTTACGGCCCTATCAACCTCCAGTGGGTCATTTAATTGCGCGATAAAGGTTTGAAATAAATCCAATTCCTTAGATGGGATAATACCCAATTTTTTTATAAACACACACCGATAATCATCCTACACAGTTCGTGGTAAATAGCCCGACACACTGACCGACCTAATGCACATGCTGTACATGCCACTCCCCTTAACTCATACACGCTCACTACTATGCTCGTGAACAGCGCAGACAATCACACTTCCATCTATCCGGAGTCCCTGTAGTGCGCGACGCAACCACTCCATGGGCTCTATGCAACTACCCAATGACCTCTGATCTGCCAACTACTCGGCCACCCGGCACTCTTCGTCAGGAGACCCGCACTCGAACACCCTGCTATGTTACGCATCTCACTAAGCTATAGCACGACATCACCATCACACATCCTGAACACTGCAAATCGTATCGGACTGCTCCAGAGTGACCTCATAAATCCCATGCTCCACATAGATCGCCGCTCGATCTACACATCCATCAGCGATCCCTCAGCTACATCATATAATCTATCGAGCATGACACCTCCTCCACCTCATACTCGCTGCCGCTCGTGCTCCATCTCAATCCGTACTCGATAGCTCATCTCTCCAGACTCTGCATCTCGGCTTATGTCGCTAGACCTCCTAGTCGACACTCCTCAATCTACATCATGCAGTCCGCACACACTCTCACGCTTAACGTACGCAGTCATGCTAACATCGGACCCCCGCCGAACCAACACCATAATCCTACAAGCAACCCTCACGACTCGAATTCTCTCGTACCTGACCAACACAGCTCGCTACTCCTCATCCATCCCTCTCTTGTCGTAGATCCGCCTCCCAGCATCTCAGCTATATAACACTGCGCTAGCATAGCAGGATCACAGCTATCATCCTATCTACTCTACGAAACTACACCAGTCTCACAGCTCTAGTCGCACCCATCACACACACATCCAGCTGACGTCCTCTCTACTGCTCATCACCAAGATCAGTCACTCGGAGACCCACACATCGCAACGCCGATCTCAGAACCTAAATAATCCGACTCAAGCTATCCACCATCTCACAGCACCGCGTCCCTCACATCTGATCGCCCTCTTACATCAAGCGCTACTTAGTACACGATAACCTCCGCATCTCTCACGTCCAGTCTCATAGATACTCCTCCGGCTCCGTCATACTCAGTATCATATACTCTCCTGGCGTCAGCACCACCTCAACCACTATCGATACTAGTACACCACACGACAGTGACACCGCATTAGACTACTACAAGATCATCCACAATATTATATTCTGCTCTATCGCACATCACTCACGACTACTCTCACACTTCTCTCTCCTCAACATTACCGCGTATTCTCTCGCACACGTCCAACAGCGAGACCTGCCTACTACCCCGATCACACTCTAGTCATCACACCTCGTAAGCATGTCGCCATACCATCCTCACTCTCTCTAATACTCTCCACTACTCAGCATGCAACCAACATCAGTTAAACCCACTCTCTTTTCACTTATCCTCAGTACGCGACTGTCACATCTACATATAGATACACTGAAATCCGCCATCCCGCAATCATCAAATCAACTATCATCCTTTAAGAACACGTATAGCTCATATTACGCTCACCCTTCAATAATCCATGCTCTCCTGATCTACTTACTTATCATCATTACATCTCCACACCTTCTCGGTATCTATCACTCTATGCATTCACTCAAAACTCTCATCTGCACATACTACTATAGACTCCGCTCTATCGCACTCGCAATACAGCAACCGCTATTACCTCCCATCTACACTCAACAGACGTCACCATCCATATGCTTATGACCTACATCAAGCTATACGTCGGCCACCTCGATCACTACGATATCCGAGATGTCCACAACTCACACCGTAGACAAAGCAACCTCACTATGCCATCATCATCCTCCTGTCGCACAACAACACAAGCTGACCATGAGCGTGCTATCGACCTCAACGCAAGCGCCTCGCTCATCTTCTAATCTATGCAAGATCCATTATATTTTATGGATAGACATTTTATTGATAGACATTTTGTTTTCGTGGAGGCGTTTATAAAAAAAGGGGAATAAATGTGTTTGGCATAAACCGGACAAGAGGGAAAATGGGCGGAAGTAGACAATGAATTCGCGACATCAAATCTAAAACGAAAAAAATTATTTGAAATTAACATTTTTATATTTCCTGACCATATAACATTGACTTCACAATAAAAAAATTATATACGCCTAAATAATTTTTACAAGTTGGCAGACAACGTGGTGACAAGTAAGCAAACACCTCTATATTTTAAAGAAAATATTATCTGTAATGTATATATATAGCTTTGAATAGTCTCGTAGGCAAGAAACAGTCACCAACCAAACGCCATTAACTGCATGTCCATGCTACCTTCACTATATATATATATATATATATATATATATATATATATACATATGTGTGTGTGTGTGTGTGTGTGTGTGTGTGTGTGTGTGTGTGTGTGTGTGTGTGTGTGTGTGTGAAATAAATGGAAGTTAATCCGACAGTATGAATTTTAAGATTTTTAGAAAAAACAATTGATGTTAATAGTTTGCTGACAGAATCTGTTTCGACCGTTTTAATAGAGCGGTCTTCATCAAGAGCAACATATAAGGAAAGACGGAAAAAATAACCGTTAGAAGGAGAGGTACAAACGAACGAGCGTTCGTTTGTACCCCTCCTTCTAACGGTTATTTTTCGTCTTTCCTTCATATTTGCTCTTGATGAAGACCGCTCTATTAAAACGTCGAAACAGATTCTGTCAGCAAACTATTAACATCAACTGTTTTTCTAAAAATCTTAAATTCATATATATATATATGTATATATATATATATATATATATATATATATATATATATATATATATATATATATATATATATATATATATACACTCAGACATATTTGGTTAAATAGTATAGACATCTTTTGTCTACATATTCTGTTTTCAATACTTTTAGGTCGCCGATTGGATTTAACAGGTAATTTGTCATCTAATTTCAGTCCTGTTTCGATGTATCACGTCTTATCAGTGCGGCTAGACATCAGGACTGGTTCAGGCCGGAATCGAAATTCGACCGATTTGTAGTCAGTCAGAGTTCTTACCTCTGTATCATCTACATCATCTAACCTGATTTGAGAAAGAGAATTTACTGATATAATCATATAAGAATCCGTTTTATTAGGAGAGCTATGCTATCTTAGCGTGATTAGCGACCACCAGAAAATTCAATTTCCTGATAAATCAACCCACCAAGGGTTAATAGTATATGTATTGTCATCACATACCGTCCTGTTTTGACGTATTATATATATATATATATATATATATATATATATATATATATATTAATGGACTCTCTCGTCGATTTTCGACGCATGAGGGTTCACACACACAATGAAAACCCACGCAGTGATTTGTTTATAGTGGTGAAGGCTTGTGTTGGACCATTCAAACTTTTTGGCACAGTCGATAGGAAAGAATTAGTGCATAAAGGGTTGCCACAAACCCAATCAACGACCGACCTCAGCAATTTTGAATTCAGAGTTATCCCTCTCCTAGACTGGTTACCTACCCAAGGTTGAAGGGCCCAGTTTGCCTACTATTTAACCCATAGCTGGAGGGAGAATATATGGATTCATATCTTTCCCAAGGGTATTAGCGCTATGTGAAATGCCAACAGCTTCATCTTGGAATTGAACTCGAATCGAATATATATATATATATATATATATATATATATATATATATATATATATATATCTTGATGAGTTTACATCTAAAAACAGACCTAATTATCATTATGCTCTGATGATGATTTTTTATGAATCGAAATATTGTCAATATTAGCAATGAAAATGATATGAAAATATATTCATTTTAAAAACATTGTGTGTTCTCATACCCTTTTATCTATACATATACCGTCGGATTCATTTCCTTACTCTTTATTTATATATGTATATACATAGAATGAATGGAGAATGAATGAGAAAAATATTGGCATATGAAGGTGCTCAATGCTAAAATAGCAGAGCAGTTTGACAATCAAATATTATACATTATGGATTTAATATCCCGTAATTAAAGTTTCATGGTTACTTGAAATCATCAGACGGTCAAAATGTTAAAATTAAACAAACAAAAAAAAACGGTGAAAATGTTAAGATTTTAAATCTTAACATTTGACCGTCCGATGAAGCATGAAACTATAGTTACGGGATTTAATATAATATTATTATATATATAATATATATAATATATATATATATATATATATATATATATATTCTGCTTCTCTCTCGATGAGTCCGGATTAAAAACAAGCTCTGAAAATGATTTTTATAAACCAAAATATTTTTTAATATTAGCTATGCATATGATATAAAATATTTTCATTTTAACAGCATTGTGTGTTTTCATATCCTTTTATATATATATATATATAATATATAATATATATATATATATATAATATATATATATATATAATATATATATATATAATATATATCTTATTATAATGGAGATTGTGTGTTTTTCTGTCTGTAACCGAAACTATATTACTACTCAAGTCACAATTCTCTTAATTATTTACGTCAAATTATCCATGGTTTCATTCTTTTAAAGCTTCAATTATTAATAAAATTGTTTTACATTATTAATATTGTTGACCACATCTACGTATTAATAACATGCAATTGTATTTATATATACAACAAAATAGCGATTTACAGTTTGAACGAGAAGGCTAATTTGCATATTGATATTTAAAATTTTATTTTAATAAATATGTGCTTGGTATTATTGATTTCTAATTGTTTGGTTTTATCTTAAGAAATATAAACAAAAATTTCGTGGATAAATCTTAAAAGAAATTTATTTACAAGAAGAAATAACTGTAATATTATCCTTTACTTCCTATTTTAACTAAATAGTTAAATTAGGAAAATTTACCACTGAAAGACGGGAGTAAGGGAAAATGGTGGAACAGTTAGTTTCAAAGTTGTTCTATTTTCCGATTATACCCCTCTGTTCCAAATATTTTATCTGAATTCTTATTCAGTTTCATTAGCCTTTCTAATTTAACATGATATTTTATTATATTAAAACTTAAATACTTGCATCCGGAGGGTGCATATATTTGCTAGTATATATAAATATATATATATATATATATATATATATATATATATATATATATACTTTTGAAAGGAAGGAAAAATTCAATAAACCGTCATTCTGTTGCATACTGGCTTCTTCAAACTCACACTACTCTGACTCGTATACGTTGCGGGTATACAGCGGACATCGTTCCTGACCCCAAGATGATGTATCTAGTTGTCAGCATTTGAACTTCAATAACAACAGATACGCGTATACAAAAGATGACTCTTCTTTATTTTCTTCGGTGTGTGGTAGGTGAGTGGCGGGCAGGGAAAACTACGACTACTTATGTGGTGGAAGGTGGTGTCGACGGTCAGACACCTTGTGCTTTCTTCGCCGTCTCCTCAGGTCTCCTTTTCGGGTCTCTCTTGTGGGGTCTGTTTAAGTACTGACGACCGCCCACACATTCCTTTGTTCCTTGACCGGAAGTCCTTTCCCTTTGTTCAAGTTAGCGTTTGTCCAGATGAGTCCTTTGTCACACCTCTTTTGTTATACTAAGATTTCTGTCTCGCCTATCTATTGTCCTTTTCGACTTCCCGCGCAAAACAAACAGTCAATCTGCAACAATTCTGTAATAAATTTATTTCGACCAAAACTTAACAGGCTTTTAGAAATTTAACTCAATTTCTAAAACTCTTTACATTTTCAGTCTCATCAGACAGGCGGCACAGATAAAAAAAATATTGCTCTGTATTTAATTTAAAATAGATTATTATACATTGAGCTCTCTTTCTGATTGAGACAAAAGTGATTCCATATTTTGTACGTACTAGTTTGCGACGTGTATCGTACGTGAACGAAGGCATGGAGTGGTTTGTAGTATTGTGATAGTTTGTGCTTCATTCCATGTGTGAATTGAAAGACACACATATGGTAGGGAGAAAAACGTTTTCTACAACTATAAACGCTCTATATATTACGAATATTTATATTGAGCACTTTTTCGGGCTCTACGTGAACTCTGATAAAACTCAGTTCATGAGCTTCAAAAAGCAAGGAGACATCTCCACACTTGACGGTAAAACTCTTAAATCAGTAGAAAAAATTCACATACCTAGGTAGTAATATTTCATCCACAGAAAGCGATGTTAACACTCGAATAGGAAAGGCATGGTTGGCCACCAACAAATTATCAGTCATATGGAAATCCGATCTCTCTGACAAGCTAAAGAGATGATTCTGCCAGGCTGTGGTTGTGTCGGTACTGCTGTATGGCTGTACCACCTGGACCCTAACGAAGCGCCTCGAGAATAAGCTAGATGGGAGCTGCACAAGAATGCTGCGAGCGGTCCAGAATAAGTCGTGGAAGCAGCACCCCACAAAGAAGCAACTGTATGGCCACCTGCCGCCTATCTCACAAACCATACGCTAATGTGGGTCGACAAGCCAGAACCTACATTGACCAACTATGTAAGGATGCTGGCTGCTGCGCGGGGGAGCTCCCAGAGTCGTTGAATGATAGGGAAGTTTGGCGAGAGATCGTCATGGATATCCATGCAAACAGCGCGTCATGAAGATGATGACTAATACTATTACAACGAAAACGTGGAAGCAGCATTTGAAGAATCGGTTTAGCTCAGTCACCTAGGAATCGCACGGTTCCGGGTTTGATACCGGTCCCCACCAGTAGCACATGAGTAGCACAGATAGTGTAATCTGATCTGTGCGGTAAAGTGGGGAGCTAATGGTAGGTGTAGCAAAAACAATCTACCTAGTCTAGCGCTAGCGAAAAGGGATAGACTCCCTCGCTGTTCGGCTGACACTGAAAATTAGCCTCTCCACCAACTTTACTTACTTACATATATATTAACCTGTAGGTAGCACGTGGTGTAATGGTTAAAGTCATGGGAAATGGACTCGTTGCCCCGAGTTTAAATTCTGGACGTGCTAATTGCATTTCACTTAGCGCTAATATCCTTGGGAAAGGTATGAATCCTACTCTCCCTCCAGCTATGGGTGAATAGTAGGGCAGACTGGGCTCTTTAACCTTGGTTAGGCAACCGGTCTAGGAGAAGGACAACTCTGAATTCAAACCTGTTGAATTCCGCTTAAGAAATTGACCTTGTGTCGCATCCTGCTCGTGCGGAGGGGTTGGTAAATATATATATATATAATAACCTGTTTTTCTCCCTTATAACTTAAAGATTTCGGTGAGGATATTATTTATTATTTTGCAAAGCAAACATTGATTGAAATGACGCAAAACCTAGAGTTAAACATGACAATCTGATTTCTCTGTATGTTTGAGATGAGGCTTGATGATTAGTATTATCTGCGTTATTCGGACTATTGTACCCATCTTTATTGTTATTTGTACAACGTTTCGGTCTATATGCCCTCCGGCCTTCTTGAATAACAAACACAAATAACAATAAAGATGGGGACAATAGTCCGAATAACGCAGATAATACTAATGACAATCTGATATTTCCATACTGTCTTATTTTGTCATACTAGCGGATGTCATTAAATATCTTATATCTATCTATCTATCTATCTATCTGTTCGTATCTCCGTCGGTTCATCTATCTATTATCTATCTATCTGTTCGTATCGCCGTCGGTTCATCTATCTATCTATCTGTTCGTATCTCCGTCGGTTCATCTATCTATCTATTTATCTATCTATCTGTTCGTATCTCCGTCGGTTCATCTATCTATCTATTCATCTATCTATCTATCTATCTATTTATCTGTTCGTATCTCCGTCGGTTCATCTATCTATCTATTCATCTATCTATCTATCTATCTATCTATCTATCTGTTCGTATCTCCGTCGGTTCATCTATATATCTATCTATCTATCTATCTATCCGTGCCAGTCTCTTCATGACGTATCGCCACCGCGAATAAAAATGTTGCTTTATTTTTTAAATTAAAATATCCGTCACTGAATATTGTCAGAATTTCTTGCAGCAAAATCAGATCCCGTCTGCGAAAGATTCAAAAGCATCGATTTTCGTACATGTTCCCATTTCCATATCTAAACAAACACGATTTGTTTTAGAGAATTTTCAAAAAATTCAGCAAATAAAACTTTATCAGTCAAGTTGATATTATTTCAGATCTTCAACTGTCTAACCAACATATCAATCAGTTGTCGGGGGCCCTAAAGTCGGCATCAGCCATTCAGCGAGGGAGTCTATCGCCTTGTCACTAGCACTAGACCAAGGAGATTGTTTGGGCGTCTGGGTGGAGCGCCACACATACCATCAGCTCCTTACTTTACCGCACAGTTCCCTCTGCTTCTCATGCGCTGAGTTGGCGAGGGCCGGTATCGAACTAGGAACCTTGTGGTTTCTAGCCGAAAATCTCTCCGGGCGGTGTAAAGATTAATTTTTGAAAGATATTTCCTGAGGGGTGGGATAAAAAATTTAATGTAAGAGGGTTTTCTATGTAAGTAAAGTTTTATTTACTTATTCAATTTAAGTAATTTTTTAAAGAAGTAAAAATAAATAAATAAAACAATTTGAAATGGAAACTTAATTCTGTCCCCTAAAAGAATGATTCGTGCATCTGTTAATTATTAATTAAATTATCATTTTGAATATTTTACACATAAATTTTGCACAACATTGTAGGCATTTATTTATTTGTAAACTTTTTATTAACATGTTGTTACTGAAAAGAGTAAAAAATAATTTAAAAACTGATTACAGTGTAGTTCTTTATTCTATGTATCAACGATTTTCGATACTGTGACGTAGTTTCGGTTACAGACAAATGGATACCAAATATCCATTATTTATAGATACCTTGTTAGATTTTATAAAGGTCAAAAGCCCTCAAAAAGAATTTTGCGATGCGTTTACCTGTTCTGAAGGTTTTTGAATGATGTTAATCGGCACTTCTTCATTTCATCATTGATTTTATTTTTTTGTTAGTCAATTCAAATAGAGTCCTCAGTTAATCCTGGTGGCTGAGTAGTCCATTATATGTAACACTGGCTTTTACTTGGGCAAGACAGGCGGTTGGAGGATCCCCCTCCGATCAATCAGCTTGTCACTTCTAGCCCCAGCACCTATATGATTGTCCCGATTCTCTTGCTCTTGTGGTAACCGCCACCCCTTTTTATTCTTATATATCCTGTGTACGACATTAAACTGCATCTGGTGATGAGGTTCCGATTCCGGAGCTTTGGGGAGTGTTGAGGACCCTTTCATTGATAAACTCCCAGTTCTACTGTGTCCCGTTAGTGTCCCATCAATGAAATGAATAGACCACTCGGTCAAACCAGCGGTAGGGAGGTATTGATTCACAGGGGACGAGTTAAGGGTCAACTGGTGTGGAAAAAGAACTCACAAAGTTTAAGTTTTAATTTAGTCAATTACTGTTCCGCAGTACGAAAGAGAAAGGTTTTAACGTTTCGATAAATACTTTAGAATATGCAATGACAGTTTGAAAACAGTTTGGAGAATCGCTGAGATGGCCGGCTCGAACTATCAAAACAATAATCGAAGGAACAAAATTATAAATGCGTGTTTGTCAATTTCTTTTGTCACCATGACAACTTTTACAATAAGATCGATCCTGACTAAGTGTCCATTATTTGCATCACCGTTCCAACACTGAAGTCAAATAACTTATACACGATATGAACAATATATATAAAGATGACTACATCATTTCAGGACTCCCCATTATCTTTTGTAAGACATGCCTGAATATTGCGTACCGATTTCCCATATATTGTGCATATATTGTGGTTCTACGTATCAACGTGCCCCCAATATATATATATATATATATATATATATATATATATATATATATATATATATATATATATATATATATATATATATATATATTAGACATAGATAGATAGATAGATAGATAGATAGATAAAAGGATATGAAAACGCACAATGCTGTTAGAATAAAAATATTTTATATCATATTCATAGCTAATAATGAACAGTATTTCGATTTATAAAAATCATCTTCAGAGCTTGTTTTTAATCCGGAATCATCGAGAGAGAAGCAGAAAATAATTTAAATTCAAAACGAAAAACATTGATGTTCCAAAAAGCGTGCAAGTCATGCGATCGTTTCGTCATTAGCGAATCGGCTACGCGTTTCTAAGCCAACGACATAATTGTATATCTTTAGCGTAACAGTTTTTGAAAGAAGAAGACATATTTCAAATTCAAAAATAGACAAATTCTCTTTTTCAAACAGGAAGAGTTTAAAGTCGTTCATGGTCAGCCTGCAACAGATCTTTTTTCTTTTTTGTTTTTTATATACAATAATGTCGTTGGCTTAGAAACGCGTAGCGGAGGTGCTAATGACGAAACGATCGCATGACATGCGCGCTTTTTGGAACATCAATGTTTTCGTTTTGAATTTAAATTGATTTCTGCTTCTCCCTCGATGAGACCGGATTAAAAACAAGCTCTGAAGATGATTTTTATAAATCGAAATATTGTTCAATATTAGAACATGATATAAAAATATTTTCATCTTAACAGCATTGTGTGTTTTCATATCATTTTATGTATACTTATACCGTCGGATTCATTTCCTTACTTTTAAATATATATATATATATATATATATATATATATATATATATATATATATATATATATTGTTTATTATATGTAGGATATATACGAAACGTTCATTTCGGACACTCCTATGCCTTTCATTCGCGCAAAATGTCTGAAAATTACCTACGCCTTTTCGCATATATTGCACTCCTATACATTAATACATCAATTTGTCCGCAATATATATATATATATATATATATATATATAAGATACTATAAAAAATTGTCAAATCTTTTTTTTTCCGACTAACTGCTTTTTTTTTATATATTATACGGATCATACGTTTAACTTTCTACACTAATATATATATATATATATATA
This sequence comes from Doryteuthis pealeii, assembly GCA_023376005.1. Classification (NCBI taxonomy): domain Eukaryota; kingdom Metazoa; phylum Mollusca; class Cephalopoda; order Myopsida; family Loliginidae; genus Doryteuthis; species Doryteuthis pealeii. The sequence goes on along the minus strand of CM042147.1, from coordinate 69,994,155 downwards.
TATATATATATATAACTGCATTTTCATACATCTTTTACTTTTTTATTCAATAGTTTGAAAGGCAGTATAAATAATTAAATTGATTTTGTGTTTACGTGAACCGGATTGACCCTTAGATTCGTTCTTCACAGAGAGGCCATTTATGTATGGAGGCTAAGAGTCTCGTTATTTCAACTTTCACCAATCCTTTATCAGTCCGTTTCGAAACAGCAGCCAAAATGTCCTCCTCTTGGGGAAATCATGAAAGGCCAGCAGTTTTCATTTATTATGCTTCCTATTTTTTCCCCGATCGCCGTTCAGTATTTTCTCCCCATTATTCCATAACGGTTGTTTTTTTTTTCTTTTTTTTTTCTTTCTCTTCCCATCGTAATGCTCCGGCCTTTTGTATAGCTTTTTCTCTGTAGATTTATTTTCAACACAACTGCCCATTTCTGTCTCTCTTTAACTCTCTATTAAACATCTCTACGTCTGGTTTTTCATTTTTCTATGAATCTGTATTATATATTTACCAACCCCTCCACACAAGCAGGATGCGACACAAGGTCAATTTCTTAAACGGAGTTTAACAGGTTTGAATTCAGAGTTTTCCTTCTCCTAGACTGGTTACTTATCCATGATTAAAGAGCCCAGTCTACCCTGCTATTTACGCATAGATGGAGGGAGGATTGAATTCATACCTTTCTCAAGGGTATTAACGCTATGTGAAATGCAAACAGCTTCGCCCAGGAATTGAACTCAGATCGACGAGTCCATTTCCTATGATTCTAACCATTAGACCACGTGGCTCCAATGAATCTGTATTATAGTAAATATTGTTCGGTTAGTTGGTTGGTTGGTTGGTTGGTTGGTTGGTTGGTTGGATTTTACGGTATGTCAACCCTTTGGTTATTTCATACCGAAAATGTTTTTGTTTTATTCATTATTGTTGGGTATTCAATTTTTAAAACTCATTTTTGATCTGTTTAACCTTAAGATTGGTCCCTAACAGGTATTACTATTCCGGGTCAGAGTGGACCTGGGAGTAGTTTGGTTGGTTATTTGGTTGGTTGAATTTTACGGCATGTCAACCCTCGGGGGGTTATTTTATGCCGAAGATGGAGCAGAAAGCAAATGAATTTGGCTCTACATGAAGGCAGATATAATAGTCTTCATGTACTTTAAACAATATGGGGACACTACATTAAATGGAAAGGCTCTAAAATTAGTAGACCAGTTCTCATACTTCCGTAGAGATATCTCATCTACAGAAAGCGATGTCAATATATGCATAGGAAATATAGGGACTGTGTCGTATACCTCTTTCTTTTAACTTTCTTCTAGCGTCTATTCTAGCATCTGGACTTCGTCTTGGTGGTCGGTCGCACTTAACTCATTTCTTCTTCTAGATCAGTCTTGTTACCAAGACATTCACCAACCACAAAACCGTGTTATTTTCGTAAGCTTTTATTTACTTAACTAAACATTTCATGTAACTAAACATAGCGCGCGTATGCAGGTGAGTTCCTGTTAAGGCAGTACATCTTCTCTGCCTGACGTCCAAACTGAAACTGAAGACCCAACCAGGCCCCACGTGACTTCACGTATTTCGCGGGCTTTCTGTAATATTCCATGGAAAGTCCCGCCCGTGATATGAAAAGGGCCATCCATTTAGAAATACAGGGGATTGACAATAATCTTATGCAACCGCATAGATTATGCAACAACTGTTATTGACAAGTTATCGATCATATGGCAATCCCATCTCTCTGATAAAATAAAACGGGAATTCTTCCAAGCTGTGTTGGTATAATTGTATGACTATACCACTTGGACTTTTACGAAAATAGGAATTCGGTAATTAATGAGAAAGTGCGTCCCGGTTCCCTGCCTCCGAAATTGCTGACCGGTGAATTTTAAAATAACGACCCCAGGTATCTCGTTTCGGCGGTGTTACTTGAAAGAAAATAACCAACTTAAGGCGCTAAATGTTTTTTTGTCTTAATTCTCGTTTAACTATCTCAGTCTATTCAAAACTATCCATCTTCATATCTATCTATCTATCTATCTATCTATCTATTAAATACTAAGATTTAGTTTTATTACGATGAATTACGATAAATAAACAAGAATTAATCTATTAAATACTATTCTTTTATTACTTTTCTTTTATTACGATAAATTACGTTAAATAAACAAGAATAACGTTAAATAAACAAGAATTACGACAAATTACGATAAATGAACAAGAATTATGTCAAATTACGATAAATAAACACGAATTACGACAAATTTCTATAATTAAACAAGAATTAAGACAAAAAAGAGCCCCCCCCCCTAAAATACATTTAGCGCCCCGAGCTGGTTGTTTTCTTTCAAGTAACACTGCCGAAACGAGATACCTGGGGTCGTTATTTTAAAATTCACCAGTCAGCAATTTCGGAGGCAGGGGACCGGGACGCACTTCCTCATAAATTACCAGGAATTCTTCCAAGCTGTAGCCATGACGGTACTACTGTATGTTTGCACCACTTGAACTTTTATGAAACGCTGGGAGAACAAGCTTGATGGAAATTACACAAGGATTCTGAGTGCTGTTTTGAACAAATCCTGGTTGCACCCCCACCCACCCCCCAAAGCAGCTGTACAGCCACTTACCTCCTATCTCAGAAACCACCCAATTCAAATGAAAAATAGATGCTGGTAACTACAAAAGAATTTAAGACGAACTCATAGGTGACGTTCCCCTATAGACTCCTAATACACATGGACACATTAGTGTTATCCGACCAACAAATATATTCGTCAGCTCAGTATGAACACTGGATGCCGTGTAGAGGATCTGCCAATTGTGATGGCCGATAGAGATGGACGGCGAGAGAGAGGGAGAGAGAAGAGGAGGAGGAGAATCCATGTTATCAGCCCGACTTGATGATGATGATTAAAATTCATACTCTTTCAAATGCCTTTTTACCGAGCATCTATTTCAGGAAAAAAGAAATTATAATATTTTTTATTAAGTAAATCAAAACGATTGGATAAACTTGAGTCCCATTGGTTAGTAAGAACTGCCAATCATTCATCTGAAAAATTATTCCAAAAGAAATTTGAATTAAACAGATGACAGGTGACGATTTTCAAATGCGTATATTCCATGTTGCCCAAAAAACACGCACATTATATATATATATATATATATATATATATATATATATATATATATATATATAGTCGATATTCTTTGATTTTTATATTGTTGATATTTGTGCGACTTTTTTTTTATCTTTTATTATTTTTCCTTCTGATATAAATTTTTAAAATCTGACTATCCGACATTCCTTTCTAAATAAATTCAATTTAAGGGGGATGCTCCGAAAATAATGTCTCTCGTTTATTTCCGTAGCAACTAAAACTCATACGGTAAGCACAATAACTCCTTTAGATAGAGCAAGGTTTCTGATACAAAACATTATTTTTTCACATTGTTATCACAAAGGGTTTTATAGAAAGATAGATAGTTCTAATCATTAATGAAATAAAATTGGGTATGCCTTTTTTTTATCAGGGAAAATTTCAATTCTACATAGATTGGCAATAGATAATAACGAATAATATCCGTTTTGATTATATAGTGTTACACGGGAAATTATTTAACAAATCTGTGTATATTTGGTTAAGAAGAAAATTAACTTTTTTTTTATTTTAGATAGTTGGAGTGAACTCATGTATCATAGACAGATACAGGAAATCAATTTAAGAGTAATTCTCCGAAAATAATGCCTACTTTTTTTATTTCTACACCAACTACAACACATACAGTAAGCACTATAGCACCCTTAGATAGAGCAATATTTCAACAACAACAACAACAACAACAACAACAACAAAACACAGTTATTTCACGCATACAGTAAAAAGATATCACCCTTAGATAGAACTAATTTTCAGCTACAAAACACTATTCTTCTACATAGTTACCACAACCGGTTTCATAGCAAGACAGGGGGTGACGGTGACATCGTAGTAAGCGAGTTCGAACTGCATTCGCGCTATTACGTTTACTCTCGGGTTAATACTCTTGGGAAAGGTATGAACCATCTTGCTCTCCAACTATGGGTTAAATAGTACCACTACTGTTCTTCTACAAGGGTGACTTAGGAATTATGTAAACCACGAAGGTTGATATGCCGTTGAAATAAAGAAAAATCATTTTGTCATTGAAGACTACATAGTTTGGCATTAAATATTAACGAACAATATCTGTTTTGATTGATGCTGTTACGTATCCCTGGCCCAATATATATGAATTTATGATCTATTCGTAAAATACACAGAGCGAATCTGGAAAAGAGGCGGCCTAATAACATGCCAGGTCTACCGGTGAACAGATATAATGTTGCGAAACCCGACATCTGTAAGGATACTGGTGTAACATCACCAATTGTCCTCCTTTGATGTATCTTGACGATGTTTACAAGACTTACACGAGAAATAAAATCTTTGTATATTTGGTTTAGAAGAAAATTACATTTTTCATTTTAGGTATTTTTTGGAAAAGAACGGGAGAGGAACGGGCTCAACCTGTTTCTTCCGGCCCAAGACACTTGGTTTGATTTTATGGCATGTCGACACTTGGGTATTTTATGCTGAAGATGTTTTGTTTTATTTATTCTAATTTTTCTTTCTTTTTTTTTCAAACAAATGTTTTTAAATACACTTTTTATCTATTTAACGAATATAAGTGACTTTAGCAGATACTACCACTCCTTGACAGACTGGACCTGGTAATAATAGCGATGAAGAAGTACTCCACATTCCCCAAGGCTCCAGAATAGTAACCCCGCCCCGAGATGTAGTTTAGAGTCATACACAGGACACTAAGACCCTCAGCCACCACCTTCTAGCACATGATATTATGGGGTAGGGGATTTCCACAAGAACAATAAAATTGAGACAATAATATAAATGCTAAGACTTGATCTGACCAGCCCACTGATCGGGTGAGGGTCTCTCCGACTGTCCGTCTAGCTTAGGTAAGTACCAAAGTGAAGTTTTGCATGTTATGGACGGCTTTACAACCAGAACTCCGTCCTTAAGCATTACGGGTCACTATCCAAGTTTCCATTGAGGTACAATCGGTGTATTCTACAGCCGTAGTCGACAGGGCTACATGCTACAAGGGTAGCGCCCCTACAACCAAACTATGTTACAGGACCTGTGACCGGAGATGTATTTATTTATGAATGATACAGTATATTCTGAAACCATGTTGTCGTAACATCAAAACAAGTAAAGTGTCAGCCACGAAATGAGTTCGAAAATTCAGTGGAGCCGTAGGGAAGAGTTTCACGCAAACTGGAAGGGAGGGGGTCGCTGCAGACTCCAGAGATAAACAGACAAAAGATGGACAGATGAAGAGAATGAAAATATTCAAAGACCAGAAACGGAAGAAATACCAGATGTAAAGCAGAATTTTGGTTTGGTTTGGTTTGGTTTGTTTTGTTTTACGGCATATCAACCTCAGTGGGTCATTTAATGCCGATAAAGTTTTGAAATAAATGAATTCTTAATGGATGATACCATTTTTTATAGATACATTTTTCTATTTAACCAATAGATGCGACCCTAACAGGTACTACCACTCCGGGTCAGAGTGGACCAGGGAGCAATGGTGATGAAGGGGTGCTCCACATTCCCCAAACCTCCAAAACTGGAACCTCACCATCAGATAGAGTTTAACGTCATTCCCATGACATGTAGACCCGCAGTCACCGCCTTCTAGCACCCATATGATAAAAAGGGGTTGGGGCTTGCCATAAGGGCAATAGGGTTGGGAAAATCATATAGGTGAGCAGAATTCTATAACTTTTTCGCAAGTAATTCGAAATTAAATTCCAAACTGATTCTAATTGATTGATTTATTTTAACGGCATGTCAACCCATCTGGGGTTACGAAATAAACACTTGATAAGGCTATGGTCATTGATTCGCATCATACTTACCTGGTGTGGGAGCTTCGGCTTCTGAACCGGTAAGTGAGGTAGAATTAACCACGTGGTCCCAGAGTGCTGTCTAAAAGAGGCCGGACCGGGTTAATTGCCCGGTGCCCTAGGCTGCTCAAAAAGGGAATGTTACAAGGATCACATACTATTTACACTGGCCAACTCTTGAGCTTCGGTTTATGCGTGGCTTCACAAGTTAAAAAGAACCTTGTGTTAATCCGGTCCTGTAGGAGTCAGAAAAATAACAACCGTCTGAGACTGTTTGGTTCTATCAAAAGCGAATTATATATATATATATATATCGCAAAATATAGCTTTCAGATGTTGAGGGGCAGTCGTCAGCAATTATATATTTCTGGGATCATTTAAAATTTCGGGTCTTTCAACATCGTATTTTCTCCCCCAGGCGACCCAATCGGGGCTGATCAGGCCCCCAGATTCTCCTTCCCCCACGGCAACAGGCTTTCACTAAACTCGTTTCCATTTTGAGTACAGCTGACGGTTTATACTCAGTATAAACCTTTATACTCTAGGTAATGTGACCCCCAGCCAATGACATTAAAGTTCTATATTTCGTTACTTTTAAATGAGCCTTTTAAGATTCAGCTCGAGTTTGGCGCCAATATCATTACCAGGAAAATAATGGCCGTGAGAAGTTTGTTTTTTTACCTCTTTTCTTTTTATTTTTTCCTTTCCCAGTTCAAGAGAGGGATTTTATTGTTTCTGTATTTATCTCACATGCACACAGCAAATATTATTGATTAATTAGATTGACGTTTTGATTTTTTAAAATAAATAAATAGATTTAAAAAATTTAAACGGCTTGCTTAAACGAAACGATTATTTACAATCTGGTTTGACGAAACCACTTAAATAAAGCGGCTAATTAAACGAAGCATATAGTGATATGATTACAGTTGGTGGACAGGGAAATACTTAGTAAAACACTCGCGTGCACAAATAAGACAGGGGGTTACCCGCTAGTGCCCCTCCCCAATAAAGCACTCGCCATCCCAACAGAGTTAGAAAAAATGACTATGTCTGGGCGTAAGTTCGTCTCTGTTATAGGTATGCTCAATTTACGGAGACTGCTGATAAGGGAGATCACAGGAAATTATTTAAAAATCAACTAAAATAAACTAACTATCCGATTTTAATAAAACTATCGGTACATGAAGTAATAAAAGAACTTTTATTGTAAATACTAGCAAATATATGCACCCTCCGGGTGCAAGTATTTTAGTTAAATTTTATAATAAAATATGATATTAAATTAGAAAGGCTAATGAAACTGAATAAGAATGTAGAAAAAAAGATTTGAAACAGAGGGGGTATGATTGAAAAATAGAACAACTTTGAAACTAACTCTTCCATCATTTTCCGTTACTCCCGTCTTTCATTGGTAAATTTTCCTAATTAATCTGTTTAATTAAAATAGGAAGTAAAGAATAATATTACAGTTATTTCTTCTTGTTAAGGGATTTCTTTTAAGATTTATTGAAGAGATTTTTGCTCATATTCAATAAGATAAAACCAAACAATTAGAAATCAATAATACTAAGCATATATTTATTAAAATCAATTTTTTAAGATCAATATGCAAATTAGCCTTCCCATTCATACTGTAAACCTCTATTTTGTTGTATATATAAACACAATTGCATGTTATTAGTATGTAGATATGGTCAACAGTGTAAGTAATGTAAAACAATTTTATTAATAATTGAGGTTTAAATAAAAATAAAATCATGGAGAATATGATATAAATAACTAAAGGGAATTGTGGCTTGTATAGTAATATAGTTTCGGTTACAGACAGACAAACCCACAATCTCCATTATAATAAGATATGTTTACTCTAAATTGAAAAGGCTATTTTTTTTTTCGCGCATTGATACCCCGTACAAATTTCTTCGTAATTTTTTGGTGGAAGAAAATTAATCTTACATTTTTGGAAAGATAATTCCATGACGAAACATATGTAAAAAAAATCGATATTCTGATTTTTTTGGTACAATTTGAAACTTGAGGGCTATTTGCATTGTGGCGAAAAAGCAATCACCAATTAAGAGGTGAACATCAACGCCCCCGCAGAGACAAGTAGGTAAAAACTAGACTTATCACACTTATGGAAAATTTGGAAACAATTCCTCGTTGCGACCTTAATAGCGGTCTGAAGTAAATACCCTCTTAGGTTTAGTAAGATTAGAGTCAGCAATAATAGGAATACTTCCCAATCTTCGATAGTTTTACACACCGAAACAAGCAAGTAACGAGGTATTTATTACCCATTCAACCAATCAAAAACGACAACAACAAATATAAACCTTGTGAGAATTATTTTTCTTCTCCTCCTCCTCTCTCTTTATAACTTGATAGCGAGTTGGTGAGGTAGTCGCCGACTGGGTTGTCCCATTCCCCTCTTTTAATGCTGGCACCCCCTCGTAATGGTTCATACCAAGGCCTTAAAACTCCGGCCGCAAAGCGGGTGAACAGAAAAAGATAGTAGTACAAGCTGAAAGCGAGTTGGTTAAACGTGTATTCCGCATTCTTCTTCCCTCTCAACTATTTGACCCAGTGCGAGTAACAGTGGGTCGCGTTTTTGAAGTGGTTACCTGCTAAGCCCAGTAAATTTCGCAACCTCTTTATTTACCTGGTCTGGTGGCTACCTCACTAAAGCTCGCTACTGGCCCTCCCCGCTGCGTCGGGATAAGCGCCTCAGATTTTTCCCGACACCCTAGTTAAAGCTGTCTTCGAGCTTTTCTCCCTTCCGAAGACTGCAGGTAAGTAAAAGCTTCAATTTTTCTGACAGTATTTCACATAGCGCTAATACCCTTAGGAAAAATACTTTGCTGACTTCTGATTTAGGTCGGAAAATTAAATATACATTTTTTTGGTGGTACCCAATGACAGTTTAACTACAGTCTATGAATTAACATTTTACGAACTGTTTTACAGTTTTAGGGGATTAAGGTTGTTTTTAATTACGTATTGCTTAAAAAAAATAAACAACAAAAAACTCAAATTACTATACATTTAATTAACCATTGAAATTAATTATTGAGACAGTTGTTTGTGTTAGTATTGCAATGTATAATTTCAATTAAACTTAGTTTTAAAAATATTTTTCAACATTAAATGTATAGTAATTTTGGGTTTTTGTTGTTTATTTTTTTAAGCAATACGTAATTAAAAACAACCTTAATCCCCTAAAACCGTAACCCAATTCGCAAAATGTTAATTTATAGACTGTAGTTAAACTGTCGTTGGGGACCACCAAAAAAATTTCCGTTCTAATTTTCCGACCTAAATCAGAAGTCAGCTAAGTACTTATCAAACTAGTCCCATCTCCAGCTATGGATAAAATAGTAGGACAGACTGGGCTCTTTAACCTTGAAACAGCAACTGGTTGTCGAAAATATTTCGACTGTGAGGGGGTGAGAAAAAGAAAAAAAGACAAGGGCATAGAGTCCGTGGTCAGTTATCCGGCTCCCTGCGAAACAATGCCAGTTTCGCGACCCTCTGGAATAATCTAAAGGTAATTTAACCATCCTTTCGAGGGTAACATGGCTTCATTCTGTATAATGTATATCAATCTCAAGAAGACCGGTCAGGTAACTACGATCAGTACGACGAGAAAACGATGAATGGCGTGAAACGATGGCTTGCTCTCTCTCTGTCTGGTGAAGTCCATTTAAATCAAAGGCGGACTTGCGGTAGAGAGGTATAAGACCCCGGTCCGGCGCAGATTTCGCCTTTGGAAATTTCGTACCAGACACTGCCACTTCAGCCGACGCCATACGTGAGTATAGAGCCTGCCTCAAATATTTTTTTCAACACGGCCTAAGAAAAGGAAAATCGTGAATTCAAACTTCTAAAACTCCTTTTAGGAATTGACCTTGTATTTCATCATGCCTGTGCGGAGGAGTTGCATAAATCAGTCGGTAGAGCGTTCGGCTAGAAACCACAAGGTTCCTAGTTCGATTCCGGCCCTCGCTAACTCAGCGTTATGAGTAGCACAGGGATCTGTGCGGTAAAGTAAGGAGCTGATGGTAGGTGTGGCGCTCCACCTCAGATGCAAAAACAATCTCCTTGGTCTAGCGCTAGTGAAGGGATAGACTCCCTCGCTGATTGGCTGATACCGACATTAGGCCGCCCCGACGACTTTACTTTACTTTTTATATATATATATATATATATATATATATATATATATATATATATAATCTTTTCAGAATTGCCTGTAATAGCACTACTGGTTCCGAGTTTTTTTTAAATCGAATTTTATTCTGCTTCTCTTGGAGAAAAATCCTGAATTCAAATCTCTAAAACTCCTTTTAGGAATTGACCTTGTATCTCATCATGCCTGTGTGGAGGTGTTGCACACACACACACACACACACACACACACACATATATGAGGAAAAATGAGTAAAGAAAAGAAATGTAGATGGATAAAATGAATTTAATCGATATCACATTAATCGATATCACTTACACATGTGTTTCGGTTAGTTTATGTGTGTGAAAATATTTCGCACACATAGAAGAATCGACCTTCATCAGAGTGAACATTTATTTGAATGAAAAAATTCGTTGGAAAATTGATATATATATATATATATATATATATATATATATATATATATATATATAATAATCTTTTCAGAATTGCCTGTAATAGCACTATTGGTTCCGAGTTTCTTTTTAAATCGAATTTTATTCTGCTTCTCTCGGAGAAAAATGTATTGATCTTAACTGTCAATGCGATATCTGAATAATAACGCTGTCTCCTTTTTGTCACAAGAAAATATATACAAATGTTGATTGCCTTCCGTTCGGCTTTTCTTGTGGAAAGTGTCAACCCAAAATTGCTACTACCCCTGGCAAAAGTTGCGAAATTATCACACTTAGGGAATATTCACCTTGGTTTTTTGTGTGGTTATTTTTATTAAGATATGAATAGACTAATAACAGATAAGATGCAAAACAGTTTTTATTTAATAGCTGAACATTCGAGCTTTCTTAAAATGAATCTTAAATAAACTAAAGGAAATTATCTATACTAGCAAATATATGCACCCTCCGGGTGCAAGTATTTAAGTTTTAATGTAATAAAATATTGTATTAAATTAGAAAAATAACTAATATATATAAACTAAATAAGAATACAGATAAAAAGATTTGAAACAGAGGGAGTATAATAAAAGATTTGAAACAGAGGGAGTATAATAAAAAATGGAACAACTGAAACTTACTCTTCCATCACTCTCGTCTTTCATTGTTATTTTTTCTAATTTAAGTATTTAGTTATAAGAGGAAGTAAAGAATAAAATGACAGTTATTTTATCTTGTTAATGGATTTCATTTAAGATTCATTGAAGAGATTTTTGCTTATATTCATTAAAATAAAACCAAACAGTTAGAAATCAATAATACTAAGCACATATTTATTAAATTCGATTTTTTAATATTAATATGCAAATTAGCCTTCCCGTTCACATTGTAAAGCGCTATTTTGTTGTATATATAAATATAATTGCATGTTGTCAGTATGTAGACATAGTTAACAGTATTAATAATGTAAGACAATTTTATTAATAATTGAGGTTAAATAAAAATACAATCATGGAAAATGTGAAGTCAATAACTAAGAGAATTTTGACTTGAGTAGGAATATAGTTTCGGTTACAGACAGAAAAACACACAATCTCCATTATAATAAGATAATGATACCGGTGTTCCTACAGGATATGACCGTTATAATCTTGCAACACCCTCTGGTTAAAAATGAGACCGTCCAAAGAAGTGTCATCACCTAAGCTAAATAACGAGCCATTCCGTTTTTTTATTATAAAGAAAGGATAGAAAAAGGACATCCTACACAGAAAAATATAGTAAGAAAGAAAGAGAACGAAATAGAGTATGGGAAAGATAGGGTGGGCACGCGGATACGATAACGCTTATCTATTTCAATCGAACATAATCGAAAGATGAAAAGAAGGAAGGAAAGAAAAAGAGTGAGAGAGGGTTAAATCAAGATTATTTTATTTTTTATATATTGAACTATTTTGCCATATCTCTTAAGTAAACATACCAAACATTGTAATAATTAAATCATCATACGGTGGTATATCCACAGGTCCAACTAGTTTAAATTGATGGTATAATTTTTTTTCCCAAATTAAACTGAAAATATAAAATAACTCAATATTATGGAATGATGTTGTAATGTGCATTCTTAAAAAATACTAGCAGATGAGTATATATGCAATACTATATATATATATATATATATATATATGAGTATTCATATTTAGCCCGTCATAAAAAAAACAAATATAAACAATTGAACACATGTTAACAAAACCCCATATCCCACCAATATAAGTAATTTAATTATCCATTATTTTTTAATAATAAGACCATTGAAATGGTATAAATACACTTGCATATGTGTGTATACATATACACATTCTGTTAATTTTAATAAAATAAATAACTTTAAGCATATATTAGCAAAACCACGTTTAATCGCACCAGGCTCTATAATCACATAGTTCTCGAAAATCGCCCTGTCGACGGGGCTTAGAATACACTATCACTTGCAAAGGGGCAAGATCTCCCAAAAAGGGGCGTATGACACTAAACAGCATTAATTGTGAGGTTTCATTTTTGGAGATCTGGGAAGTGAGGAATAATCTTTCATTGCCATTACTCCCATATCCACTCTGAGCCGGAGTGGTATTATCTGTTAAGGTCTCATCTATAGGTCGCATCGATCTGTTTAAAATTATTCTTATTCGAATGGACCGCGAGCAAAAAAAGCCAGCTTTTAAGAAACAACTACACAAAAAATATAAATATAAATTTAAAATAAAAGTATTTCCCTAACCCCGTGTCATATAATAACCCTATACGGGTTGACATGTCGTTAAATTCAATCACTCAGTAGATCAATCTGTTCCTGTAGAAATCGACATGTGGTTGGGCATACCTAATTAAAAAGTAATCATGAAACCCACAAAAGAACTGTCAATTGAAACAATGGAAAGGATAGTAAAATTTATTCTGTAGAATAATTATATTAGTTCCAATTACTGTCGAATTGGTAAGACAAGACAACAAGTAGTCGTAACTGAATACGAATCTATCTTGCTGTAATACTACTGGAGAATGCCAGGACATTTATGAAGCCTCATAACATCATAGAAACAAAGCAGCCAATCAGGACTCAAGGAATGGAATCACGCAAATACATGAATGGACTATTCTTGATTTCCATAAATACCAACTGTCTTGGGCACTGGTTCAGTTGTGCTTAGCTAGTTGCTGTTGTTCAAACCAATAGTACACTAACTTACTTCAACATATTCAAGAAGCCAATCCACAATGGATTGCGATGAAAGACGTTGGTTGTTCCTAGTCAGCCGAGTCTAAAATCTGGAGAGAATATAAAAGAAATGGGGCGGTTAGATAAGGAAAACACACTGGTAGACCCCAAAATACAACAAAGCGTCAGGATAGAAAACTCAAAGTAATATCCCTTGGATGCATATTGTGATACAGGAAGGACGATTAAAACGTTTTATTGAAGTCAGTCAGTCAGTATACTGTTTGGTTTTGACAACAGCAACTGGCTAAGCACAATCGAACAAGTGCCCAGGATAGCTGGTAATTATGGGACTCAAAAATAGTCCCTTCATATATTTGGGTGATTCCATTCCTTGCGTCCTGATTGGGTGCTTGGTTTCTATGATATTATGAGGCTTCATAAATACTCTGGCATAGTATTGCAGCAAGGTTATGTATGTATTGATGGTTGGTTTAGTTTGTTTTGTTTTACGGCATATCAACCTCAGTGGGTCATTTAATGCCGATAAAGTTTTGAAATAAAACAATTCTTAATGGATAATACATTTTTTTATAAATACATTTTTCTATTTAACCCATAGATGGGACCCTAACAGGTACTACCATTCCGGGTCAGAGTGGACCAGGGAGCAATGGTGATGAAGGGGTGCTCCACATTCCCCAAACCTCCAAAACTGGAACCTCACCATCAGATAGAGTTTAACGTCATTCTCAGGACATGTAGACCCGCAGCCAACGCCTTCTAGCACCCATATGATAAAAAGTGGTTGGGGCTTGCCATAAGGGCAATAGGGTTGGGAAAATCATATAGGTGCTAGGGCTTGACGTGACCAGCCGATTGATCGGAGGGGGCCTCTCCGACCGCCCGTCTAGCCCAAGATAGGGCCAAAGTGGAGTATTGCATGTCATGAACTGCTCATCCACCTGGGCTCTATCCTTAAGCATCACGGGTCGCCACCCACGGCCAACAGGTGGCCCCATTGGGGGAGTCTTACCCCTCTGCAGAGGTGCAGCCGGTGCATTCTAACGCCCCAGTCGACAGGGCGGATGTCTGTATTGAGTTACAACTTCTTGTTGCATTGTCTTACCAATTCGACGGTAATTGGAACTTAGTATGATTATTCTACAGGTTTTTTTGAGAAAGGTCTTTAAAATCAATGGCATAGCCAGCGAACAGTCCGGATCGAAATCCATTTTAAAATTTTTATTAAATTTTTAAAAAATTGTATATGTGTAGCTTTTGTCAATCAAATAAGATTTATTAACTACCATTCAGGAAATTTTAATCATTTTGATGAAGAATATTGCTTTACATTTGTTAAAATCATGACTGAATTAATTAAAGCTGTTGTAAAAGCTCGAAAAAGGCGGATTAAGTATTAATCCTATTTTTTTTGTAGACGAATTCTTTTTTTCTTTTTTTCAATATTGGGTTATTCCATATTTTTTCGAAAAAGTAGGTATTTACCCAACCTATTGGCCACAATAAGATGTGAAACAATGTCACAAATATTTGGATATCTAGCGATTATCGAAAATCGAGCTGAGAGACTACCTTGCTAACTATCACTTCACGATGGGACGTCTGTTTTGGGAAAAAGTATACCATTAATTTAGATCAATGGTTCTCAACATTTTTTTTACCTATTGACCCCCTTTTAATCCTATTTTACTCTGGTGGACTCCCCATAGCCATTCATTGTTTAAAAACCCCATTGTATTTTTATAGTTAAATACATTTTACCTGCCTGGGTCCCAAAAATGTTATACGGTCCCCGGGGGTCCATATGGACCCCCGGTTGAGAACCATTAATTTAGATGATTTAATCTAGCTTGTTTAATGTATATTTTATGGTACCGGAATATTCAATTATTAAAGAAAAAGGTTTTGCGTCTTATCTCTAATTAGTTTATGTATTAAAAATTTGGAGAAAAAAATGATAATACTGTTTTACTGGCCTTCACCTGTTATTGACATTTAAATCAAGATTATTAAACTTTGAACTTTTAGTCTTTTTAGTTGCAATGCTAGTAGTTCACTTTATGTACTATTAGAGGCACTAGAAAAATGGAATAGATGACCCGATTTCAAATTTTGGATGTGACGGTTTGTGTTTTACTTCGTAATTGCAAGATAGTAATTATCATACTTTTAAGGAACCTGAGTATTAATATATAGATAGTAGTTATTTCTATTCTGTTATATTTCTTTATTGTTTGATTATCTCTGTAACAAAAAATACGTCAGTGCTTACGTCACATTACCCAGAATCGTCATAACATAGAATAAATACACTCAAAATTTGAACATGCAACATTAAACAGTCCTCATTGTTTTTTAAAACAAGTTTTAATAAATACATGACTGGTATTATATATCTATATATAGTTTGTTTTATTTTAATACATATTTAAAGTTTACATTTCAAATTGTTTTATTTTTTAATCCTTTAATGAATTTTATGATTTTACTTACTTAGGGTACAAACTCGCTGACATTGAATTTTTTACTCCCACCCCTCAGGCAATATGTTTCAAAAATCTATTTTTACATCGCCCGAGGGTGTTTTTTTATTTTGTACTAGTAATAATAAAATAGATTTGTACACTTTTGACTAATAACATTTGTATTGTTTTTGACTTTGATAATATAAATCAACTTTTCTAAAAATAATTATAACCTTCAAATTGGTTGTTATTATATTCCCAACATTTTGACCCTTGTACTCTTTGGCCTTCTTTGGCTGTCTCTTAAAGTCAGAAACCTCCTGGAAATTTTAAAATCGAAAATTGGAGTGAAACCAAGATGAGGATACTAGTCCAGATAGATAAAGATAATTTATCAGTTTGAAAAAAAATCAGATCATTTGCGTACTTGAACTAGATGTGGCGGTTTGTGTTTTACTTCGTACTAATTGTATTGAAAAGGAAGCGCGTGGTATAATGGTTAAAGTCATGGAAAATGGACTCGTCACCCCGAGTTCAAATCCTGGACGTGGTAAGTGCATTTCACTTAGCGCTATACCCCTGGGAAAGTTATGAATCCTATTCTCCCTCCAGCTATGGGCAAATAGTAGGGCAGACTGGGCTCTTTAACCTTGGTTAGGCAACCGGTCTAGGAGAAGGAAAACTCTGAATTTAAACCTGTTAAACTCCGCTTAAGAAATTGACCTTGTGTCGCATCCTGCTCGTGCGGAGGGCTTGGTAAATATATATATTGAAAAAGGCATGAATCCATCTGTTCCCCCTCCATCTATCAGAAAATAGCATCCAGTTCAAGGACCGCTCAGCCAACACGATCCTATCTTCAGTCATTACATGACATCACTAGAGCCAACATTGAGAGGGTCTTACGTCGTTTCCGAGGTGCAGTAGGGGTATTCTGCAAATCCATCCAACATTGCTAGGATAAATAGTAAAGCAGATTCGGTTGGTTAGATTTGGTAAGGCAACCAATTGAGGAGAAGGAAAACTCTGAATTCAAACCAACTATCCTCCGATTAAATGTTGACCTTTGGTTATATTCTATCCGTGGTAAAGGGGTTGGTTAAATATATACACATTATGCATATATATATATATATATATATATATATATATATATATATATATATAGTAAAATGAGAAAAACTCTAAACTTGCTTCATTACAATAATTTATTTCAACCGTATTAATACGGCATCTTCAGGTAATCACAAGAACATGACTCTTACCTAGGTAAGAGTCATGTTCTTGTGATTACCTGAAGATGCCGTATTAATACGGTTGAAATAAATTATTGTAATGAAGCAAGTTTAGAGTTTTTCTTCATTTACTAAATATCTTGCTCTGTCCTTCTACTCACTGGTATTAGGTACATTGAGCTCTCCTTATGGTCTACCTGCATCAGCTTGGTTAAACCACACATGGAAAGACCCTAACTACGGAAAAAAAACTATATATATATATATATATATATATATGAGTATGAAAAAGATGGAATGAAAACACCACACAATGCTGTTAAAGAGAAAACAATTTATAACATAATGTTTTCTCTTTGTTAAAGAGAAAACATTATGTTATAAATTGTGTGGTGTTTTCATTCCATCTTTTTCATACTCATACTGTCGGATTCATTTCCTTTCTTTTAACTTATATATATATATATATATATATATATATATATATATATATACTTACCAACCAACACCTCCGCACGAGCAGGATGCGACACAAGGTCAATTTCAAGCGAAGTTTAACACATTTGAATTCTGATTGTTCCTTCTCCTAGACTGGTTACCTATCCAAGGTTAAAGAACCTAGTCTGTCCTACTATTTGCCCATACCTGGAGAGAGAATATATGTATTCATACTTTTCCCAAGAGTAACTAGTTACTACTGAATAGCGAGGTCGATCCTCGCTGGATTTGGTATACCTTGTCTTACATCCTACCCGTGGCGAATGGGTTGGGTAAACATCCACTTTTGATTCACCCTCATTTTTCATTTACTAACTTATTAAGAAAAAAGAAAAGAAGACACAGACATTTTTGTTTAATTATTTTTGACAGCTTAGAGGTTCGCCCTAAACGACGAAGCGGTCGTTAAAGTATGAGACGTATTTTCTTTTCTTTTTTAAATATAATTTCGCATTTTTCAAATGTAATTTCGTAGAAATATCTGAAGATGGCATTTTGAAAAATTCATTTAGAAAATTGGAATTAGCTGCGTTACGGTTGGAAATCTTAAAAAATATGCAGAAATCGCTAAGAGTGGATTCCCCCTCTCTCTCTCTCCCTCTCCCCTCTCTCCTCTCTCTCCCTGCCCCCTCTCTCTCTCTCTCTATCTATCTATCTATTTATTTCCCTCACTCTATCTCTATTCTCTCCTTCGGATTTAGCAAGGATACCCTGTAATGCCCAGAAAAAAAATGACTAAAAAGTTCAACTATGTATTTATTTACCCAACACTACAGCGACGAGCAGGATAAAACACAGCGGAGTACAGTTGGTTCGAATTAATTGTTTTCCTTCTCCTAGATCAGTTGCCTACCACCATACTATTTACCCATAGCTAAGGGGAGAAGAGATGGATTCGCCCCATTCCCAAAGTTATTAATGTGAAGTAAAACGCAAACAGTCTCGTCCAGGATTTAAACTGGTCGGTCCATTCCCTACGCCGATAACCGTTTCAATAACAAGCGCCTCCTTAAGATACATCTTTGACGAATCTCCGTTGTATTCTATCAGATCACATTTCCATATGGTTGATAATTTGTCAATAAGAGTTCATGCCTTTCCTATGCGTATTAAAAGAAAAAAAAGGGCTGGGAAATATATTGATTAGAGAAAGCGTTCAGAAACTTCGATTTGCAAATTTAATTTTTTAATCAACAATCTACGGCAATCGTCTAAAGCGTCTAAATTGAAAATAAATAAGTAATGAACAAATTTTTTGGGCACGTTAACCCTTTTCAGATTGAATTTATTTCTAGTTTTATCAGTTTTAAATTCACTCAAATTTAAATTCATTTCATGAGCTACTTTCATCTCTCGGACCATATGATATTTAGGCACCCCTTCCGCGATCTCGACTCACAAGGACACTTTTATCATTTACACCGTCAAAATCCGGTTGTTTGTTGGGGTTAGGGATTAGGGTTAGGGTTAGGGGTTAGTTTTATGATTTTTAAAAATTCTAAAAATCGTCTGTTAACAATTAACCGGATTTTGACGGTTTAAATGGAAAAAATGTTCCAAAGAATCAAGATCACAAAAGGGGTGCCTAAAGGTCATATGGTTCCCTCTCTCTACTATGGATTATCGGACCATATTACCTTTAGGCACCCCTTTTTGATCTCGATTATGAAAGGAAATGTTTTTCATTTACACCGTCAATATCCGGTTGTTTGTTAAGGGTTAGGGTTAAGGGTTAGGGTTAGGATTAGAGTTAGGGGTTAGTTTTATAATTTTAAACAAATTTAAAAATCGTCTGTTAAAACAACCGGATATTGACGGTGTAAATGAAAAACATGTCCTTTCTCTATTGAGATCAAAAAAGGGTGCCTAAAGGTTATATAGTCCGGATTATCTTTGCTAATTTATATTAGAAATTTAGGCTTCTACCTGAGCTCGAACACAGATCCATCAATTAAGCAGACTTGGTGAGGTTAGGTTATTTAGTTTAATAGCGTATCAACCCCTGTGGGTTATTTAATGGGAAACCTTGATTTGTACATATGATTTTGTAAGCGAATACTATGTAGGTATATATATTTTACCAACCGCTCCACACAAGGTCAATTTCTTAAGCGGAGTTTAACAGGTTTGGATTCAGAGTTTTCCTTCCCATAGACCGGTTGCCTAACCAAGGTTAAAGAGCTCAGTCTGCCCTACTATTTACCCATAGCTGGAGGGAGAGTAGAATTCATACCTTTCCCAAGGGTATTATCGCTATGTGAAATGCAATTACCACGTCCAGGATTTGAACTCGGGACGACGAGTCCATTTCTATAACATTAACCTATATAGTATGTAGGTATATTTCATTTCATTTTTGCTTTGCCAGGTGTATTTTCGTACATAGTTTTGCTTCGTAGACGTATTTTAAATTTTATACCTGATTTATAATTTTTGCATATCTTTATTTCTCTCAAAAAGGATAAAATGCCACTTATGTTGACATTTTCAAATAGATCAATATGATTGATACATGGGAAATATATTGTTTTCTATATTATTTTAAGTCCTGATAATTTTTATTGAACTCTGACAGTTATTTTGCTCCAAATAGAGCTTGTAGCAAGCTGGGTGTAGTATATATTTTATATAGGTTTACACAACTTACTAACTTTTAAACAAAACTCAACACAATGAAAGAAATCAACGGAGTTGTATTAAAATAACAATCTGTATTAAAATAGAATTACAGACATGTATAATAGCATACCGGGTATAGTCCTTTGTTTTATATTGTGGTATTAATAGTTCATATTTCATCTTGTTTTTCTTTGCTGAGACTGGAGCTGATTTGTTGCGTGACCACTCGTCTTGTCATTCACTGAACTACTGAAAAATTCCCGCTTTTCCTTTTTGGCGCTTGATTTTGAATTCAGCGTTTGTTGTTTCCGTTACTACATTTTTTGTATTCTTACTCCCCCTTTTTAATATAATCGGCAAATGCCAATTTTATTAACCATTACAAGCTTATTCAATGGCTGAACGGAAACACTGAAAACGTAAAAGTGCCAAATTTTAACTGATGTTGTAACTTCACTTGTGAGCAAAAACAAAACTCAATTTTTGTACAAATAATGTTCAATATATGTAGAATAATAATTTAAAGGAAAACAATTATATGTAGTGCCACATTGTGATTTTTTTCACTTATTGATCTTGCATTGAAAAAAATCAGAAATCATTAATAACGTAAAAAGGGTTAATAGATCTTTCATATTATTTGCGTTGAAAAATCGTTTTCTGATAAGAGTGAAAGCTCAACATTTTATGAGGAAGTGTTTGACAGCGCAGGGTGTTTTAATATGTTTCTCACTGTGGTTGGTCCTCTTGTTTGAGTACAAAAGATTGCGTTAACCGTGTGTGGCCAATGCGCTGCCAGGCTAGTATTTTTTTTATTCATCTCCAGATTTTTTTCTACATCTTGACTTCTATTCTCGTAGTGCTGGCTTAATTGATAATAATTTATTCAGTGCACTATTATTTCAACATTGTTAAATATTTTGATAAATCTTTTTATTTGCTTTTTTATTATTTATTATTTTGTCTATATACGAGACTTTAAAATTTGGGTCAATTTCTTTATTCTTTGTCCTGTGTATGACGTTAAACTGCATCTAATGGTGAAGAATATATATTTTATATATAACATATAAAACAACCTATGTAGTATATTAAGTGTTATAGGTGATATACCCGATAGACTAATAGAATGCGCCGACGGTTACTATAAGTAACAGGGACAATTATGGCTTGAAGAGTAAGCCAATGCGAGTCAGCTCATAACTCTATTGTGGGACGTATTTCCCACTTCTCTGTACTGTAATTGTCTACTCTTTTGTTAATACATTTTCCTACATTTGTTACCCGTCGTTTTGTTCTTATTTGACCCCTTAAAACCCCACAACATTAAGGAATTGCAAAAGACACAGGTTTAAATAAATTGAGTGGTAAGTTCATTAGCCGACGCTGCAGTGTTTCGATCTAATAATTAATTCTTCAGGGCATTTGTTGATATAAGGAAAGGTAATAAAAATTTTTATCACAGAATAACGAGAAAAACTGCGATAGTCCTTGTTTATCAGTCTGTTCAAAATTTGATGTTTGAAGAAAGAACGCTGGAAAGGTGGACGGTTTGAAATACGACGTCAAATATTCTTCTTTTATGGTGTGAGTATGAGTGTGTGTGAGTGTGTGTATCGAAAAAAGACATTGTGCATTTTTAGGTGTTTTTGTGTGTGCGTGTGTGGTTACGCGTGTGTGTATATATTTTTTACGATAAACGACATCGAAACAACCTCAGAGTTGTGTGTGTGTGTGTTCATTAAGAATAATTTTTGTTTTAAGTGGCGAGAAAATATTCTTTTAACTTTTCAGTTGCTGTGTGGGTTTAAATAACCTATATAGCTGGATAGAAATAATGTAATATTAGGGCTAGTCAAACGTTTTGCAATACTTTGGTAACGGGAGCTACAATTCGACAACAGCGGATGTTTTTTACCAATTTCAGGGAGGTTACAAACCACACTGGACAGCTCTATTTTCATTTTACATAGCGCTAATACCCTTGGGAAAGGTATGGCCACAACTATTCTCATTCCAGCTATGGGTAACTCGTAGGTCAGATTGGGCGTTTAACCTTGCCATGACAACCAATCTAGGAATAAGGAAAACTCTGAATTCAAACCTGGCAGATTTTGCACATGGCACCAGTATCCGCACAGAGCTGATTGATGTAGATTTTTGCTGGTGCTGCCATACAGTAGCACTATTACGGCTATAGCTTATCAGAGTGATCAGATTTCTGTTTGACTGATAATCTGTCTATAGCAGTTAATTCCTTTCCTATGCTCATATTGACATCGCTTTCAGTAAATAAGATATTACTACCTAGAAACGTGAACTGGTCTACAAATTTCAGTGACTTACCGTTGTAGGGAACTAAATCGAGTAGTTTCCTTGTCACGGTGTTTGGGTAATCACCTGCGTCAGGAGTCCTCTTTTTGGTCACATGACGCAGGAACCCAAGAAGCTAACCCTCTTTTGCCGAAGCTACTGGACAAGTATGGACGTGCTGGTCACCTCTCTCCAGCGCACACATGGTGACTACCAACGATACAGACCCCACATACAGTAGGTGGTTTCCACCTATTTTGCCTCTCTGACACTACTACGTATGTTTGGACAATTGTGACGTTGTATAGCCTGGGGAACTTTGTTCCCTTATATATATTAAAATAAATTCTGTATAAATGTAAGTAACGCGTTTGTTGTTGTCCTACTGAAGTATTCCACGTTGGGGTACTTTTCCTATAAGTAACATAATGCTTTATAAGAACCGGAGTTCATACTCTGTGAACCTTTTATACCGTCTTAAATATGTATTTCTTTTAATGCTCCACATGTTTCCTTAATCTAATGTGAATTTTTAATTTAACCGAACAAGAAAAGGTTGGATGAAATTAAGTGTGGTGAGTACTGAGGATGCTGCACTTCTATACAAAAAATCCTGGTTTTAAACGAAATGAAATTTATTAAAAGAGTATCGAGAATTGGCACTGACTCTTTTAATATCTGGTTTTGTTTCTTTTGAAATCTTTTTTTTTTGTTAAGGTTGGCAATTGTCAGCTTTGAAGAATGGGAAGCAGTCTTACATGAAGAACTCTTAAAGCTTTTTGGTTGGGATTTGTATCATTAAAAAAATGTTTTTTTGTCCAAAGAACTTACAATCATTTAAAAAGAAAATTATCTTGACACCATAATCAGTTTTGAAGAGACCTTTAATTTTACTGCCTATAATACTTAACCAAAAAAAATTACTCCTCCCCAGTCATGTTGGTTGACTATTTTCGTCAAGAATTCAATCTCTAGTAGTTCTATATTCATCACTAAAATTGCCACTATGACAAGTATGTATTTTACTAGAAGGACCTGTGGATATACCACAGTATGATAATCTAATTATTTACAACGTTTGATATGTTTATGTTGTGATGTTAATCCAACAGTAAAAAAGAAGTCAAGTCGAGATAGGGTAAAATAAGACAAGTGTATTTACAATAATGGTACAGGAACGGCTAGCTTGCCGTTAAACGGTAACAGTACAACCTTTTCACTCGGTGTCTCACTATTTATAGTGAGAACCGGTGTATATTCTCCACTGTAGGAACGGCCGGTACAACAGTTTACTTAAGAGCTATTGCTAAATAGGTCAATATGTAAAAAGTATAATAATCTTGATTTAACTTTCATTGTTTTTTTCTTTCTTTCCTTTCTTTTAGAGGTAACCATTGCATATCTTTTAATTTGATTTTGAAAATCCTCACATTTTGAAGATTAAGTATCAATGCTTTCTGAACATCCCTTCTTTAAATATTTTTCACTCCTGATTATGACAAAGCAATTGTTTCATTATGGTTTGGGGAGGACGTGATTCTGATGAGTCAGATTCGTTTGTAAAGTTAGGAGACTCCAAATGAAAATGAGATTTTAAAGGCAGGCAATCTGCTATCGATCCAGATAGATTGCTGCCGTAGGTAAGAAGCTGAGAAATTATACGCAAGAGTTCAGAATAAGAATAACTAAATTATTTAATATTAGTTAAAAAGAAATAAGAGCAGAAGCGAAATAAAGATGAGTCAAAAGAAAGAAAGAAAGAAAGAAAGAAAGAAAGAAAATTAGCCATTAGAAAAAAAGAAAGAAAGGGAAGTAAAATGAGCCAAGAAAAAGAAAGAAAGAAAGAAAGAAAGAAAGAAAAAGAAAGAATGGAGGTAAAAAAATGAAAGAAAAAACCAAAAGAAAGAAAGAAAGAGAAGCCGAAAAGAAGGTACGAGATTAGTCATTTTCAAGAAAGAAGAAAGAAAGAAAGTG
This sequence comes from Doryteuthis pealeii, assembly GCA_023376005.1. Classification (NCBI taxonomy): domain Eukaryota; kingdom Metazoa; phylum Mollusca; class Cephalopoda; order Myopsida; family Loliginidae; genus Doryteuthis; species Doryteuthis pealeii. Next base: position 69,969,716 of record CM042147.1, on the reverse strand, counting down.
ATTTGCTACTAAAAAAATGTTAAAATCACAATGAAAAGAAAGGAAGAGAAAAAGAAATATGTGCAGACAGAAACAATGTCAATAAGTGAAAGAAAAGAAAAGGAATAAAAGAAGAAATACTTGTGTAGATAAATAAAAGGTACCAGCAAAAGAAATAAAGAAAGACGAGTTCAGATTGCGCTAACAAAAACTCAAATAAAAAAAAGAAATAAAAGCTGCAAGAAAAACTATTAAAAATTCAATAACGAAAAACAGCAGAAAAACAAAATTTGTGAAGGGAAAACGAGTGTTTCAATAATGAAAACAATAAAAAATGCTGTAAAGTTTGGTAGATTGTTTAAAGTATTTAAAGCACCCAAAACGTCTCTCTCTTCTCTCTCTCTCTCTCTCTCTCTCTCTCTCTCTCTCTCTCTGTCTCTTCTCTCTCTCTCTCTCTCTCTCTCTCTCTCTCTCTCTCTCTCTCTGATCTCTCTCTCTGACTCCCATCTCTCTCTCTCTCTCTCTCTCTCTCTCTCTCTCTGATCTCTCTCTCCCATCTCTCTCTCTCTCTCTCTCTCTCTCTCTGATTCTCTCTCTCTGACTCCCCATCTCTCTCTCTCTCTCTCTCTCTCTCTCTCTCTCTCTCTCTCTGACTCCCCATCTCTCTCTCTCTCCCCCATCTCTCCCTTTCTCTCTCTCTCTCTCTCTGACACTCCATCTCTCTCTCTCTCTCTCTCTTTCTCTCTCGCTCGCTTGCTCTATCTCTCATTGACTCACTTTTTCCCCCTCGCCACTAATATCTCTCGCTCTTTCTCTCTCATTGATTCATTCTCTCTCCCTACCTCCATCTCTCACTGTCTCTCTCTTTCCCTCTGGCTCCTTGACTCTATCTCTCTCCCATTCTTTCTATCTCTCTCACACTGACTCACTGAATCCCCTACTCCCACTTTCTCTTTCTGACTCACTCTCTCTAACTATCTATCTCCCTCCCCTTCCCTCTCCTTCCCTCTCCCGTCTTCTATTTCACTCTTTCACCAATTCTCTCTCTCTGTCTGTCTGTCTGTCTGTCTGTCTCTCTCTCTCTCTCTCTCTCTTAGCCACTGACTCACATTTTCCATCTTTCTCTTATTTTTTTTCAGTATGTTGTTCATGAACGCCTATACCCTACCCGACCCCGACATCATCTAACAAAACAATTTATTTTTTGTTTGAAATTTTACTGCAGGCCGAAGTTCGTATATTTTTTTCTATTTTTTTATTTTCACAATTTAGTGTCAAAGACGAACTGTATAGTACTTCGAGGCAGTGAAAAGTTTGTTTTGTTTGTTTGGGTTTTTTTTGCGGGGGGGGTGCGATGAATTTGATTAAATGAAGCAGAAATGCCTGACGAGGCTAAATTCAGGTTTGCTGATTCTGAAGAGTTTGGTAAAAAAAAACTTTTTATTTACTTTACTTATGTAAAGAACTTGTTCCTTCCTAGCCATACGAATATTTCGTCAACACAATTGTGCAAATATCTGCCTACAATATGTTACAGAAAGCAGCTCCTCGCGTGTATAACGGTTATCGTCGGAGGAATTGGACTGAACAATATGAGTTCAATTCCTGGATGAGGCTGTTTGCATTTCCCATAGTATTGATACTCTTGGAAAAGGTATGATTCTAACTATTCTCTCTACATGGTTAGTGAGTTAAACAATCATACTTTTGCTATGGAGTTCAAATCTCAATTGGTGCCCATTATTTCTGGCCTTTGTCAATCTTAACTAAATAAGAAGTAGTATATAGCTACAATTTATTACAGAAAAAACAAACATTTTCTCTACTTGATTATGAGAACTGCTATGTTCTCAGCCCAACGAATAAAGGGGGTATTTTTTTCTTGGAAAATACGGTAAAAAATATGAAGTACTGAAAAATATGTAGAAAAAAATTGTTGCAAAATTAATGGGCGTACTATAAGTTAGGCACGGTTAGTGTAGAGAAAATTATTTGTGTTACATAATTATTAGATACCTAATATTTATGTGCAGTAGTGTAGAAATCAAAATGGCCGTTATAAGTTGCAGCCAGCCGCCTTGGAGGTTGAATGACAAGGCTTGACCTCAGTCCTAACCTTACGTGGATACCGTGAGAATCGGTAGAGAAGACCCTCTTCCAGTTTAGATTAGAAATAGATTTTAGTCGGTCGGCGAGAAACCACGACGGTGGTGTGTCGTGTATTTCACGCTCCGACTCGATCTGTGCAGGTAGTCTTGTGGGGGTTTCGAAATAAATACGATCTAAGTTAAATCGAAGTCTTGGTTATTATCTAAAAACTACCAATGACACAGGGCTTCTGA
>CM042147.1:69957395-69962395 GCA_023376005.1 Doryteuthis pealeii | reverse complement strand
TATACAACCCTGTCGGCTGGGGCAGAAGAATACAGCCACTGCACCTGTGGAGAGGGTAAAATCTCGCCCCCCCCCCAATGGAGCCACTGTTGCATAATCTATGCGGTGGCATGGATTATCAGCAACACCCTGTAATCCTGCAGGGATGGTCTTTTTTCATATCACGGGCGGCCCTTTCCATGGAATATTACAAGTGAACACCGGAAGTCCTGCACGTCACGTGATTTTGAATTAGTTAACCAGTTCCAAGAAAGACGTTTCATGCTTAGTTAGTTGGACTCACCTGCACGCGCGCTGTAGTTAGTTTTAGTTAAGAATAAAAGATGTGAAAAGAACAATATGTCGTTCTTAGTTAGAAGATCGGCCAACAACAAGAAGAAAGAGCATGACTATACGACCACACGGATAGCCAAACGAAGAAACAGAGAAAGTAAGTAATGCAAATATGCATATCATCTCTCTGTCTACCTGTCTATCAATCTCTCCACTCTCTCTCTCTCTCTCTCTCTCTCTCTCTCCTCTCTCTCTCTCTCTCTCTCTCTCTCTCAAAAGAAGTTTCATTGTATATACCCGCAATATGATCATGTGGGTATGTAACACCACTTGTTGGCCATGGGTGGCGACCCATGAGGCTTAAGGATGGAACCTCGGTGGCTGAGCATTCCATGATAGGCAACACTCCACTTACTTAGTCTAGGTGGATGGTCGGAGAGCCCCCCCCTCCCCCATGACTGATCACATCACACGTGTGTCGCAAAATAAATTTTAAAAATGTGCTATCATGATAGATACAAAGACTTCTTTGAAAGTAATGCCCCCTGTTTATTTCCACGGAAAATAGAATAAACACACACACACACACACACACACACACGCGCCGCGCACACGCACACACACAAGCATATATATATATATATATATATATATATATATATATATATGTAAATATTTGTATATATATAAATATGTGTGTATATATAAATATATATATATGTGTGTGTATATATAGATATATATATGTGTGTATATATATATATATATATATATACATGCAACCTCATGCAAGAATACATATAAACATAAATATACATATACATAAACGTACATATATGTATACGCACATACATGCACATAAATAAACATGAGTATACACATACAGACCAACACATGCATGTACATACACACATATATATATATATATATATATATATATATATATATATATATATATATATATAACAATCACCAAGATATGACACAAGTTTAATTTCTAAAACGGGGTTTAACATGTTTTTAATTCAGAGTCTTCCTTTTCCTAGACTGGTTGCCTTAATGAGGTTTAAGAGCCGAATCTGCGCAAGAGGGAGAATTCGTGAAAACATACCTCTCTCAAGTGTATTAACACTAGAGAAAAATATAAACAGCATCGTCCAGAATTTGACCTCGGGTCCCCGATTTATTTCCTACCACGATAACCATTAAAAGCACGCCCCTCCTAGAAATTGGAATACACAGTGAACGTTTTCAGTTTCAAAACACTGTTTTTCCACGTAATCAATACAATTGACTACGTATTTTTGCCTACATACCGTATTCGTATAGTAGCATAGTCACCGATGACTGTTGTGTCGTAAATGGTTAATTGTCGGAACGGCAAAGAGAAGAATAAACACAACTTGCCGGAAGTGTTCCTGCCTCTGTTGCTTTATTCTCTCCGTTCAGTTTCTGAGGCCATGGAAGTAAGGGAAAATAGACAACGGATACAACCAGCAAGTAGCTTCTTCGTTCTAGTAGTATTTGGCTCTTGCAATATCTTTCAATTGTTCTTCTTTCTCTGTACACACGAACGCTTGTCTTCTCATACCCCAGCCACTAAAAGCGTGTGTGAATCTAAAAACTCAGTCTTATATTAAGATTCACAGAACACCCACCCCCACTTCCGTTTCAGGTGGGCATCACCTACTGGCAAGCCCTTAGCCTATCGAGTCCGGTGACCTCGGCAATCCTAGTTAACGGCTATTTTCAGTTCGGAGTGCAAAGTCTTATCTTGTTACTCGTAGCCTACTAGACGAGATGTTGCACTTTGTCAACTCGTCTTTACTCCAGTTGCTAGGTTTTTAGATAATTTATCTATTCGCATTTCGGTGCTATGCTTACAATGTTACTGTGAGTAGAAACTGAAAGGAATGTTTCCTATTGTATCATTTCGTCCCATAGATTAAAAGGTAGATGTCAATCGTGTGGCAGTAGAGGTTGAACCGTTTTGTTAAATAACCCATAATTCTGTTTGCCTAACAGCAGAAACGTCAATCTAGTAAGAAATATCTTTTATTTTTACATCATTACCATGATTGCTTGTATCGCATCCTACCCATGGGGGAAGGGGGCTGGGTAAATAAAAAAATTTACCCTCTCTCCGAAACAATAATTGTCAGAGTATGTAATAAAGGTGGGAGTCTACGTTAAGCCCCAAAATGTATGTAAATTACCCCTGTCTGAAACTCAATTCCCAAATTTTAAAAAAAATCTCTAATTTAACTCAAAAGTGACATTCGCAAATATCTAACTCAATTCTCACGGAACTGACTTTTTTCTTTAATTTTTTAAAATTATCACGTGACAGTCTTTATTAATTTATTTGAATTCTCACGCAACTATATCCTGTGATTCTCTTTCTTTTTCTAAAATTGATTATAATTATCACGTGATTGTCTTTTTTCTTTATTCTAATTCTTAATACTTGAGTGACTATCGTTTTCAAATCTCTATTTTAATTCTCACGCGTGTCTATCTATATTAATCTCTATTTCAACACTATGTTTTTTTACTATCTTTTTTAATTTGTATTTTAATTCTCACGCAACTTTATCATGTGACTCATTTATTTTTAATTTTTATGATAATTATCACGGGACTGTATTTTTTCTTTATTCTAATTCTCGAGTGGCTGTTTTTAAATTTGTATTTTAATTCTCACGCAACTGTCAATTATAATCTTTATTCTAATACCCAGGTTACTGTATTATTGTTTTTTTTTTGTTTTTTTTGTTTTTTTTGTTTTTCATCTGTATTTTAATTCTCACATGAGTGTCTTTTTCTTTTAAATCTCTATCTTAATTATCATAATTTGAATAAAATTGGTGGAATGGCCTCTTGTCAGTATCGTACAGCGAGTCTATCTCGTTTTCACTGGTGATATTTTTAAGTCTGAGGTAGAGCGCCACACCTACCATCAGCTCCTCGCTTTATGCACAGTTCCAAGCTGTGCTACCCATGCGCAAAGTTGGAGTGAACCCGGAACGTAATGGTTCCTAGGATGCTCTACCGACTGAACTAACCTGGCCTTAGATAAAAGAATGTAAAAAAATTAAATAAGACATTTAAAAATATTGTTGCGGAGGAGTGAGTGAGTAATAATGTACAGAAACATCTACTTTATAAGTAGACATGTGCCTACTCTCTTATATGTGGAGCCGACTATATATATATATATATATATATATATATATATATATATATATATATATATGCGACATGACGTCATTATAACCGTCTTTCTCGACCGTATTTGAACACTGTCTTCACGTGATTTTTTTAAAAGTTATTTTTTCGAACATTTCAAAAATCCTCCGCTTTCCAACGAATTTTATTTCAAAAAATAATGATTTACTCTGAGGAAGGTCGATACTTCTTTGTGTGTGGAACATTTCAACATCTTTTTATTATTATCATTTCATTTCATTTAGTTATTTAAAAATAATGATAGATTGAATAATGTATACATGGATAAACTCCTGACAGAAACACGTGTTTGTAAAATTGATTAAAATATCCTATTTTATCCATTCTATACTTTCTTTCCTTTATTTCTCATTCAACACACAACACGCAACACACACACACACACACACACACACACACACACACACACACACACATATATATATATATATATATATATAATATATATATGGAAATACAGTGAGGAAAATGATCCGACAATATGAGAAGATAATATTTTTAAAATATAACAAACACAGGATGTTATGATCAGGGGGAAACAATTTTATGTGTCAATACTTAAGTATTTCGGTATTATACCATCGTCAGGACACAGTTAAGTAATGTTTTTGTGAGGGACAAAATGAAAGATGTTAAGTGCATTTTCATACATTCACTATACACTAAACATCTTTCATTTTGTCGCTCACAAAAACATTACTTAACAGTGTCCTGAATATGGCATAATACCGAAATACTTAAGTATTGACACATAAAATTGTTTCCCTTGATCATAACATTCTGTGTTTGTTATATTTTTTAAATATTTTCTTCTCATATATATATATATATATATATATATATATATATATCAAACTTAATGAGTCAGATATACCTACTAAAAGTTTCGCTTAATGCTCTTCAGTGACATCAGAAAGCTCTGTCCCTTTCTCTGTCGTTATAACTAGCTGCAATTCTAATATTGGCCTTTCTTCCGTCGTAGATGTCTACTTTAACTAGTATGAATATTTCAACTTAATAAATCTACCACCATTTATTTGTAACAGACTTATAGTCGCCATTTGCAACAGATAAACATGAACAAATATTGATTAATGCCAAGCAGCAATTTTGTTTACCTGGACTGAAAACAAACAAAAAAAAAATGAAGTAATAAAATAGAATGAACATAAAGTATTTGTATTAAGTAATTAATTCTATTCAATTATTTAATTAATTAATTTTGTTAATTGATCTACGTCTTGCCTGGTCATTCATTTTGTTCTATATCTAAAATTTCTAAAATAGTATATGTTTCTAGTTCCCACCCAGACTTGGATTACGACACGTCTTATAACTTACCAAAATGCCACTGTCATTTTCGCTTCTATTTCATGTACATGTACATGTACTATATCGCATCTCTTTCACCATGTATTAACCTACATTTTTGATATTGTAATTTTGAATTTATAAAATCTACCATTTCAGTACACTAT
>CM042147.1:69949895-69952395 GCA_023376005.1 Doryteuthis pealeii | reverse complement strand
CCCTTCCTCCTTCTATCCACCCAAATGTAGCCGATCAGTCAGTTTTTGAAAATGTCGGTTTATGCTAAAACGTACCAAGGCCACCTGATTGACTGGAGCATGAGATGAAGAGTAGGAGGAGGAGTAGGAGTAGGAGTAGAACGAGTAGGACGAGGAGGACGAGAAGCTCTCAAAATAGTTTGACTAACGAGAAGAAAGCTCCTTGGATTTGAATTCAGAGTTTTCCTTTTCCTAGAACGTTTGCTAACACCAAAATTAAATAGACTATTAGCTGGTGTGAGAATAGTTGGATTCGTACCTTTCCCAAAGGCATTAACGCGACATGAAATGCAAACTACCTCTTCCAGGATTTGATCTCGGGAAACGGTGTCCATTTCATACGAAGATAACCGTTACACGACGAGCATTATAGGAAAATGGTACAGGGTTATTAACAGGGTTGTATCAGCTCTCCGCTGGCTTGGGGTGTCTCTCTGAGTTCCATCTTGCCTATCATTTACAGGAACAACATGGGAATATTTTCTTGTGTACACATTTGTTATTCTCCCGAATACTCGATACGTCTTCAATCCGCATATTTGACACTATAGGCTTTTTTTAGAAGAAGATAAAAGATGCTTTATTCACTTCAATAGAGTAGGAACTCGTTATCATATGGAATTGGATACGAACCACCTCTACTGGTGAACTCTGCGTGAAATAGCGAAACGTATGTACTAGATAGATCCAAAAAGACTTCACCAGAAATTAGACGCCCGATTTTTAAAATATGATTTTTTAATTCTTTAATTATATCTTTTTGTCCGAGAGAATAAGCCCGAACTCTTTTGATGTCAAATTTAAATCGGAAACTAGAACTTTGATATCTAAGGAAATAATGGACCATATTACCTTTAGGCATCCCTTTTTGACCTCGGTTAAGAAAGGACATGTTTTTCATTTACACCGTCAATATCCGGTTGTTTGTTAGGGGTTGGGGTTGGGGTTAGGTTAGCATTAGGGTTAGGGGTTAGGGTTATAATTTAAAAGAAATATCTAAAAATCGCCTGTTAAAACAACCGGATATTGACGGTGTAAATTAAAAACATGTCCTTTCTCAATCCAGATCAAAAACTGGTGCCTAAAGGTCATATTGTCCGAAATGATATTTCACACATATGTGGTTTCAAGTATTCCTACCTGACATTAATATTTTGCAAGCATTTATAAATGGCCCATAAGCGTGACCTAAACAAGAATTGCCACTGCGAGTCAATGATGACTTGGGAGTAATAACAATAAATTGGTGCCCCATAGAACTCTAGAACTGGAACCTTACCACCGGTTGAGATTCATAACCAGAACCCGAAACCCTTTTTTTGCGTTGGATCTGTGTTTTACCCCGGCTGAAGTGCGTGCAGTCGGCGTAATCTAAGTCTCTATGGTTATATAAGTCGAAGGTACGTGGATTACTTTAAAAAAATTATAAATGATCAAATAATTTATTCAATTTATTAATATCTCTGAACTGTCTTTCCATATCCACATTTGAGCGTCATTATAACTTTAGTCCAAGATTCAAAACCTATCTTTCAAGCATTAGTTTGAGCTGAGATGTTAAGTTCTTGTTGTTTTTATCACGTTTCTAATAAAGCTCAATTTTGAGCATTGTAGTACGGCTTCATGATTTTATTTTTGCAATCGTTCATTTGCCAATTTTCCAAAAAAAATATGTCTGTGCAGAATCAACTTATCGTCTCTCTGACCATTTTCTCTTCGTTCCTAGTGACTGTCTCAGAACCATCCGGTTTTTAACTCAATTCTTTCAATTACTTTAGTGCATATTCCCATTGTTTCCATGTTTCAACGTCTCCAACACTTGAATACTTTAAAAACTTCTAACTTCCTTTTATAAGTGTTTCTCGCAAGTATGTGACCGATTTGAAAACTAAAAAGAAAGATTAGGGTCCAATTTTCCAGACTCGAATTTGAGCCTAATTTTTAAGGGGTTAAATTGAGCTCGGGTTTTACAGTTTTTTAGCTTATGTACGCTTTTAAACGGTTTATTTTACTCTTGATACCGTTTATCTCAATAATGTATTAATCGAAAATATCATGGCTTCTTCGTTTGTAGGTCCCTGATAATTTATCATTTTGAAATCTTCTGATTGTATTTTATAAGTGCTATTCGAAAGCATATAATTTAGTTAAAAAATATTCTTTATAATTACAAGCAAATATATGCACCCTCCGGGTGCAAGTATTTAAGTTTTAATGTAATAAAATATTGTATTAAATTAGAAAGGCTAATGAAACTAAATAAGAATACAGATAAAAAGATTTGAAACAGAGGGAGTATAATAAAAGATTTGAAACAGAGGGAGTATAATAAAAAATGGAACAACTAAAACTTACTCTTCCATCACTTTCATCTTTCATTGTTATTTTTTCTAATTTAAGTATTTAGTTAAAAGAGGGAGTAAAGAATAAAATAACAGTTATTTTATCTTGTTAATGGATT
>CM042147.1:69934895-69944895 GCA_023376005.1 Doryteuthis pealeii | reverse complement strand
TTTATGAACTTTCTGAAGCCCGCTTTTCAATCTCCTATATTGCGTTTTACTCAGGGGGCCTACCCCCCTGAACTTATTCTAAGCTCCACCGACAGGGCAACGAGTAAGAATGGAGGCGCGTGGACTAATGGTTAGAGTCATAGGAAATGGACTCGTCAACCCGAGTTCAATTCCTGGACGAAGCTGTTGGCATTTCACATGGCGCTAATACCTTTGGGAAAGGCATGAATCCAATTCTCCCTCCAGCTATGGGTAAATAGCAGGGCAGACTGGACTCTTTAACCATGACTAGGTAACCAGTCTGGGAGAAGGAAACCTCTGAATTCAAACTTGTTAAACTCCGCTTAAGAAATTGGCCTTGTGTCGCAACCTGCTCGTGCGGAGGGGTTGGTAAATATATATATTGCGTTTTATTGAAAAGAGATTATGTATGTCGTTACTCCATGTTTCTGCGCTATGTGAAATGCAAACAGCCTTGTCCAGGATTTGAACTTGTTTCGCTTAATTAACAAGAAGAAATGAACTTGTCGTTAAGAACATTTTACAGTTCCGGCAACCAATATATATATTATATATATATATATATATATATATATATATATATATATATATATATACCATCCCTTCCACACGAGCAGGATGCGACACAAGGTCAATTTCTTAAGCGGAGTTCAACAGGTTTGAATTCAGAGTTTTCCTTCTCCTAGACCGGCTGCCTAACCAAGGTTAAAGAGCCCAGTCTGCCCTACTATTTCTCCATAGCTGGAGGGAGAGTAGGATTCATACCTTTCCCAAGCCTATTAGCGCAAAGTGAAATGCAATTACCACATCCAGGATTTGAACTCGGGGCGACGGGCCCATTTCCCATGATTTTAACCATTACACCACGCGTAACCAATATATATATATAATGTTTGTTCCTTATTATACCCATCTGACATCTCCACTGAACCGGTGTATATTTCTGTATACCACTCTAAGTCAACGTGGATCTGGGAGGAATCGCAAAGAAAGAGTATCCACAAGACCCAAATCTCCAGAAGTGCAGCCTCACCATCCACTTCAATTTAGTATTATAGCCAGGACGCGCCCTTTTTGGGTGGTATAATACCCTTGAACTTATTCTAAGCTCCACCGACAGGGCATCGAGTAACAAATGTCTTGGCTATAAAGAAAAGCCTAAGTTAATGCAGTTGTTGTAGGGGCGTGGTGTAATGGTTACGGTCGTAGGAAATGGACACCGTGAGTCCAGTTACAATCCTGGACACGACTGTTTGCATTTAACATAGCGCTAATACCCTTGGGAAAGGTGAGAATCAACTATTCTCGCTCCAGTTAAGCGTGAATAGTAGGGAAGACTGTGCTTTTTAAACTTGGTATGGCAACCGGTCTAAGAGAAGAAAAATGTGAATTTAAAACTGAAGGGACTCTCTTCTGAGTAGTCAAAACTACTTTGAGAGATCCACCATTTCCCTCCTAATTATAGTTAGACTTCACTATCCACAGAATCTTAAACTCCAGTTTCAATTATCCGCTGTTGGTGTGATTAACAAATGTTTGTTTTTAAAACTTATATATCAATTTCAAAATTCTGTTTTTAATAAATTTTAGAATGTAGTATGTACTTGTACCAAATAAATATTGATTATTTAATATCTTTATTGTTTTTTTTTTGTTTTATAAAACTGAAATTTATGAAAATAATTTTTCTTAAGACTTTTCCTTCTCCCAGATGTCACATGTAATTTTCTATAAGAAGACAAAATTGTTCAATGATGTGCGCGTATTTTTTTAGTTTATTTTTTTTTCCAAGAAGAGAATACTGTACGGAATTAATCTTTCAGATTTTTTTAAACAATTTCTTTTTTTTACGACACGAACACGAAGATCTTCTCTGATGGATTAAATGTCATTCCGGCATCACTTTTGTGACAGCGGCAACACCTCAGCCTCGATCTGAATTTAAAAAAAATAAAGAAACAAGGATATGATCAAAGTCTGGTAGGTTTAAGTCCGTTAAAACAAATTCAACTTCTAGAGGAAAGTTAGTTTTCATCTCTTGATATGTAATATAATCTCGCTAAATGAAACAATATAAGATTACTTATACCAGAATAAATTCATGCAAAATTAGGCATTAAAATTCTTTAAATTCATTAGAATGTACCTTGACAATAGAACCTTCTTAACCCAATGCCTGTATCCACTATGTTATGTGTCCCATTTTGAATTTTCTACATTTCTTTATTTTACAAAACATTCTAATAAAATCCCCTGTTTTGAAGGATAAATTCTTTTGGCATTATAAGGTGTTGATGTTAGAATCCAACAAGTCTGGCTTTCTCACGTCATCCCAAATTCTCGTTAATTTTCATTATTACATAACGTATAACTAAACAAAATGATTTTTTCTACATCTTTTTATTTTACAAAACAATCTAATAAAATCCTCTGTTTGGGATTGTAAATACTTCCGGCATTATAAGCCGTTGATGTCAGGGCTTTAAAACAATTCGTTATGAGGATAGATTTTGGCGCGACTCCTACTATGAAAGTCGGTCTTTTCTCCAATCGTCACAGCCTTTTTATCAATGACACAAGGTCAAGTTCTTAAGCGGAGTTTAACAGGTTTGAATTTAGAGTTTTCCTTGTCCTAGACTGGTTACCTAGCCATGGTTAAAGAACCCAGTCTGCCCTGCTATTTACCCATAGCTGGAGGGAGTGTAGGATTCATACCTTTCCCAAGGGTATTAGCGCTAAGTGTAATGCAATTACCACGTCCAGGATTTGAACTCGGGCCGACGAGTCCATTTCCCATGACTTTAACCATTACACCACGCGCTTCCTACTTGTTTAGATAGATACAAAATGAGTTTTACAGAAATATACCTGTGAAACAAAATTGATTACCACTGTTTTGTTATACTCTAACAATTTGTTTAAAAACAAACTATTTAACTAGATACTATTCCCATACAAATTATATATGAAATAAATTTGGCATTAAATAACCCACAGGCTTGATTGGCCGTTAACCAAGACTAAACCAAAGCAGAGTGACCAGGAAGCTTATGGCACAAACACACAAGATAGTCTCTCGATACACACACATATACCTCACATACAAACACACAAAATAGTATTTCGATACACACACATACACCTCCCATACCCACGCAGTAAAATAGAATATTTGACGTCATATTTTAAAACTGTCCCCTTTTTTTTTCAAACTTAAAAAAAAATTCTAAACTACCAATCGCTTTTCTCGTTATTCTGTGATAAATAATTTCTTATCACCTTCCATATACCAACAAATGCCCTGAAGATGATCTAATTAATAGATCGAAACACTGCAGCATCGTCCAATAAACTCACCACTTAACCCATTTAAACCTGTGTTTTTTTTCATTTTTCCTAATATACTACAGAATAGTCTATATCTTTTGAGAGGACTTAAACGTTAATTCAAGTTTAATATGAAAACGTAGCAGCAAATTATACGAAAAAAAATTTTTTCTTTAAATTATGCGAAAAGTGTATTTTTTTTTTAATTTGAAATAAAGCTGGAAATTAAAGTTTGGAATTTTAGTATTAAATTTTTCTCATCAAATTCTTAATCACTAAATATGGACGTTGATAAATTTTAATGAGTTTTATTTTGCCTCAGGTAAAAAGGATAACATACAAATTTACATAAATGACATACAACTTGATAGTTTTTTTATAACATTCATCTTGAGGCGCGGGGTGTAATGGTTATCGCTAGAGGAACTGAACTCGTAGACTCGAGTTTAAATTAAATTCACTTCGCCGAAGAGCTTACGGCCGGGTTTGTTTACTAAATAAACGTCACTTACCTATATGGCAGGGGCGTGTAATAGTATCAATGACAAGGTTAATTTCCAGGATTGTTCGCTATTAGAACGGATATGGTCTCTGACTAGCCTGTGAAGGTTTCGATTCCTGTCGGAGGGGATTCGTTGTTAACATCGCTAGACTTAATAAAGTCGAACAGTCTGTACGTGTTCTGCACATCCTTTGCGGGATTCACTTGTCTATTATTTTCTCTAATTATCTTTTATCTCTCATTTTAATTCTTAAATATAAATATAATAATATATATATATATAATTGATAATTGGCATTTTAGTCTCGGAAGACTATAATAAAGTCTTTTGTGCCCCTGAAGTTACAGCACCTCTGTGACTGTGAAGTCCAATGTTTGAAAAATATTCTCGACCACAGATGTCACATTGTGAAGGCTGTCCCTGAAGATGTTGATGTGCCGGTGATTTGTTGCCGCTGCTTTCTTCTAGAACCTATTAGCTTTATGGTGTTGCGCCAGGATGACTTCAGACATGAACAATCCTCTACGGAGATTCTATCGCCATATATATATAATCTTAAAATTTAAAACGTATTCCTTATAGCAAATTGATGAATAGGAAGCGCGTGGTGTAATGGTTAAAGTCATGGGAAATGGTCTCGTCGCCCCGAGTTCAAATCCTGGATGTGGTAATTGCATTTCACTTTGCGCTAATACCATTGGGAAAGGTATGAATCCTACTCTCCCTCCAGCTATGGAGAAATAGCAGGGCAGACTGGGCTCTTTAACCTTGGTTAGGTAACCAGTCTAGGAGAAGGAAAACTCTGAATTTAAAACTGTTAAACTCCGCTTAAGAAATTGACCTTGTGTCACATCCTGCTCGTGCGGAGGGGTTTGGTAAATATATATATACGTATATTATTATATATTCTTATCTTCAAAACGGCAGGACATCGAGGGATTGTTGTTGCCAAAATTCACCATTTGGTTGATTCATTGATTTATTTTAACGGCATGTCAACACGTCTATGGTTATTTTATGTCTAGAATTTAACAAATTCTGTTCATTGTACATTTATATTTACATAGTATCTTTTTTTATATATAAACTCATTGCACTCGGTTTTCCGGTTAACACCGGGGGTCCAGCGAGCTTCGGCCGCTGGACTTGCCGAGAGTTTAATAATAGCGTCGATTCCAGGGGGCTATCCCCCCAGGCAACGACGCAATTTTGTTCTTTCCCACCCATGAGCTTCGGCTTGTGGGTGGAACCACGTTAAAACGAGGCCTTGTGCCCAGTCCATACAAGTGGGGTATGAGACAAATACCCATTTATATTTACATAGTTTTTTCAGAGTTTTTTAACACACAATTATATCGTAGCAAGTATTTCTATCTAATGCAAATATTTCGCACACAGGTGTATGGGTTCAATATTCCTATCTAATACTAATAGTTAGATAGTTCCAAGTAATTATATCTATTTAATAATAGTCATTTGTTTACACACAGGTATACGGTTTTAAGTAATTAATAATTCTGAGTAAACAATAATAGCTTTAGTAACTATTCCTAATCTTATTATAATGGAGATTGTGTGTTTTTCTGTTTGTAACCGAAACTATATTACTACTCAAGTCATAATTCCCTTAGTTATTGACATCACATTCTCAATGGTTTTATTTTTATTTAAACCTCAATTATTAATAAAATTGAATTACATTATCAATACTGTTGACCATATTTACATACTAATAGCATGCAATTGTATTCATATATACAACAAAATAGCGGTTTACAGTGTGAATGGGAAGGCTAATTTGCATATTGATATCATAAATTTGATTTTAATAAATATCTGCTTAGTATTATTGGTTTCTAACTGTTTGGTTTTATTTTAATGAATATAAGCAAAAATCTCTTCAATAGATCTTAAATGAAATCCATTAACAAGAAAAAATAACTGTCATTTTATTCTTCACCTCCTCTTTTAACTAAATATTTAAGATTAGAAAACAAATAAGAATGAAAGACGAGAGTGATGGAAGAGTAAGTTTCAGTTGTTCTATTTTTCGATTATACCCCCTTCTGTTTCAAATCTTTTTAAGTGCATTCTTATTTAGTTTCATTTGCCTTTCTAATTTAATATAATATTTTATTACATTAAAACTTAAATACTTGCACCCGGAGGGTGCATATATTTGCTAGTACAACTAATTTACAGATATGATACCAAATATTCGAGATTTTCGTTATTTTTGACTCACCTTGTATTATGAAAAAGTAACGTTCTATTCATTCTTCATTTCTATTTTGGTAAATAGAGCTTTAAAATCTGTTCTTTTTGACACACCTTGTATTCTGAAAAAATGAACGTTATATTTATTGTTAATTCCTACCTTAGTAAATACAGCTTCTGTCTCGATACTTCTTGACACACCTTATATATATATATATATATATATATATATATATATATATATATATATATATATATCGCAAAGAAAAATGTAAATAAATCCGACGTTATGTAACTATAGAAATATGGGACCATATGACCTTTAGGCACCCCTTTTTGATCTCGATTCATAAGGACATGTTTTTAATTTACACCATCAAAATCCGGTTGTTTAACAGACGATTTAGGTGTTAGGGTTAGGGTTAGGGGTTAGTTTTATAATTAAAAAAAACCCTCTAAAAATCATTTGTTAAACAACTGGATTTTGACGGTGTAAATGAAAAACATGTCCTTATGAATCGAGGCGGCAGATGGGGTGCTTAAAGGTTATATGGTCCAATATTCCTATTGAAAAGGAATAATTCTTAGCTGAATTTGACTCATTAGATGGAACCCTACAGGTACTACTACTCCGGGTCAGAGTTGACTCTACACTCCACAGATCTCTAGAACTGGAGCCTCACCATCAGATGTAGATTAGTGACATACCTAGAATACTCCCTTTGTGGTAATGGGGTCTTACCCCTTTTCAGTAGATACAGTCAATGTATTCTAAGCCCGGTCGACAGGGTGGAGAAATAGAAAGTGTTTGTATTTACCCAACCCCTCCCTCACGAGCAGGATGTGACACGTCAGTTTTTAAGTGGAATAAAGCTGATTTGAATTCATAGTTTTCCTTTTTCTAGCCTGATTGCCTAAGGCAACGTAATTCAGTCTGCCAAACTATTTAGCCATATCTGGGGGGGGGTGATAACAGATGGATAGATGTTTTTCGTAATTGAATTTGGAAATAATACCCTATAAAATAAGTATTGTACGGCCACTTACTGTCCATCTCCCAAATCATCCAAGAAAGATGATAAAGCCAGTGTGAAAAATAATAACAAACAGTGGATGGTCTATCGAGAATCAACTGAGCGGTAGTGAAAGGAAAGTTTCAATAATCAAAAAGCTTCCTTCAGGTATGAACACTACGCTAAAAGTACATTTGGGAATATAAAGACCACTGTGGTGAAGAACCAGAAGTTATGTTAAGTGGTCCATTTTTAAAGCAGGTCCATTTAAGTGGTCCATTTTTAAAGCAGGTCCATTTAAGTGGTCCATTTTTAAAGCAGGTCCATTTAAGTGGTCCCTTTTTAAAGCAGCGTATAATTGTTATTATTTGTTTCTTATACCCCCTTCGGCATCTCCCGTTTTACTGTCTTCTTACAAGATTAAAAAGATAAAAAATAAATAAATAAGAATCTTTGTACAGAATATATACATTCATTAATACAATATCTATATACACGTGGGAGGTAGATGCAACAAAAAATAGAGCGGCCTGGCGCCTCAACGTTAAGCAAGGCACGGAGAGGGGTGAGGCAGAGAGGAGAGTAGCCTCGACAAAAAAGAGAGCCAGAAAGAGAGAGAAAAGCCAGCAGTTCCAGAAAGCATCACAGTTTGTGTGCATTCAGTGCACCAAAGACTATCACTCAAGAATTGGCCTGCAGAGTCACTTGCGCAGATGCAGATAACATTTTTATTTTTATTTTCGACACTACGCCATCGTCCTTTTATAGACGGAAAGGATCCAATAATAATAATATACAGATCAAATGCTGTTAAGTAATTCATCCGATACTTCCTAAAAAATACCCATTAATTTCATTATCTTACCATTATTTTTAAGATCAGCCAATTTAATCTTTAATTTTTTTTACACTATTACTGATTTAGATCTGATTTGGCAATTTGTTTCAACAATATAAAATTCTTCTAACAAAAATATCCAATTCGTTAATAGACTTAGCTTTTTTTAATCTGCGTTGACAGTAAATTTCCACTTCAATTTTTTTTAAATGAAACCGTAATTATAAATTCGGTTATCTATCTTTTCAGTGACTTGAATATGACGTCAGATATTGTAAACAGTTAATTAATTTAACTGAATTCAATGAGCTTCGAATGTGTAGATATAAGCTCATCTTAAGATCGTGTTCGTGTAACTTAGCTTACCTTAACTTATTTATAATTTAAATATCAAACAATATTATTTCTCTGAATGTTTGAGATGTGGCTTGATGATTAGTATTATCTGTTTTATTAGGACTATTGTCCTCATCTTCATTGTTATCTGTACAACGTTTCGGCCGATATGCCCTCCGGCCTTCTTCAGGTATTTCTTGTCGGACTTGGGAACCTTCTCTGACTCGGGAACTTTCTTTTCGGACACGGAAACCTTCTCTACCCCAGCTATGGTTAGCGGAATGAGAACAGGATACCCCCGTGGACTGAATAAAGGGTTAGATTTAAAGTTCCGTGATGGCTCCCGATTACGACAAGAAGGTTCCCGATTACGACGAGAAAGTTCCCGAGTCCGAAAAGAAATACATGAAGAAGGCCGGAGGGTATATTGGCCGAAACGTTGTGCAGATAACAATGAAAATGAGGACAATAGTCCGAATAACACTGATAATACTAATCATGAATATAGTTCTACAACGTCGTGCATAGAGCACTACATTTTACGGATTTCGGTATTTTTAGCTGTAGATTTTAAGAGGATATCTTTATTTATAAAAATGATTGATAGTCTGCACATGTTGATATATATATATATATATATATATATATATATATATAGAGAGAGAGAGAGAGAGAGAGAGAGAGATAGAGAGAGAGAGAGATAAAAGGTGGCTTACCGGTGAATATGGGCACGATCGTGGGAGGTGCACAAAATCCAGGGGTTAAGTCAGCGATATAACAAATACAAAGTGCTCAATACAAAGTAGAGCAAATTCATTAAAGAAATGGATACAATAGAAACCTACTCGAGTTTCACCGTTAGGATCTTCAGGGTTAAATCCACTGAATTAATCGAGGTACCGATTAATTGCAGCCGATTAGACGTGTGTTCATTGAATAAGATGTTACGTTTCTTCAATATATATATATATATATATATAATATATATATATATATATATACATATAAATATATATATATATATATATATATATATATATATATATATATATATTAGATATAAAAAAACATCATCAGGGAAATTTTAATACGTGACATAATTTTGTTTCACTTCACTCGAAAAAAACATTTAATGACATCGCTCCTTAATACTGCCTTGATGATGGTTAATATATTCAATATATGTATAAACCGAAACGCTCAATCGGAAGCATAACCATCTATCTATCTATCAATTAAGGAATAAACACAGAAGAAGTGATGGGTTCATGCCTTACCCAAGGATATCAGCACAAAGTTAAACTCAGACGGCCATGTCCATAGTGTGAACTTGGCTCTCAAAGTCTATTTCTACCGACGATAGATTTACGCCTGGCAAGACCTCATAATGGATGTGTGTACATTTGCGATGCATATACAACAATATGATCCCAGAAATATGTGTTTAAATACACGTGAATTGATTCAATCATGTACAGTGTGCGTGTGTATTAGCTGTAAAAGAAATGTTTTTAGGCCCCAAAATGATATTTACAACACACACACGCGCACACACACACACACACACACACACACACACACACATGTATATATATATATATATATATGAGAAAAAGTGAGTCTTTTTTACATCCGCAAGTGCGATTTTGTTTATCAGTTTAAAAAGTCTGCATAAGCTGTACAACAGTTGTATGTGAGCGTGGGCGTATGAATTGAAGAATATCGAGTAAATATCAGATACGAAG
>CM042147.1:69914895-69932395 GCA_023376005.1 Doryteuthis pealeii | reverse complement strand
AAAGGAAACAAATCCTGGACTTGTCTTTTTTTTATTCTTTATTGTTTTTATATATTTTCAATTTTTATCAATGATACGTCAATATCTGCAAAGAAAAGAAACGTTTATCGCTGAAGATGTCACAGTCTTTAATACTTCGTGTCACTTAAACTTTCCAGCATTTTAAAACCAAGAACTAAAAAAAAGGATGGAGGGAAGCGATCGCGTGAGCACACATACATTGACATACACGCGAACTCAGAACTCGAATAAGTTCAACACTTAAAAACGGTAAGATAAATAAAATATATTCAATAAGTACAAATGAATTATCTTTTTTAAAAAATTGTAAAAATAAAACTTAAAATTGTAAAAATAAAACAATTCCAACGAAAAAAAAATAAAATAAAATAGAATAAAATAAAAAATTTAAAAAAATAAAGATAAAATAATAAATAAAAAATAATAAAAAACTTAAAATTGTAAAAATAAAACAGTTCCTACGAAAAAATAAATAAAAAAATAAAAAATAGAATAAAATAAAAATAAAACTTAAAATTGTAAAATAAAACAATTCCTACGAAAAAATAGAATAAAACAAAATAAAAAATAAAATACAATATAAAATAAAATAAAATTAGAATTAAAATAAAACAATTCCTACGAAAAAATAAAATAAAAAGTAAAATAAAATAAAATAAAAAATAAAATGAAATAAAATATAAAATAAAATAAAATTAAATAAAATAAAAATAAAAGAATTTCTACGAAAAACAATTGTCGATAAACACGAAATATTGTAAGTATCAACAATTGTTTTTGACAGATTTTTTTTATTTTTATTTTTTATTTTTTACTTTTATCCTAATGAATTGTTTCCGTTAAATGCGACGTGGATATTTACTTACGGATTTACACATCTGTAGAAGATTAGAGTTTAGTATCGGTAACCGTAGAAATACCAGGGTAATGTAATTATATATTACACATCAAAGAATAATGAAAAAAATAAACAATTATTATAATTCTAAATTTGAATATTAAAAATAAGACATTTATAAAATGAACAATACTATATTTTACTTCAATCTGTCGGTGTGGTTTAGAATACTGTTATAGGTGATATACCCTATAGACTAATGGAATGCGCCGACAATTATGGCTTGTAGAGTAAGCCAATGCGAGTCAGCTCATAACTCTATTGTCGGACGTAATTCTCACTTCTCTGTACTGTAATTGTCTACTCTTTTGTTATTACATTTTCCTACATTTGTTACCCGTCGTTTTGTTCTTATTTGACCCCTTAAAACCCCACAACAACTGGCGACAGAGGATTCGAAGTAACTTACGCAGGTTTATCGTTTACAACAACAACACCAGCGAAACAGGATTCAAAAGACTTCACGTACAACTATCGTTTTTTTAACGACAGAAAAGTTGGAAGAGACGATTAAGGATCTCCCAATTTTTTTTGTTTTTTTGTCGTTTTGTTCTTATTTGACCCCTTAAAACCCCACAACAAATACCCAGTCTGAATCCCTAAAAGCAGTAAGATAAAAGGGATGTTCTAAGTATGACACTTAATTGCATTGGATAACGAGGCTCCAGTTCTGGAGATTTGGAATGTGTGGAGTACCTCTGCATTGCCATTATTCTCAGATTCAGTTTCAACCCAAGTGGTCGTACCTGTTAGGATCTTACTTATGGATCAATTAAGATCAGTTTTCAAATTATTTGCATTCGTTAAAAAAACAATTCTTTAACCCCTACATATAAAATAATCCTAGACGGTTGGATGTCATTAATCAATTATATATTTTGGTGATTTGGATTGCTTTTAGCGGTAGATTTTAATTATTTTGCATATATATATATATATATATATATATATATATATATACATACAAAGTAATTTAGCAGTAAGTTTTAATGATCTTATATATATATAATTAAAATTTACTGCTAAAAGCAATCGAAATCAGTATAATATAATGATTGATTAACGACATCCAGACGTTTAGAATTATTTTGTATACATACATACACACGCACATTATATATATATATAATATATATATATATATATTATATATATATATATATATATATATATATATAAAGGCGTAAGTAAATGTACATATATGTATGTATTGGGCATTAAAAGCATTTGATACAGGTTCGGTTTTTTAAGTGATAACAGCTAATTTGAATTATAATTTACCTACACTACTAGACTAGTTTCTCTACAAATCTTTAAGTGTCTAGTCTGTATTTCTATTTACCCATAACTTGAGGGGAATAGAATGGATATATTTTATATATTACATACGACTTTTATGATAACCCCTCATCTTCTTAATTTCAATGGTACGACGTATTATGACCATTTCTGGTCAATACAAAAAACACAAATCTCTTCAAATTCGAGGGGCGCGAATCGGTGTCTTCGTTGTCAATTAAGTATAAGAAGAAAAAAAAGATCATAGCCGGTTTGATTCTTTACATCTCGCTCTAATTAAGAATTTGCTTAATTATTTTGTTCATAGTCACCGTATAACTTCATTTAGTACACAGGCCTCAATTTGCCAAGAGACAAAGACTATGATAAGCAGTTACTCATCTAAAATTAACCAGGTTCATTAGGACTTAACTTCAGTATTTGAGAAAAAGTAGGCGTCTTTGTTTATGTGGAGCACCCAGTGAGAACCACACTCCTTAACAAACCCGTCTTCGTCGAAATTCCTAGTCACCGCATAACCTAAGTTAGTACACAAGCCTCAATTTGCCAAGAAACAAAGGCTATAATAAAGAGTCACCCATCTAAGTATTAAGCAGGCTTATTAGGACTTAACTACGGTATTTGAGCACGAGTTGGTGTCTTTGGTGTGATTTACGCAGATTAGCTTAATTTAGTATGGGGCACCCAGTAAGAATCGAACTCATTAACAAGTCTGTCTTCCTCAAATTTTATTTAGTTTTCACTTGTACTAAGAGAAAAACTCCGTTTTCTAGTCGGAAGGTTTTTCTCCTGTGTATCTTCAAATATCAAGTTTTTAGATTTAAATTCAAATTCATTTTAAAATTGAATTTCATATCATTTCAACGAGAATGATACCAGTTTTTCTTATCAAAGAGTCTGTACATCGCATATATACTTTGGTATACATATATATAATATTTAACCACAAAACTCACCAATTATCAACTTCATGAGATATTAACTCTTTGCCTACTTTAAACTACACATAGCAGCTCTCCCACAACTGCAAACTTACCGTAAACCGCTGGCATCGGCTCTCTCTCTCTCGTGTCACTTGTTTACACTGAAAAATAAATACATGGAAACCCCTGTCATCTTTTGATTTGTCTATGAATCAACGCTGAGAACAGATAGGGAACTTTAAAATATTTCATCATACAGGTAAAAATTCGACGAAAAAATGTTCACTGCTATGTGGGAAATTTAGGAGGCAAAGAGTTAATAATATAAGTAAAAAAGTAAAGTCGACATGGCGGCCTAATGTCGGTATTAGCCAGTCAGCGAGAGAGTCTATCCCCTTTTCAATAGCGCTAGACCAAGGAGATTGTGTTAGCATCTGAGGTGGAGCGCCACACCTATCATCAGCTCCTTACTTTACCGCACAGATCTCTGTGCTACTCATACGCTGAGTTGGCGCGGACCGGTATCGAACTAGGAACCTTATGGTTTCTAGCCGAACGCTCTACTGACTGAGCTAACCCGGCCCAATATATTATTTGTCTGAAGTTTTTAGATGAGGCTTGATAATTAGTATTATTTGGGTTTTTCGGACTGTTGCCCACTGTGTGAAACCTCTCCCCGCTCGCAAACTAAAACCCACTCAGTGTGATCCTACCTCAATGAATCACTCGTCCGTCGCAATGCTAGCAAATTATAAACAAAAAAGATTTAAATGAAAAATTGTCATTGTGAACGTAATGTTTAGTGTAGAAAACGTAATCGGGGATCCGATTTCGAATCCTGGAGGAAGCTGTTGGCCTTTCCCTTTGCACTAATGCCGTTGAAAACATGCATGAATCCATCGCTATGGGTAAATAGTAGGGCAAATTAGACTCTTTAGCTTTGGTACGGCAATCGGTCTCAAATGGAGAACAGTGTGAATTCAAACCAGCTTTACTCCAATTAGAAATTAACCTTGTGTCACATCCTTCTCGTGACAAGGCTATTGGGTAAATTCATAACTCTATTCAGAGCTTCATACAAATGAATAACTGTTTTGATAAAAAGTTTGAATTTTTGATGAAAACATGCATGATTTCATCGCTTCTCTCTAGCTATGGTTTGGTTTAGTTTGTTTTGTTTTACGGCATATCAATCTCAGTGGGCCATTTAATGCCGATAAAGTTTTGAAATAAATCAATTCTTAATGGATAATACAATTTTTTTATAAATACATTTTTCTATTTAACCCATAAATGGGACCCTAACAGGTACTACTCCAGGTCAGAGTGGACCAGGGAGCAATGGTGATGAAGGGGTGCTCCACATTCCCCAAACCTGCATAACTGGAACCTCACCATCAGATAGAGTTTAACGTCATTCCCAGGACATGTAGACCCGCAGCCACCGCCTTCTATCACCCATATGATAAAAAGGGGTTAGGGCTTGCTATAAGGACAATAGGGTTGGGAAAATCATATAGGTGCTAGGGCTTGACGTGACCAGCCGATTGATCGGAGGGGGCCTCTCCGACCGCCCGTCTAGCCCAAGATAGGGCCAAAGTGGAGTATTGCATGTCATGAACTGCTCATCAACCTGGGTTCTATCCTTAAGCATCACGGGTCGCCACCCACAACCAACAGGTGGCCCCATTGGGGGAGTCTTACCCCTCTGCAGAGGTGCAGTCAGTGCATTCTAACGCCCCAGCCGACAGGGCGGTCTAGCTATGGGTAAATAAGTCAAAGTAAAGTCGTCGAGGAGGCCTAGCGTCGGTATCAGCCACACAGCGCTAATACAAGTAGATTGTTTTTAGCGTCTGAGACGGTGCGCCACACCTACCGTCAGCTCCTCACTTTACCGCACAGATCCCTGTGCTACTCATACGCTGAGTTGACGAGGGTCGGTATTGAACCAGGAACCTAAATAGTAAGGCAAATTAGACTCTTTAGCTTTGGTAAGACAATTGGTCTCAAATGGGAACAGTGTGAATTCAAATCAGCTTTACTCTAATTAGAAATTAACCTTGTGTCACATCCTGCAAGGCTATTGGGTAAATACATAACTCTATTTCAGAGCTCCATACAAATGAATAACTGTTTTGATAAAAAGTAGGGAGAAGAGGACTCGTCAGAATTGAAGATTGCGCAGATGCGACAATTCAAGGAATGGAATAATATACTAAAAAGAGAAATACAAATTACAACAGCCAGTAACAGCTTTTGCAACATATGAATAAACACAATGAGAAAACACAACAAAAAGTTAAAAAACAGAAATACGAAAAAAAACACTGTATGAATACTTCCAACGTCAAACTTGGGAGATTGGACACGAATAGAACTGTATATGGCTAAATGAATCCCTCATAATAACAGCACAAGATAATGCCATAAGGACTGATTATATCAAAGTAAAAATAGATGAAACCACAGAATAACAAGTGTATATCGCGGTGAGTCAAACCGAAACGTTTAATTACATAATAAACGAATGCAACAAATTAGCATTATAGGGCTATAAGATTAGGTATTGTGATCCAGAAAATTATGCAAGAAATACAAATACCACGCGCTAGAATTATAAAAGCCTACTGAGTGAAACCTCTCCCCCCTCGCAAACTAAAAACCACTCAGTGTGATCCTACCTCAGTGAATCACTCGTCCGTCGCAATGCTAGCAAATTATAAGCAAAAAATAATAAAATGAAAAAGTGTCATTGTGAACGCAATGTTTAGTGTAGGAAACGTAATCGGTGATCCGATTTCAAATCCTGGAGGAGGCTGTTGGCCTTTCACTTTGTCGTTGAAAACATGCATGACCCCATCGCTTCTCTCAAGCTATAGGTAAATAAGTAAAAGTAAAGTCGTCGAGGAGGCCTAGAGTCGGTATCAGCCACACAGCTCGGGAGTCTATCCCCTTTTCACTAGCGCTACACCAAGGAGATTGTTTTTTTAGCATCTGAGGTGGTGCGCCACACCTACCGTCAGCTCCTCACTTTACCGCACAGATCCTTTTGCTACTCATACGCTGAGTTAGCGAGGGCCGGCATCGAACCAGAAAATGTCCCCGAGAATGAGACGCATAGAATTAACTGGAATTTTGAGATAGAAATGGATCACCGAATCCTGGTTAGGAGACTAGATCTAATGTTAAGAAAGATCATATTCATATAGGGAATTTTGCTGTTCCGGTCGACCACAGTGAAAGAAAACAAAAAGATATACAAATACATGGACGTTGGCAGAGAATTAAAAAAAAAACAGTGGAACATGAGGCTTAAGGTGATACCAATTGTAGTTGGCGCCCTTGGTACAAACCCCAAGAGGTTGGAAAGAAGACTAGAAGAATATGAAACTAGTAGAAGAATCGAAATCATCCAGACAATAGCATTATTGACATTGCTATGATACTCAGAAGAGTCCTGGAGAGCTGGGGAAACTTTTGTCATTCAGACTCCAGTGAAGGCTCATCAGCTTACGCTATGTGAAAAACTGGCAAGGAGTAAAATAATAATAATAATAATAATAATAATAATAATAATAATAATAATAATAATAATAATAATAATACTCTGCGAATGTAGCAAACTAGCACAACGAGAATACAAAACTAGACACGACTGGGCTGGGAAGGTGATCCACTGGGAATTATGCAAACAATTTAATTTTGACCATACAAAAAATGGTATATGCATAAACCAGAATCTGTTCTTGAGAACGAAACGCATAAAATTCTCTGGGAATTTGAAATAAAAACGGATCACCTTATCCCAGCAAGAAGACCAGACCTAGTGTTGATAAACAAAAAAGAAAGAACTTGTCAACTGGTGGATTTTGCAGTGCCAGCAAATCACAGGGTGAAGCTAAAGGAAAATGGAAAAATGGACAAATATCTGGACCTTGCCAGAGAACTGAAAAAGTTATGGAATATGAAAGTGAAAGTGATACCAATTGTGGTTGGTGCACTTGGAACAGTCGCAAAAGGATTAGAAAAGGGTTTGGAAAGTTTGGATATCAAAGGAAGGATTGAAACCATTCAGACCACTGCACTACTGCAATCTGCCAGAATACTCAGAAGAGTCATGGAGACCTGAGGAGACTTGCTGTCACTCAGACTCCAGTGAAATACCATCAGCTAACACTGGTGTGAAAACTCAAAAGGAGATAATAATAATAAATGCCATGTCGTGGATTTTGCCATCCCGGCCGACCACCAAGTGAAAATGAAAGAAAGCGAAATGATAAACAAATACTTGGACCTTGCCAGAGTACTGAGAAAACTGTGGAACATGAAGGTAAAGGTCGTATCAATTGTAATTGGTGCCTTTGGAACGGTCGCCGAAATTCTGGAAAAGAATTTAGATAAATTGGAAATCAGAGGAAGAATCGAGACCATCCAAACTACAGCACTGTTGGGATCGACTAGAATACTAAGAAGAGTCCTGGACACCTGAGGAGACTTGCTGTCACTCAGCCTCCAGCGAACCACTGGCTCCAGCAGTTAGGGAACATTAATAATAATAATAATAATAATAATAATAATAATAATAATAATAATGAAGAAGAAGAAGAAGAAGAAGAAGAAGAAGAAGAAGAAGAAGAAGAAGAAGAAGAAGAAGAAGAAGAATGACTAAACAATGAAAATAAAAATGCAAATTAATTAATAGAATTTAGACAATAGAATTCAATATTCTTTCTTTATTTTAAAAGAACGATGCCCAATTTTTTAAAATGTTTCTCCAAAGATCGAAACTAGTTGAAAACAATTACAATTTTTTCTTTAAAGTAATTGAAAAGAAATATAATTTCTTTTGTTTCATCATTTTTGTTTATCTAATATTTCTATACTTACATAACCTCGGACGTATCTCTATTTTTCTTTAATCTATCTATCTATCTATCTATCTATCTATATATATATATATATATATATATATATATATATATATATATATATATATATATATATATATAAACAATAGATTGGAAAAATCCAGCAAACTGTTAAAAATATAAATGGAAAGATTGATAAACCAACACAAACAATTGGTTCAATTATCATTTCTTTTTTATTTATTAAATATCTTTATCAGAATGGATTTGATAATCTTCAACTTTTTTGGAACGTAGACATTGAGGCAAGAATAAAGGTGAAGGAAGACAAAAAACAGAAAGAAAAAAGAAGACAAAAAGATAATGAAAAGAAAAAGAGGAAAGAAACGGAAACAATAAGTGAAAATAACGTCTGGGTGTCAAAGCATAAGATAAAATGGGAAGAGGAAAACAATGGGTACAATTTGATACATCATAGCGGGAAAAAGGGATGGGGAAAAGAACAGAGGGAAAGTGAATGAGAATTAATGTTTATACGAAATATTTTTTAAGGTATAGATGAATGGTAGGGAAATAAAAGTGTTAAAGATTATAATTATTACACTTATCCATTGTCAATTTTGGAATTATTCTCAATCTTAATATCATTCTGAAGGATTTATAATCCGTGACAATATATATATATATATATATATATATATATATATATATATATATATATATATATAGAGAGAGAGAGAGAGAGAGAGAGAGAGAGAGAGAGAGAGACAGTGGGTGAATAGAGAATGAATAAGAAAAGTATAAAGGTGCCTAATGCTAATATAGTAGAGCAGATTTACAATCAATAATATATTATATTATGGATATTAATCTTGTTACTATTAGTGTCATGCTTATGCAATCCTCAGACTAGAGTGAAATGGTTGAATTTAAAAAAAAACAGTAGTTTTTTTAGCGTTTGTATAAACGTGAATCGTGTTCACGTGATGGAATGTTATAACGCTAAATTAAAAAAAAATGTGGCTTGTTTAGCGTTTATCTAACGTGAAGCGTGTTCACGTGATGGAATGTTATAACGCTAAAGTTGTATTTAAAAAAATAAAACAAACTTGCTTTGGTCTTAATGTACGCGGTGTCCAGATGATTTTTTAAAAATAAATCAATAAAAGGAGGGCAAAAATTAAGGGATTAATTAGGATCAGGTGGTAAATGGCACAATACAAATTTGTTCAAATGCCTGCATATATATATATATATCAGGACACTCGAGAGATTCCATCAGGATTTTAGGTTGTCATTTACATCAAACCCCACAATACTTGAAAGATGTCATCTGCCTAGTATTGAGAGTTTGGTCCTTAGATCCCGCCTTCGCTGGACTGGTCATCTAGTTCGCATGAATGATTGCCGAATCCCAAAATAACTATTTTACGGGGAAATCTCAACTGGCAAACGTCGTCAGAGCAAACCCAAATTGAGGTTTAAGGACTGCCTCAAGGACACTGAAGAACACAGCTATTACCGTGAAGGACTGGGAGAAGCTAGCTTGTAATAGACCTGGCTAGAGAGTCACCATCTATCTGTCTGTGGGAGAATTTGAGTCCAACCGAATTAAACACCAAAAATTGAAACGGGCTATTAGAAAGGGCAATTTTCAGCCTTGCAACATTCAAAGTGAAGAAGTTCCAACATGTAGTTTATGTGGGAGCGTATATCTCTCCAGGGCTGGCCTGTTGAGTTATCTGAGAAAACAAAAGGATGCAGTGTCAAATGCTACTGGCACCCAACTATGATAAAAACAAAAATAATAAAAACAGGAAATGGTCTTACACGAACACGAGTTGACAGCCAACAATATATATATATATATATATATATATATATATATATATATATATATACAGAGAGAAAGAGAGAGGGGGATAGAGAGAGAGAGGGGGGAGAGAGAGAGAGAGAGTAAATAAAAATGTATATAACATATGTATAGATATTAATATTATGTAGACTGCATAGGCGAGACACTGTCAGTAACCAGGCGCTAACTTAAATTGAATAAATATATATACAGCGTCAAAAAATTATCGATATTTTCGATTCTTTTTGACACACCTTGTATTATGAAAAATTAACGTTCCATTCATTCTTCAGTTTTATCTTGGTAAATATTCTGAAAAAAAAATGAACGTTAGATTTATTGTTAATTCCTACCTTGGAAAATACTGCTTCAGTCTCGATACTTTTTGACACACCTTATATATATATATATATATATACATATATATATATATATATAAATTTTAATAAATCTGACGTTATGTATGACCTTTAGGCACCCATTTTTGATCTCGATTAAGAAAGGACATACTTTTCATTTACACCGTCAATATCCAGTTGTTTTAACAGACAATTTTTAGATATCTTTTAAATTATAAAACTAACCCCTAACCCTAACCCCTAACAAACAACCGGATATTGACGGTGTAAATGAAAAACATGTCCTTTCTTAATCGAGATCAAAAAGGTGTGCCTAATGGTAATATGGTCCGAAATATGAGATAAACAAATGTAATGAGAAAAAAATGATATTTCTTTTCAATTATTTAAAAAAAATTGTTTTCAACTAGTTTCGATCTTTGGAAAAAAAATTTTTTTTTTAAATTGGACATCTTTTTTTTATTCAGTTCTGCCTATCATCGATCGTTTCGGTTTTCCTACTATTGGATATATTAACCAGCATCAGGGTAATATTATGCTGGTGCATTTGCTGTCTGTTTCGTTTCTTCCAGGTCTAAGTTTTGCATAAAATCAAATTATCAAAACAACCACTTTTTACCGGTTTCAACTAGTTGTATACAAAAACTTCATTATAGATTTTGATAAACCTCCCCAAAAAGACAGTTCTGAATATGTAAGTGGTTAGAGAGAAAAAATAACCCGACAACTTTTTACTTTCCTCTATGGTTAGCAATAAAATCTTTGATGGTATATGTCAGAAATGGGTGGAGGCGATTCGTGCATATTTCTATTTACTACACTTAGTCGGTAGAGCGTTCGGCTAGAAACTACAAGGTTCCTAGTTTGATACCGGTCCTCGCCAACTCAGCGTTATGAGTAGCACAGGGATCTGTGCGGTAAAGCAAGGAGCTGATGGTAGGTGTGGCCCTCAGATGCTAAAAAACAATCTAGCACTATTGAAAAGGGGATAGACTCCCTCGAAGACTGGCTGATGTCGACTTTAGGCCGCCCCGTTGACTTTACTTTACTTTTTTACACTTCAAGTCATAAAACTTTAAGACTCTAAACTTCAATGAATATAAAGTTCTAACTCTATTCTATGCTGGAGTCTATTATAGATTTTAGAAGTATTTGACCGACTGGATTTTTTTAAATGAATAATTAAGAATGAAAACTCGAGACTGTTATACCTGAAATCTACCAATAAGAGTTAGGAAAGGGGAACCATATTACATTTAGGTTGTTTTAACAGACGATTTTTAGATTTTAAAAAAGTATAATGTATTCTAAACAAGGATGGATGTTTTTTGAGTATCAAGTATTTGATAGTTGGCACCATATGACCTTTAGGCACCCCTTTTTGATCTCGATTAAGAAAGGACATGTTTTTCATTTACACCGTCAATATCCGGTTGTTTGTTAAGGGTCAGGGTTAGGGGTTAGGGTTAGGGGTTAGGGTTAAGGGTTAGTTTTATAATTTTTTAAAAATCTAAAATTCGTCTGTTAAAACAACCGGATATTGACGGTGTAAATGAAAAACATGTCCTTTCTTAATCGAGATAAAAAAGGGGTGCCTAAAGGTCATATGGTCCGGAAAGAGAATTTTAAAAAGAAAGGAACGTCTATGAACTCACCAGTATGTACACGGGCAAAGAGATAGGAAATACGATGATAGATATCACTGAATGTAGAATTTAGAGCAAAAGGACATACCTGCATAGCTCTGGTAAAACACAAGAGGAGACCCTGATTGACATACGGAGGTCATGGGTGGATAAATGGTAACTGAACTCATAGCCTCTTTTCCCTAATCAGACTATTACGCTATAGGGAAATGACTGTCAGAGGCAAAAGAAAAGACAGGAAAGGGGAATAATTTTGCATTTTGACTCTTCATCCCTCTTTTTTGCCATAGGGCGTTAGTGCACTTGAGACATACATCCCCAGAACCAGGCTTATTTCGTTTATTCGGCTGAAGACGAGAACATAGCAGAAGATAAGGAGTAAATACTGCACTCTAAACACAGACTCGCGTTGACGGTTGGCCTCAAATACGCTGACTGTATCCTCTGCATAAGCGTAAATCCCACCCCCAAATATATTTCCTAAGTATGACACTGCATCTGAGAGTGAGGCGCCAGTTTTAGAGATCTGGAGAATATTGAGTACCCCTTCATTGCTATTATTCCAAGGTTCACTCTGGCCCGGAGTGGTAATCTTATTATAATGGAGATTGTGTGTTTTTTCTGTCTGTAACCGAAACTATATTACTACTCAAGTCACAATTCCCTTCGTTATTTACGTCACATTCTCCATGATTTTATTTATATTTAAACCTGAATTATTAATAAAATTGCTTCACCTTTTTATTAGTGGTGTCCACATCTACATACAAATAACATGCAATTGTCTCTATATATACAAAAAATAACGGTTTACAGTGTGAATGGGAAGGCTAATTTGCATATTGATATTAAAAATGTGATTTTATTAAATATGTGCTTAGTATTATTGATTTCTAATTGTTTGGTTTTATTTTAATGAATATAAGCAAAAATCTCTTCAATGAATCTTAACAAATGAAATGAAATCCATTAACAAAAAAAAAATAACTGTCATTTTATTCTTTATTTCCTAATTTAACTAAATAGTTAAATAAGTAAAATTCAGCAATGAAAGACGGGAGTGATGGAAGAGTAAGTTTCATTTCTATTTTTCTATTATACCCCCTCTCTGTTACATATCTTTTTATCTGCCTTCTTACTAGACTTTCTAATTTAATACGATATTTCATTACATTAAAACTTAAATACTTGCACCCGGAGGGTGCATATATTTGCTAGTACATATTAAGGACCCATCTATGGGTTAAATAGATCTGTTTAAAATTGTTCTTATTCGATAGAAATACTTGATGTCATATAACTGTAAATTATTTGTATTAAGTATAGTTATTTGAAGCTAGATGTGTTAGTAATAATAATATTTATTATATAATAGAATATAATAATTATTATAACTGTGTGCAAACAAACTATTATATAATAATTACTTCAAACCTTATAATTATTAGTATTAGATAGAAATACTTTATATCATTTAACTCTAAATTATTTGTATTAAGGATATTTACTTGAAGCTATAATTGTTGTTAATTATTATTATTCGTTACATGAAATCACATTATTGATCGTTTGTTGTTTTTTCTAATGTCATATCAACCGTTTCCGAGTTATTTAATGCCGAATCAAATCATTTTGACATTCATTTTTTTTTAGAGTACATGCTTTTACTTAAATGGTTACCCATCTAAATACTGAACAGGCTCATCGTTGCTTAACTTCCGTGATCTAGCGTGACTTGACCGTAAGCCATAACTATTTGCAAATTGTAAAATAAGGCGCAAAAAAAAAACTAACTTTATTCTGTCGATTAACTGGGCTTGTGTAGTACTGGCACGGTGATTGGTGTCTTTCTCAACAGCGCCCCATACGTAATAATCCATGGGCTTAAGATCTGGGGAGTTCGGAGGCCAAACATTGGGACTGATGTAGTCGTAAAAATTCGCCGACAACCATTTTTGACTTTTCCCTGAGGTGTGACAGAGGTGTTCGGGCCGAATTCCTCTGCCATTGGCTACCCTTGTTATCCAGGCTTGACTACAGTGTTTAGCAACTCCACGTAGGCATCTGAGGGTCCTCCAACACTTTTTCGGTAGAATTTT
Source organism: Doryteuthis pealeii (assembly GCA_023376005.1). Taxonomy (NCBI): domain Eukaryota; kingdom Metazoa; phylum Mollusca; class Cephalopoda; order Myopsida; family Loliginidae; genus Doryteuthis; species Doryteuthis pealeii. The sequence goes on along the minus strand of CM042147.1, from coordinate 69,918,427 downwards.
GATGAATTCTGTTGCACCAACGCAATCAGATCTTCTGTTATGTTGTTCTTCTTCTATCCACAGCCTCGTAGTCTCCATTGCAATTCTCCAGTTCATGCTGATTGTTTTTACAGTGTTCAGGGAGCATGGGCAGCAACCATAATCTCTTTGTTTTGATGGCCGGCGCTGATCATCATGATACAAGTTATTCTCTTCCATCCATTCAGTCATCCATTCTATCTGTCATTACGTATATGAATGAAGAAGGGTCCAAGCTTTTAAGTGATGCGTAGTGTGCGTCAATACCTCCAACCTACGGAGAAAATAACCATATATAAATATATCAAATTCATTCAGAACACCCTGTATAATGCTGTGCCAATCTTTTAAGAAAAAACTATACACACTTTATAAATGTAAATGTTCAATGAACGGAATTCTCTAACCCCAAGGCATGAAATAACCCTAGAGATATTGAGGTGCTATTAAGATCAATCAATCAAGCATAGGATTCCTGCGTAGAATATACGTGAGAAAAACCTAACCAACAGAAGCCTAACGCTGTGCAAACAGAGATATAGACGCTTGTAAAATTGATTAAAATCCAAACCAGTGAAAATTAACGCCTACGCTTGTTTGCTGTCTGTACAATCATTACCGCATTAAAAAGTTTTGAACGTTACCTTGTTTATTTTCCTAGCTATGTATTGATGCTTTCCTTTTGACAGTGAAATTCATTAAGGCCCTGTCAGATGTGGAAGTAAGATACGCTGACTGTGCCTATACAGAGTGGTAAGACTGTTACATAATCATTAGATACCTAATGATTATGACAATAGTGTAGAAATCATATTAGTGCAGCTGATGGCCTTGAGGGTGAGTGACGGCGCTTGACCTCACTCTGACCTTGCCTTGCGGGATAAACCGTGAGAACCGGGAACCCCGATAGAAGGCCCTTCCGTTTTAAGGAGTAAGCAACTCAGTTAGTTAGAGTTAGAAGTTAGAAGCCAAGCTAGCAGGATGTGAGTCTCACTGCGCAGTTGTCTGGTCTGGGGATCTACGAATAAAGTAACATCATCGTAAATCGAAGTCTTGTGTTTATTACTAAAAACAAACAATGACACAGGGCTTCTGATAATAAGAAATCCCTAGTAACAGAAACCAGACCCGGAATCCTCAATAGAAGACCAGACGAGACCTTAGAAGATATACCAGACCAAGATAGATGATAGACGATCAGAATACCAAAGCCGGCCGGAAGAATAGACGACAGAGTAAGAAGTAAGAGAAGTATATAACAAGACCCCTTACGAATGAGGCCCACTTGTTGGCCGTGAGTAGCGAATCAGGAGGCTTAAGGATAGAATCCTGGCAACTAAGCCTTCCATGACATTCAACACTCCACTTTGGCCTTCACTTAGGTCAAACAGGCGGTCGAAAAGACCTCCTCCGATCAATCGGCTTGTCATGTCCTATATGGCTGTTCTGAAGCGCGTGGTGTAATGGTTAAAGTCATAGGAAATGGACTCGTCGCCCCGAGTTCAAATCCTAGATGGGGTAACTGCATTTTACTTAGCGCTGATACCCTTGGGAAAGATATGTATCCTACTCTCCCTCCAGCTATGGATAAATAGTAATGCAGACTTGGCTCTGGTTCCTCTACCTGTGTGCGTGAGAATGTGTACATCGATCTATATGTTACAAACCTGCGTGGTCTGATGGCTAGAGTCATAGGAAGTGAAGTTGTCGACCCAAGTTCAATTCCTGGACGAAGCTGTTTGCAGCTCTCATTGTGCTAATACCCTTGGGAAGGTATGATTCCTACTCTCCCTCCAGCTATGGATAAATAGTAGGGCAGACTGGGCTCTTTAACCTTGGTTAGGCAACCGGTCTAGGGGAAAGAACATTCTGAATTCAAACCTGTTGAACTCAATTAAGAAATTGACCTTGTGTCACATCCTGCTCGCGTGGAGGGGTTGATAAATATATATATGACTGCTAATGGATACTCAATTTTTTTTATAAACTCATGTTTTTCTATTTAACCCATAGATGGTACCCTAACAGGTAATACCACTCCGTTTCAGAGCGTACTTGGTAGCAATGGTGATGAAGGGGTGCTCCACATTCCCCAGACCTCCAGAACTGGAAACCCACCATCAGTTAGAGTTTAACGTCATCACAGGACAGGAAGACCTTCAGCCACTGCCTCCTAGCACCCACATGTTAAAAAGGGTTGCGGTTTGGCATAAAGGCAATAGGGTTGGGACAATCATATAGGTGCAAGGGATTGACGTTAAAAGGTTTTGTTCTAAGAAGCTTGTTATTTTCCTTTATATTTTACACCAGACACAAGCCACTCTAATTCATTTAAACTTCTAAGGCAATTTTTGATTTTTCGATTTTCGGTACTTATTTTCCATCAGAATCTCTCCCTGAAATATTTTTCTTCTATTCACACCTTCGGTCGTTTTTCTTTTTATTTATACTGTAATTAGTTTCCAAAGTGTATAACCCCACCGATATTTTGCGCCTCAAAAATAAGGGGGAACCAAGAAGACCGTGGCTGAGGATCTTAATTAAATTTCATCTAGTGGTGAAGTTTCAATTCTGGAGCTCTGGATGATGTGGAGTACACGTGCATCGCCATTACTTCCAGGTCTACTCTGACTTTGAATAGTAGTACCCGTTAGGGTCCTATCTATGTTACATAGATAAAAAATGTGTTTTAAAAAATATCTTCGGCATAGAATAACCCAATTCACGGCTCGCATCCCACAGCAAACAGATGGCCCCGTTGGGAGGATTTCCCCTCTTTGCAGAGGTGCAGTCGTTTTATTTTACAGCCCCAGACGAAAGGGCGGAGAACCCGCTCATTAGAATAAACAACAATACAATATAAGTAATGGTTGTACAACACTTTTTGACACACTCAATTTGTAAACGTTGTCCGAATGTCTTTAATAAATCTCTTCTAAAACACAGCATCGTAAACGTCAGGATACGGAATCTTTAAGCATGGCGATAATGGCGGTCTGCAACCTCATTTGATATAAATATCTAATTTTCTTATTTTCCTGACTTGGAGATGTAGCATTAAGCAAAATATTCTCTTTTTTTGAATTCGGTTTCTAAACTCATTTTTTTTAGACGAGGCAACTACTCTGATGTAATTAACCCCTTCTTAGCGGCTGGAAACCTGAACACGAGAAAGAGGATCTAAACGCATACAGAGAGGGAGACAGCCATCTGTTAATGCAGCTTCTTTGTTAATTCGCCATTGTAATGTCACTTTACTTTCCTTTGAACTTGGAGTCAGGGATCGAACTAACGATATCCAAGTAGATTTCAATGAGAATCTCTTAAACCATCCCCTTTTATCTTATCACCCAATATTCCTGCTCATGAATAAATAATCAAGATGGTAATAATTGTCTGACTCGTTGTACTAATGTAAAGAATAAAACAAATCCTCATCTCAGAAACTTAGACTAATTCAACAGTTTTGTAAGAAAATAAATGTATAAATACATATAAAGGTATACTTACTTTT
>CM042147.1:69899895-69912395 GCA_023376005.1 Doryteuthis pealeii | reverse complement strand
CTCCTTAAACCGGAAGAGGGCTTTCTATGGGGGTTCCGTTCTCACGGTCTATCCCGCAAGGCAAGGTCAGAGTGAGGTCAAGCATTGTCACTCACTCTCAAGGCCATCAGCTGTACTGATCGCCATAATGATTTCTACACTACCTTAAAAATGTATTAGGGATCCAATTATTATGTAACAGTAGGAATACTTGTTTGGGATTTAGGGTTAACAGACAGATCATACTGTTGCGTTGCGCCTTCTTCGCTACTCTGAATCGTATACGTTGCTGGTATACTGCCGGTATCGTCCTAACCCTTAGACGATATATGTAGGGGTCGCTTAACGAAGATACAAGACATGCTGTATGTTGTGGGACTTGAACTTTTATTTCTTTTCATTCCCTCGACTGTACGTCGTGTGTGGTGAGCTTGACAATCATCTACTACTGCTGCTGGGATGGTGAGGTAGAGGGGGCCGGTTACGGCTCACAGCCCATCGGCTGTGACCGTGAGTGCGGTCACTCACTTGTTCTCTGTTCGCCGTCTCTCTGGAGTCTGTTCACTACTGACTCTGACTGCTTAACCCTCTGGCTTTTGTATTGACGACCGCCAACGCATCTTTATCTTTGATCTGATACCTATTTCCGAACTTATTGTTTCCCATCCTTCTTTTGTTCGCTTTACCGGGAAAAAAGTCCTTTGTTATTCTTGTCGTCTTTTCTTCGCTTTGTTTAATTTAACCGGAAATTCATATTTCCGTTTGTACAATATCCAACAATACAGGCTGTTTTAATTTCTTGTTTTTGAACTATTTTCATCATCATGTCGCGCTTTCAGCGCGGATATCCATGACAATCTCTCTCCACCCGTCCCTATCGCTCATCATTCTCGGGAGGTCCTCTATGCGGCATCCTGCATCCGCACAGAGCTGATCAACGTATGTTTTTGCTGGTCGGCCCACACTGGCCCGTCCATGTGCTGGCTTCCACAGGAGGACGTCGCTTATGAGTTCGTCCTTGCTTCTCCAGCAGTGTCCCGCGTGTCTTGTCCGACTTACTCGGATGGTTTGGGTGATATGTGGCAGGTGGCCGTACAGCTGCTTTCTCGTAGGATGCTGTTTCCACATCTTGTTCATGATCACCCGTAGCATTCTTGTGCAGCTCCCATCTAGTTTATTCTCTAGTCGCTTAGTTAGGGTCCAGTTGGTGCAGCCATACAGCAGCACCGACACGACAACGGCCTGGAAGAACTGTCTCTTTAGCTTGTCTGTGAGATTGGACCTCCATATGATAGATAATCTATTTATAGCGGCCCATGCCTTTCCTATGCGTGCATTAAGGTCGTTTTCTGTGGAGGAGATGTTACTGCCTAAGTATCTAAATTGTTCTACAGAGTTTAGGAGTTTGCCATCGATGGTTGAGATGTAGTTTTTGTTTTTGAAAAACATGAACTCAATTTTATCAGAGTTCACGTACAGGCCGACATTTCGTGCTGCCTTTTCTAGGCTGTGTAGTAAGGATTCAGCTTGTGCCGGTGTATTTGCGAGTAGTGCCAGGTCATCAGCATAGTCCGCATCCGTAATAGTATGTGTGGGGTATCGCCTGCTTCTTGCTTTTTTTTTAGTATGAAGCCTTTTTCTTTTATGGGATCTATTTTAGGCTTGTTTAAAGGAGTAAATCTACTCTAAGAGACCAACAACTTTGGTATAAACGACAATTTGTGTCTGCCATTCCACAAGATTCCCTGGGAAGATCAGTTGATGGGATTCTTGAGAGGCTGGAGGTGAATGTTGGTGCTCATATAGAATTTTGAATAAAACTCCATGTTATATTATATTATACTCTCATGTTATTTTTTTTTAATAGAAACTAGTACAAAATAAAAAAACACCCTCCGGGCGATGTAATAAATTTTTGAAACATATTGCCTGAGGGGTGGGAGATAAAAATTCAATGTCAGCGAGTTTGTACCCTAAGTAAGTAAAATCATCAAATTCATTAAAGGATTAGAAAATAAAACAATTTGAAATGTAAACTTTAAATATGTATTAAAATAAAACAAACTATATATAGATATATAATACCAGTCATGTATTTATTAAAACTTGTTTTAAAAAACAATGAGGACTGTCTAATGTTGCATGTTCAAATTTTGAGTGTATTTATTCTATGTTATGACGATTCTAGGTAATGTGACGTAAGCAGTGACGTAAGCGAATCTCCATTATTAATAGATAATGATTCAGAAATAAATGATAAGATTTTTTTAAATATGGAAGGGAGTTACTTTATAATCACCCTGTATACATTTTTTTAATTGAACAGCGATTGGAAATCTGTAAGGATTTCAACTACCAAGCAGGGCCTAGTTATCTGAGTATCAATCTCTGGAATTCTTCAAAGCTGTGTCAGTACTATTGCATGGTTGCACCACTCTAACGAAACATTCAGAGAAAACATCAAATGAGAACTACAAAATGATGCTGCGTGCTGTCTTGAACAAAGCCAGTTTGCATTTCACATAGCATTAATACCCTTGAGAAATGGGACTCCCAAACCTTAGTATGACAACCGGTCAAAGAGAAGGAAAACTCTTAACCAAAAACTGTTAAACTTCGCATAAAAATAGATTTTTTTGTCACATCCTGCTCGTGCGAATGAGTTGGTATATATATATATATATATATATATATATGAAGGCCTTTACATACATAGAGATGTGTGTATTAAAACCCCTTCGCATTTTGTTGGGGACTATAGCCTCATGGTTTAGGTGTCTGACTGACACTGAACCGATCGGATTTCAACCCCGGCTGTAGGTAGCTTGCAAATGTCTTGATACACTGAAGAGACTTGATAAGTCGAAACACGTGTTGGTATATATATATATATATATATATATATATATACACACACACATATATATATATATATATATATATATATTATATATATATATATATACCTTGATTAAGGATTATGCATATGTTAGCATGTTTGGTTGAAGGGGATGCTTTAGTTTGTGGAAAAGCTTTGCAGCGCAGTCTTTCCTCTTGTCATTTTTATTTTGTTATAAAAAAAATGTGTCCTTTTCTCATCTTTTCTCATCATCCCAGGACACTAAGACCCTCATTCATCACCTTCTAGCTCATTAGAAGATAAAAAGAGTTGAGGTTTGCCATTTGAGAAATATGGTTGGGACAATCATATAGGTGCTAGGGCTTGACATGACCACCCGATTGAAATGGCCAAAATGGAGTGGCGCCTGTCATGGACAGCTCAGCCACCAGGGTCCATCCTTAAGCATCATGGGTCATCACACACAGCCAATAGTTGGCTCCAGTGGTGGGCGAGGACAGAGGAGGAACTGGCATATTCTACAGCCCCAGCTGACAGAGTGTAATATGTTGGGCTATGGCCTCTGGGAGTAAAGTTGAAGAAATGTGACATACTGACACACTGATATTTGCATTCATTATTTGAAAGATTATAGATTGAAATCAATCTTCCCCTATCCGTATGTGCTTTGTGATAACTATCTTTACCAAACAAAGACGTGACATTATACCTGAAGTTGCAAGCCAATACCCGACTAATTACGTATAGAAGGAAGTGCTAAAATAATTATAGTGTTGTTATATGATTAACACCTGATTTTTTGGTATGAAAAGACGTAAGAGAAATTCACAAATACACCAAGTTGGAATCAAAATCAAAATCAAATAGCAAATGTCATCATGCACTACCGACTGGCTAAAAGACTCAAACATCTGCACATCCCTGGTTATAGATATGATTGACTTTGTTGGATTTTTGCTGGATATAAGGTGTGTGCCAGTTCCCAGCTTATATTTATAGACTAGGCGAGACCATGTGGTCTATTCCTTAGCCAATCGCTGGCCATACTGCGTGGCTGATATATTACTTAAGCGCTAATTCTTTCTCAGTCTACATGTAACATTCGACGAAGGAACCTAGGAATCTCTACCTGAGAGGTTTACCAAAGGATCCAATTCGGAGGACTCTCTACATAGAATCAACTGGCCAATTATGACCCTTAAAAACTTAACAGACTTGACTTGGCTATAGACATGATTGATTTGATGGTATCGTTATTAATCATTTTTTCATCAGAATGACGCATTCGAGGTGTTGTACGTTCGTTATCAGCATTGGACTCACCTAACAATTTTCGAAGCATTTGCACTGTCTTATGATTGAACCTAAAAATCTGAAATCTTCGTATTGAATCTTCCAGTGGGAATACCAAGCAGTGCAACATACAGTTTCAAAATTTCTGAAGGAGAAAATTGCGTCATTGTGCTGTTTTAATCAATGTCTCTATAAAACACTCAACACGCAGGACCTATAAACATTCAATTTTGTTTTATAAGTAATGCCGGTATTAGACCATAACCGTTTTTCGAGCGTTCCATAGGCCACATATGCCTTCTGGATGCGCCGGTGAATCTCAGCATCCAAAAATCCATCACAAGTTAGTGTACTTCCCAAGTATGCGAAAGTACCATAAATGTTTATTGTTGGTTTGATATATGGTTCACCTTTTACGGAGGTGAACATTACCTTTGTCTTTATCAAGCTTATTTTAATCCAAAAGCACAGCATGAGGCAGCAAAAAGGTTCACAATATCTTGAACATCCTCCTCAGTGTGAGCCAGAATGTCAACATCATCGGCATAAAGGAACTCTCTGATAAGTGTATAGGATGTCTTTAATTTGAAGTTAAATCTTCTCAAGTCAAAAACTCTTCCTGTGGTTCTGAATTCCAAGAGGACGCCTTTCTCACAATGTTGGAATGCATGAGATAATATTACAGAAAAGAATATTGAGAATAGTGTTGGGGCCAAGACATCTCCCTGCTTTACCCCGTTATCTATTGGTATTTCATCCGACAAGCTACCACTCATGACAGTAGACAAAACCTTAAACGAACAAAACACACGCGCGAAATTAGAAGTATATCAAATTATTTATTCATGCATCAAATTATATACAAATTACATTTATTTGAATTATGCACAAATGTATGTTTATTGCTTATTTATTTGTGAATTCAATATAAATTGCTTTATTCAAGAATGAAACTTAAATAAACTTAACTTATGAAAGTGAAACTTAACTACAACATTAACTAACTTATTTATGAATTTGTCAAAAGCGACAGAGCTTTATCATTTGTTTATTTATATTTCAACATTATATGTAGAGAGATACTTAGCATTTTGTACATTGGCATCTGTGTTGTTTGCATACGTACGTTGTAGGTGTTGTTAACGAGAAACAGGTGTTCACGTGCAATGACAAAACTCAATATCTAGAGATAACGCTACCGTAGAAGTAAAAATATGATAATTGTTTTAATAAATTTACAAGCAATCGTTACTAACAGTTTCCTGCTGTTTTTATCAATCCCCAGAGGATGATAAAATATTAAAAGAATAAAATGAATATATATATATATATATATATATATATATATATATATATAGAGAGAGAGAGAGAGAGAGAGAGAGAGAGAGAGAAGAGAGAGAGATAGGCGCGTGGGCTAGTGGTTAGTGTCGTGGAAAAATGGACTCGTCGATTCGAGTTGAATTTCTAGACGAAGCTGTTGGCATTTCACATAGCGCTAATACCCTTGGGAAAGGTATGCATCCATATATTCTCCCTCCAGCTATGGGTTAAATAGTAGGGCAGACTAGGCTCTTTAGCCTTGGGTAGGTAACCAGTCTAGGAGAGGGATAACTCTGAATTCAAAAATTCCTGAGGTCGGTCGTTGATTGGGTTTGTGGCAACCCTTGATGCACCAATTCTTTCCTATCAACTGTGTCAAAAAGTGTGGATGGTCCAACGCAAGCCTTCACCACTATAAACAAATCACTGTGTGGATATTCATTGTATGAACACTCATACACCGATCGACGGGAGAGTCCCTCATATATATACAAATGTCTAAAAAGTCTGGTTGGTGTTAGGATGATTCCATGGTGCGAATTCCTAACAACGGAATGTTAAGTTGCTTCTTCAAATTGAGAGCTCAATGTTCAATAATTTCGAACAGACCAATATATTTGACAAAGAAAAAGTCTTAAATATCGGTAATATTAGCGGTAATAGATCTATTTTTACCCATAAGTATATGTTTATACCTATGTGTTTCGTCAGACACCAACTTTATTGAAATGGTTGCAGAATTCATGGGAAATTTTATGTGGGTATTTCTGAATAAGCTCTGGTTCAGTTCTTATCATCGACATAGGGAGGTGATGTTTATGTCCAGGAATCAATTAAGCAGGTTGTCTGATTGTGGCCGTATTCTTTATGGGAGAGGGGTTGCTTAGTGTGGACCATCCCATTAAATTCTCATTTAGAGGGATGGATTACCTGCTCCGATCTTTTCATTTTTTATTTTTTATATCCAGCAATCAGTGTCAGTCAAGCATTTCTTTTTGGGTGCTCTCGGTTTATTCCCCAATACAGGTTTTTTGCTCACATCAGAAACCGTTATTTTAAATCAAACAATATGAAAGATGTTTGAAATCGTCAATATGGAGGATATTCTCTCTTTTTTTAAGGAAATAAAATTATACCATAGAATATAAACATATAAATATAAATATATATATATATATATATATATATTATTATTATTATTATTTATATTTTTGCTTGAAGGCAATTATAATGCATGTATCGTATAAAATTCGATAATTATAGAAAATAATCTTGACAAGTGAATCCCGCAAAGGATGGCTCGCTATGCAGAACACCGTACAGACTGTTTCGACTTTATTAAGTCTCTTCAGCGATGTATACTAACGAGTCCCCTCCGACAGGAATCGAAACCGGGACTTCACAGGCATAGTCAGAGACCATATCCGTTCGGCCGCCGGTACATAGCGAACAATCCCTGCGAAATTAACCTTGTCAATGAAACTACTACACGCCTCTACCATAGTAGGTAAGCGGACGTTTATTGTGCAGTAAACAAACTCGGCCGTAAAATCCAAAAGTACAGAGAAGAAATCTTCCTTACAACACAAGAGTTTAATTTAAAAAACCTGTCGCAGTTTGAGAGCTCAATGTGTGCTCTTAATGTTAGAGTCACAGAGCAAATATATAAGTAAAGAAATTACAAAAGACTTAGAGATTTAGCATTATAGTCTCTTTCAGGGAGCTAGCATTATAGCTCCCTGAAATAGACTATAATGCTAACTCTCTAAGCCTTTTGTTATTTCTTACTTATATATATATATATATATATATATATATATATATATATATATATATATATATATATATATATATATATCAGAAATAAAGCTAATACAATATGTAGTACTACTAAGCAAAATTAAGAAAAATAGAATGTCTTATTTGTTGGTTTGACCGCGGGTAACTGAAACCGCGGACAGCGAAATCGTGACTAAATGGAGGATTATTGTTCCTGTATGAAATGGGGTCACTTCATTTGACACTGCAAATGAAATCGACGAAGTGAGTTCAAATGTTGATGGATCTTCTTCGCATCACTTATGGTCTTCCAATAAAATTCGAGTATCATCTTTTTGGCACTCATTGGGTATCTTCGCCAAGGAATAGAAAAAAAATGGATAATTGGCACGATTGTAAGTAGGTTAGGAGAACGTAGGTAGGTAAGTAAAGAGATATATTAATGGGCTGGGGTAAGGGAGAATGATGTAATGAAGGAGAGACAGATGGATGAGTGGAGAGAAAGAGAAAACAGTAAGATAAAAAAAAAGATTTTTTTTAAAGAAGCCGTGCTCTAAAAAAAAAAGAAAAGAAAAGAAGCCTGTCATATCTGAAATCTCGAAGACAGCGTCGACAATTGGCAATTTGGAGTCTAGTTCCTGGTGATGAAAAGAAGGAAGGAAGGAAGGAGGGGGGGGGAGGAAATACGTTTAGCAAATGAGGCGCTGAGATATATATGGTGACCAGGAAAAGAAAATACAAAAACGTAACAAAAATACTTGAACAAAATCAAAAGAAAAAAAATAGGATTACGTCATCGAAAGAAAGAAAGAAAGAAAGAAAAGACAAATAAAGAAAAACGAAAATAGAAAATGAAAAACAGCAAGGATAGAGTAAAGTGACTAAAGAATGCACGAATAATATATATATATATATATATATATATATATATATATATATATATATATATATATATGTGTGTGTGTGTGTGTGTGTGTGTGTGTGTGTGTGAAATAAAATGGAAATTAATCCGACAGTGTGAATATGATAAAATGAAAAAACAAAGGATGTTTACAACTGCATAGGCTCATCAGGAGAGAGTGTGCAAACCGTTTCGGGGCCTTGCTCACGACGGTTTAAAAAGCAACACCGGCCCTTCCTCACTAATATGAGGACCCTCGCAATATCATGCATCGACCGCACGTGGGTCGGTCATCAACAAAAATAAGACGGGAAAAATGACCGTTAGCAAAAACAGAACGCTGCTAGTCACACATTGGAATTAATCAAAAAATGCGCTGTCTATATTAAAAATAAAATGAATTTTATTTAAAAATAGAATGAATTTTATTTAAAAATAAAATGAACCTTATATATATATATATAATATATATATATATATATATATATATATATATGAAATAAATATTTTTAGAAAAAAATAACAGCATTTGTTATATTTTTAAATATAACATCATGTGTTTGTTTTTCTAAAAATATTTATTTATATATATATTATATATATATATATATATATATATATATATATATATATAATTGTGTGTGTGTGTGTGTGTGTGTGTGTGTGTGTGTGTGTGTGTGTGTGTGTGTTGAAAATGGAAATGAAATCCGGCGGTATGTTGAAAAGAAAATGTTGAATGGATAAAATAGATTTACAAACACGTGTTTCGGCCAGGAGTTTGTTCATGTACACTTGAATTCTATTTATTATTATTCTAAATATAAAATAAAATAATAATAGAAAATTATAAAATCTTTAAGCATACAAAGAATAACGGCCTTCATCTGATGAAGGACGTTATTTTTCCTTTCAACACACACACCACACACACACACACACACACACATATATATATATATATATATATATATATATATATATATATAGGGTGTTCAGGCTAAATTTTACATATTTATATTCGGTTAGTTTTCTCCGTAGGTTGGAGGTATTGACGCACACTACGCATCATTTGAAAGCTTGGACCCTTAGTTTATATACGTAATGACAGATAGAATGGATTACATGAACCTACCTAAATCAGGGAAGATAATAACTGAGGATGTTCGCCGACCATTAAAATAAGGAGATTATGGTTGCTGCCCAATGCTCCCTGAACACTGTAAAAAAACAATCTGGTATTAACTGGAGAATTTCAATGGAGACTAGGAGTCTGTGGCTAAAAGAAGCAACATAACAGACGATCTGATTGCGTTCGTACAGCAGTATTCCTCGAAAAACTGCAGAAAAGTTATCAGGTTGAATTCAGATGCGTTGTGGAGAGCTAAATACTGTAATCAATCCCTGGATAATAAGTGTAGCCAATGGTAGGCCATATGTATGGCAGTAGGATTCGGCCCCATGCACACCTCTAGGAAAATCAAAAATGGTTGTCGGCGAATTTTACGACTACACCAGTCCCAATGTTTGGCCTACGAACTCCCCAAATCTTAAACCCCATGGATTATTATGTATGGGCGCTCTTGTGAAAGACACCAATCACCGTGCCAGTACTACACAAGCCCAGTTAATCGACAGAATTAGGTAGCTTTTGAGACCCTTTCGAGGGAAACTGTAACATCAGCTTGCTCATAGTTCTGGAGCAAGTTTGAGGCTGTGATGAGACTAATGGCGGTTATTTTGAGTCAAACTTGTTTGATAGGAGTGTAATTTCCGTGCCTGTTGAATTTCGTTACAATCCGTTAAGTTTTATAGTTACTAAACACTTTTATATATATATATATATATATATATATATATATATATACTGAGTAGGCGAGGGCCGGTATCGAACCAAGAACCTTGGGATTCCTAGCCGAACGCTCTACCGACTGAGCTAACACGCCAACTCAGCGTATGAGTAGCACAGGGATCTGTGCGGTAAAGTAAGGAGCTGTTGGTAGGTATGGCGCTCCACCTCAGACGCAAAAACAATCTTCTTGGTCTAGCGCTATTGAAAAGGCGATAGACTCCCTCGTTGATTGCCTGATATCGACTTTAGGCCGCCGATTATTTATATATATATATATATATATATATATATATATATATATATATATCAATTATGCAGATTGACATGTTTATATAAAGTGTAATCAACATATATAACAGAAGGTCAATTTCTATGTGGAGTTTTACAGGTTTAAATTCAGTTTTTTCTGTCTCTTAGAACGGTTGCCATACCAGTATTAAAGAGCCCAGTCTGTGCTACTATCTATCCATAGCAAGAGGGAGAAAAGTGAACTCATACTTTTTACAAAAGTATTAGCGCTATGTGAAATGTAAACTGTGATCAATATCGGTAAAACGATTTATGAACCTAAGTTAGAATAACGTAAATAGTAGAATAGATAGATAGATAGATAGATAGATAGATAGATAGATAGATAGATATTATCCTTGATAGATAGATAGATAGATAGATAGATAGATAGATAGATAGATTATCCTTGATAGATAGATAGATAGAGAGAGAGATAGATAGATGTTATCCATTGATAGATAGATAGATAGATAGATAGATAGATAGATATTATCCTATAGATAGATAGATAGATAGATAGATTAGATAGATATTATCCTTAGATAGATAGATAGATAGATAGATAGATAGATAGATAGATAGATATGATAGATATTTTCCTTGATAGATAGATAGATAGATTATATTATGCTTGATAGATAGATAGATATAGATAGATAGATATTATCCTAGATAGATAGATAGATAGATAGATAGATAGATATATCCTGATAGATAGATAGATAGATAGATAGATAGATAGATAGATAGATATAGATAGATAGATATTATCCTAGATAGATAGATAGATAGATAGATATTATCCTTAGATAGATAGATAGATAGATAGATAGATATTATCCTTGATAGATAGATAGATAGATAGATAGATATTATCCTTATAGATAGATAGATAGATAGATAGATAGATATTATCCTTGAAGATAGATAGATAGACAGATATATAGATAGAATAACGTAAATAGAGAGTCATGGTGCTTGATAATGAAAATGACAGTCACCAAATCCCTTGACTTTGTGCTAACGCTATCTTTAGTGGTGTGTGTGTGTGTGTGTGTGTGTGTGTGTGTGTGTGTGTGTGTGTGTGTGTGTCTGTGTGTGTGTGTGTCTGTGTGTGTGTGTGTGTGTGTGTGTGTGTGTGTGTGTGTGATGGGAGAGAGTAACAAAGAAGAAAATAATGAATGAAGGAAACATCCATAATCTGGTGGAGAAATAGCGAACAGAAAATAGACTGAATAACTGTCGCAAATTGAGCAAATAAACAAATGAAAAGATTCATAGATAGATAGATAGATAGATAGATAGATAGATAGATAGGTTATATCAATAACTGAAGAAAGAAAAGAAAGACAGAGAGAAAGAAAATACAAAAGAGAGTGAATATCAATGGTAGGTAGATAGATAGATAGATAGATAGATAGATAGATAGATAGGAAATAAAGAGACTGAAATTGATACATAGATTATATGAATGATAACCTAAGAAAGAAAGAGAGAAAGAAAGAAAGAGAGAAAGAAAGAAAGAGAGAAAGAAGGAAAGAAAGAAAGAATAGATAACGACGAAAAAGAGGGAACATGAGTGGTAGATAGATTGTAAATAAAGAGACTGTGATAGATAGATTGATAGATTATATTAATGATAATTCAATAAATTAATAAAGAACAAATAAAGAAAGAAAAATATCAGTTGATGCCGAAAGCTCACACACAAAAAAGTGAACATGGGTGATATATATATGTATATATATATATATATATATATATATATATATATATATATACGTATACATGTATATATACGTGTATATGTATATATGCGTGTATATATATGCGTTTATATATATGCATATGTACATATATATGCATATCTATATTATATGCGTGTATACTCTGTTTATAAAAAATTAAACATCGAGCTGACAAATAGACCTGAACTCTCGAACATTTTACCGTTGGATGAAAGGACCAGCTTACAATCATCCAATACCAAATTACCTGGGGCCCCCCACAGAATATATATATATATATATATATATATATATATATATATATATATATATATATATATATATATTATTTATATATATATTTATATATTTGTGTTTATTTAATGTATGACTATCCGTTTGTGGGAGGTACATATATCAAGTTTGGGCACTAGTGTGAAGCATTAAAGAAATATAAGAAACTCGGTTGTTTTAGAGAAGAGTTTCACTTATTTAGAAAAT
>CM042147.1:69887395-69894895 GCA_023376005.1 Doryteuthis pealeii | reverse complement strand
CGAAGATTTTGTTTGCATTCTCTAAGAGAAGAAAAAAAAACAGTTTACAATCCAATCGACTGTGATATAAGCTAGGTGCACTTATTTCTTACTATGTAGTGTATATACAAGCATTTTACCGGTTCGGGTCTTTCCAGCTGCTCGTCTAGCTCAAGTATTGTATAGGATTACCTACCTCGCCTCTAGACCGTAAAAGAATGGTTGTGTCTGTCTTATACATTAGCTGTCAGACAGACACGACGGGGAGTTAGTATGTATATGAATTCCTGATCGAATAAATATACTATTAACAAGTACTTGACTTGCTGCTTATTCGCTATTATTACATATCTCATACTTTCTCTTTATGTGTGAGTAATTGGTCGCCTTTATCTACGATACAAAACTAAGTAAGGGCCGAAGTGGAGTGTTTTATATCACGGGACCTCTTAGTACACGGATCACGGACTGCTCAGCTACCACGGTATTGTCCTCAGGGTTTACGGGTTACCACCCTCGGGAAACAGTTGCAGTGTTGCAACCTTTTCTACTGTCCCACTCCAAAGTGGAGTGTTTTATGTCACGGGACCTCTTAGTACACGGATCACGGACTGCTCAGCTACCACGGTATTGTCCTCAGGTTTTACGGTTACCATCCTCGGAAACAGTTGCAGTGTTGCAGTCAACTTTTTCTACTGTCCCACTCCAAAGTAGAGTGTTTTATGTCACGGGACCTCTTAGTACACGGATCACGGACTGCTCAGCTACCACGGTATTGTCCTCAGGTTTTACGGGTTACCACCCTCGGGAAACAGTTGCAGTGCTGCAGCCAACTTTTTCTACTGTACCACCCGACGCTCCTCGTCAAAAACTAATCGTTTAGCGTTTCGGTTTGCTTAGATATAAAAACGTATGGTTTTTCTTCGCTTGTAAGATGGATAATTTGAGCCACCAGTTTATTGCCTTCAAATACAGGGTAAACTTTTACTCATAACGATAGAATTGTAATCTTGCAGACTCTCTCTTTTCAGCGCCAAATATTTATATTTTTTTATTCTTCTAACCAATTCATCATTCTTTTAAAATATATATTTTTTCTATCCGAAATATTTCTTTCGTAATTGGCAAAAATAAGCTGTTCCTTTTTTGTATCATTTATAACCAATAAGTCATCAACTGGTTGGCGCATTTCCTTTGCAATGACTAAGAATAGATTAAGTGGAAACTCCTGTTTCTAGTAAAGGAAGGAAGAAAGAAGATATGGTTATTGAGAGAGTTGTTTGAAGAACATAGAAATAAATAGATATGAGAGTGTTAAAAATGAATGAAACCAACAAACAAACAAACATACATACATACATACATACAAAGGATATAATAAATATGTAAGAAAGAAAGAAACAAAGAAAAATGTCATGAACGAGAAATGGGCTTAAAAGAAATATAAAAAGGAAAGAAAGAAAGAAAGAAAGAAAGAGAGAGGAAGAAAAATGTCAGGGAAAAGAAATATATAAAGGAAAGAAGGAAAGAAAGAAAGAAAGAAAGAAGAGAAGAAGGAAAGAGAAAATGTCAGGAAAAAGAAATTTGAAAAAAGAAATATATACAGAAAGAAGAAAGAAAGAAAGAAAGAAAGAAAGAAGAAAAGAAGTAAGAAAGAAAAAGAAATAATAACGAAAAAGAAATTTGTTAAAAAGAAATATATAAAGAAAGAAGAAAGAAAGAAAAAAATGTCAGGAAAATAAATTTGTTAAAAAGAAATATATAAAAGAAAGAAAGAAAGAAAGAAAGAAAGAAAGAAAGAAAGAAAGAAAGAAAGAAATATCATGAAAAGAAAGTTATTAAAATAAAATTATAAAGTAAAAGAAAAAAAAGAAAGAAAGAAAGAAAAAATGTCAGGAAAATAAATTTGTTAAAAAGATATATAAAGGAAGGAAAAAGAAAGAAGAAAAGAAATATCATGGAAAAAAGTTGTTAAAAAGAAGTATATAAAGGAAAGAAAGAAAGAAAAGAGAAATTATCACGAAAAAGAAATTTGTTAAAAATAAATATATAAAGGAAAGAAAGAAAGAAAAGAAAGAAAGAAAGAAAGAAAGAAAGAAAAATCTCAGGAAAATGAATTTGTTAAAAAGAAATATATAAAGGGAAGAAAAAAAGAAAGAGAGGCATCAGGAAAAATGAAATGTGTATAAAAGAATTAGAAGGAAGGAAGAAAGAATTAGAAGAAAGAAAGAAAGAAAGAAAGAAAGAAAAGAAAGAAAGAAATGATATACAATTGTCGACAAAGAGTATATATTAGAAAGAAAGATGGAATATACAAGTAACGAGAAATTAAATATACAAGAAAGGAAGAAGGAGACAGAGAGACAAATACATAGGGAGAGAGAGGAATAGAGGGAGGGAGAGAGAGTGAAAGAGAAAATATTCAATTGATGACAAAGGAAAATGTAAGAACGAATGAAATAACGAAAGAAAAAAGATATAGGAATAAAGTGATTCAAATTAATATGTAAGAAAGAAAAAAACGGAAAGAAGGAAAATATGATAAAGGGAATATGTAAGAAAGACAAAAAGAAAGAAAGGAAAAAAAAGAAAGAAAGAATGAAGACACAAGAACGAAGTGACTCGAAGAAAATCTGAATAAAATAAATGATGGAAAAAGTGAAGGAAAAAGAAAAAATTGAGGAAAATGAATAATTAAAAAAAATATATTTTCAAAAATATGTAAAGAAAGGAAGAATGAAGCAAATAAAAACTACCAATTGAAATAAACAGTTCAACTGTAATAGGGAGAATAAACAAAAAAACATGAGAAATGAAAAGAACCATTAAGGGGCCATAAGTGGAAGCTAGAAAGATTGATGCGTAAGGCAAGGTAAAGTAGGGTAAATGTTATTATTATAAGTAATTATTAACACACATATATACATACACTTACATAAACATACACAAATACACACACACACACACATACACACACACACACATAAGACATGGTGATAATGATGATGATTTGAATAGATCAACGTTCAAGAAATTCAAGATAGAAAAATCGAATTATACTACTACTACTACTACTAATAATAATAATAATAATAATAATAATAATAATAATAATAATAATAATAATAATAAACGGAATCACTTATAATTGCTGCACAAAATAATGCCATAAGGACAAACTATATCAAAGCGAAAATTGATAGGACCCAACAAAATAGTAAATGTAGACTTTGCGGGAATAGAGATGAGACTGTAAAGCATATACTCTGCGAATGTAGCAAACTAGCACAACGAGAATACAAAACGAGACACGACTGGGTTGGGAAGGTGATCCACTGGGAATTATGCAAAAAATTAAATTTTGGCCATACAACAAAATGGTATATGCATAAACCAGAATCTGTTCTTGAGAACGAAACGCTCAAAATTCTCTGGGACTTTGAAATAAAAACGGATCACCTTATCCCAGCAAGAAGACCAGACCTAATGTTGATAAACAAAAAAGAAAGAACTTGTCAATTGTTGGATTTTGCAGTGCCAGCAGATAACAGGGTGAAGCTAAAGGAAAATGAAAAAAATAGACAAATATCTGGACCTTGCCAGAGAACTGAAAAAGTTATGGAACATGAAAGTGAAAGTGATACCAATTGTGGTTGGTGCACTTGGAACAGTCCCAAAAGGATTAGAAAAGGGTTTGGAAAGTTTGGATATCAGAGGAAGGATTGAAACCATTCAGAACACTGCACTGCTGCAATCTGCCAGAATACCCAGAAGAGTCCTGGAGACCTGAGGAGACTTGCTGTCACTCAGACTCCAGTGGAAGACCATCAGCTAATGCTGATGTGAAAACTCAAAAGGAGATAATAATAATAATAACAGCAGCAAACAACAACAACAACAGAGAAGGTTTTAAAATTATAGTGATTATTTTTTCCCTCCGACGTGATTTTTTGCCATTACATCTCCCAACCCTAATTGCGTTTTTATTTTTATTTATATATTTATTTATTTATTTATAAATGTATTGCCTCAAATTGCGACGAGATGTTCCTGAGTATTTATTTGGTTAGTTGACTGAGGAAAGACGAAAAGAAAATTATTCGAGACAGCAATTTTTTTTATTTCAAAGTTTGTTTTTTTTTTCGTTCCTATTTTTTCCTTAATCTTATTTTCCGTCGGGTGGCTGGTTGATTTTATGACATGCCAGCCCGTGTTGGGTTATTTTATGCCGAGGTCAGTTTAAAAATTACTCGCTTCAAAAAATGATCTTCACACATCTTTTAAACAGGTAAATGCTTTAGACTTAGTTGAAATATGAACGTTTTAAGAGCCAATGTATTAAGATACATTGAAAGCATTATAAGAACTAGTAAAATAAAAAACGCCCCATGGGCGACGTAAAATAAATATTGCCTGAAGGGATGGGAGTTGAAAATTTAATATCAGAGAGTTTGTATCATAAGTAAAGTAAAATCATCAAATTTATTCAAGGAGTAAAAAATAAAATAAATTTATTAAAGGAGTAAAAAATAAAAAATTGAAATGAAAACTTAGTTCTGATAACTTTAAATTATATATTTAAAGTTATCAGAACTTAGTTTTCATTTCAAATTTTTGTTAAAATAAAACAAACTATATATAGATAGATAATACCAGGTATGTATTTATTAAAACTTGTTAAAAAAAAACAATGAGGACTGTCTAACATTCCATGCTCAAATTTTGAGTGTATTTATTCTATGTTATGACGATTTTAGGTAGTGTGACGTAAGCAGTGGCGTAGTTTTTGTTACAGACAAAAACCGGAAGCGAATCTCCATTATTAATAGATTATCCAGATTAATTGATTGACTAACTCTAATGGCATCTCAATTCATCTAGGGTAATTTTATACCGAGAGGTTAAGGAATCACGTTTATCGTATGTTCATATTCACATTTTTGCGTAGTTGTTTCTTAAGGGTTTTTTTTTATTTGCACACAGTTATAGACTATCAAATATTTATATCTAATTTAAATGATTTGCATACAGTTGTATGATTTCAATTATTCCAATCTAATACTAATAATTATATTGTTATAAGTATCTTTTTTTCTAGTTAATAATAGTCATTTGTTTGTATAAAGCTAAATTGATTCAAGTAACTAATAATAATCCTCAATACACAATAATATCTTCAAGTAACTTACAGGGTTGTTCTTTATTCTATGTTCTGACAAAAGCAGTGATGTAGTTTCGGTTACAGACAAATTGAGACTGAATCTCCATTATTAATAGATTAGCATTAAGCCTATATTTAAAGAAAATGCAATAAGCTATTTGCATCAAACAGGGTAGCAACTGGAATTATGAAATGCATATTTTTTCCAAATTCATACAAATAATGAAACAAAGTTTTTATATTCTTTAAATATCTAAAACTTGGTAATATTTGAATATTCTAAATGTCAAGGAGTAATCAACTACAACTTGATTCCCGGAGTTGCCTTCATAAATCTCAAATGTTAAAAATTATTTACACTAACATTACTCCCAGGTCAACTCTAACCTGGAGTGGTATTACCTGTTACAGTCACATCTTCTTAATACAAATGATTTACAATTCTATGGCATCAAGTATTTCTATCGAATACAAATTTTCCTCAAACAGATCTATTTGACCCATAGACGGGGCCATAAAATGTAGTACCACTGGGAATAATGTATGGGTACTCCACATCTCTCCGATCTTTATAACTGATTAGAAATGAAATTAACGTTTGCACAAAACTTATCTGGTGTTTTTGGTGATACACACACACGCACGCGCGCGCACATATATATACACACACACTCACACACACATATATATATGTGAGTGTGTGTGTGTATGTGTGTGTGTGTTTGTGTGTGTGGTTTTTTTTTCTTGATTTGCAAAGTCGTGATGAATATGTAGGGTGCAACTTACTGTACGAATACTTGGCTGCAATGTGCAGCATGAGATCAACAATTCCAATGTTTTCGGTATCTGATAGAAAAAATGTACAACATAAATAGCCGAAGCAGTAGGGATTTTCAAACTTATTTCTACATATCTACCAACTTTGTATCCAATGCAAACAAAGAAAAATCAGATATAAAGTATGACATAACATGTAATCATTCATAGGGTCTTATATTATACGAATAACCGCAAGAGAAATAAATTGATACACGAATGATGTGAGAAAGGAAGAAAAAGTTGTGGCAAAACCAAAAAGGAAAAAAGAAAAAAGCATTTGAATTAAAGAAAAGAATGATAGAAAGATAATGTAGGAAGAAGGAGAGAAAAAACAACTAGGAAAGAAAGAAAGAAACAAACAAACAAATAAACAAATAAACAAGACAAAAAAAAGAAAGAATAAAAGTTAGAAAGAAAATTGAATGAAAGAAAGACAGAAAGCGAAAAAAAAAGATAGACCAACGAAGAAAAAAGTAAAAAATGAGGAGGATGAATATATACCCAAATTTATGTTGAAAGCTAAGTTATGTTTGAAAGCGATGGAAAAACGTTATGGAAAAAAGAAAGAAAGAAGAAAGAAAGATGTCAGAAGAAAGGAAGAAAAAGAAAACAAAAAGAAAGAAGCGAAGAAAACAAACGACGAAGAAAGAAAGAAAGAAAGAAAGAAAGAAAGTTATTAAATTAGACTGAAAATTTGAAAAGAAAGAAAGAAAATTAGATGAAAAAATTGAAAGAATGAAAGAAAGAAAACATAGAAAGAAAACAGAAAAAGAAAGAAAGACAACGAAGAAGAAAGAAACAATGAAAAGGAAATTGAATGAATTAATAAATGAATAAACAAGAAAGCAAGAAAAAGTTATGGGTAAAAAGAGAAAAAATTCATAGAAAAGAAAGAAAGAAAATGAAGAAAAAAAGAAAGAAAAATAACGTAAGCAGAAGAAAATATGATGGAAGAAGTGAGGAAGTAAATGAAGAACAAGTGAAAGAGAAGATAACACTACTCAAATGACAAGGTGACCTATTATATACAATTGATTGATTTTAATGGCATATCTACTCGTCCAAGGTTAGTTTATGCCTAGAGGCTCATTTAACATTTATATTTGCATTTATTTGTGCAACTGTTTCTTAAAATTTTGTTTGCACACATATCGAATACAATTCATTTTCAAACAGACTGTCCTATAGATGGGACCCTAATAGGTACTACCTCAGCAGATCATAGTTGACCTTGGTGTAATGGCAATGAAGGCATGCTGCACACTCCTTAGAGCTTCAGAACTCTAAGCCTCACTGTTAGATACAGTTTAGTGTAATACCTAGGTCACAGCATTTTTTTTTGGGGGGGGGGCTTACCCCATCAGCAAGGAATACACTAAGTGTATTCTAAGCCTCGCCGAGGAACAGGATACCGTATACTAGGTGATTTTAAAAGGTGTCGATTCTGAAGCCATATTTAAAAGTCTAGTGAAGATATCCGTTCATATAAACAAGATAATTAATTCCAGACATTTGATTAGTTTGTATAATTTTGTAAAGAT
>CM042147.1:69864895-69884895 GCA_023376005.1 Doryteuthis pealeii | reverse complement strand
CAGAATAGGTTATTTTTTAAGATCATTTTCCTAATACAGAAAATGAAACTTTTTGTGGTTTTTTTTTTAACTGTTCTTAACTTCAAAGCTTTACATCTTTTTTTACGAAGAGAAGGAGACATTTTTTTTATTTATAGACATGCGGAAATTATTTCTCCTGGTAGTTGCTTAGAATCGTACCTTAAAATCTTGAAGAAGAAAAAATGAATTATTTGATTCAAAAATAAACTGAACACACCAAAATAATTATATGCGTCTCTTATGGCTTCTTGCTTTTAAAATCCCAAGATAAATTACATTTTTATTTGTTTGTTTGTTTGAAATATAGACGTTTTCCTCGGTAACACAAAGAAAGAAAATAGGGTTTAGATATTGAATAAGTGCGTTTTATTAAAGAAATGAACTCTACTACAAACATATATACAAGGTATGCTCAAAAAAGATCGAGACTGAAACATTCCTGTTTTGTTGTTATTTATAATTTAAAGACATGTGTACAGCTTGAGCGACTTATACGGGGTGATCAACAAATGTTGATACACTCATAGGAGTACATTTATGATATACATATGTACCACCACTTCCATCGGAGACTATTTCCTTATTCATGATTCATACTACACACTTTAAAGGACGTGGAACATATGTACCTTGTGATCAAATAAACATGAACAAAGAACAAGACTTTGAAAATGTTTGGGTTAATTATGAATAATGACGACCAAGAAAGTGACACTTGCAGTTGTAGAGGTAGGATTTAGACATTTTCTTACAGAACGGAAATAATATATATATATATATATATATATATAATTATATATATATATATATATGAATTTATTTAGTTTTTGTATCAATACATATGTTCTTGTGAACGTTTTCGATTATATTGGAAACATAGGAAATATATTAAGAGTGAACAAAAAAAAAACAGAAAAAAACAGTTCTAATATATAACCGTTGTTTTGCCCTTGGTTCGGTTTTTTTTCCAATATTCGGGTGGCCTCCACCCTTTGTCAGGGTATGTATTGACAACTGAATATAATTCAGTAGGAGAATAATATGTATGTTATATATTAGAATTCTGTTTTTTGTTCGTTTTTTTTTTTTTTTTTTTCACATTTTATATATTTACTATGCTTCCAATATCCCCGAAAACATTTACAAGAACAATAAATTGATACACAAATAAATTCACTTATAAGAACCATAAGTCAATCAACAACATCATTACACACACACACACACACACATATATATAATATATATGTATATATATATATATATATAATATATATATATGTGTGTGTGTGTGTGTGTGTGTGTGTGTGTGTGTAAGAATGGAAAGGGAATTGAATCCGACAATATGAGGAAAAAATGAGTAAAGAAAAGAAATGTAGATGGATAAAAAATTTTTTATCGATATCACTTTTAATCGATATCACTTACACATGTGTTTCGGTCCATTTATCAAAATGTATACGGATTTACGCTCTTTAATTTTTTTTTTTTTTTTTTTTTTTTAAATTCACTCTGATGAAGGTCGTAAAAAGTCTCTCTGTGTACGGAATATTTTTACATTTTTCCTATTATTATTATTATCATCATTTCAACTTCATCTGATTATTTACTAATAATAATAGCGTAAATCCGTATACATTTTGATAAACGGACCGAAACACATGTGTAAGTGATATCGATTAAAAGTGATATCGATAAAATTCATTTTTATCTATCTACATTTCTTTCCTTTACTCATTTTTCCTCATATATATATATACATATATATATATATATATATATATATATATATATATATATATATATATATACACGAGTAGGATGAGACACATAATTAATTTATTAATCAGCCATGCTTAACAGGTTTAAATTCATGGTTTTTCTTCTACTAGGTTGGTTGCCAAACCAAGGTTATATCGTTCAGTATGAAGTACTATTTACCCATAGCTAGAGGCAGAGTAGTTGGATTCGTACCTTACCCAAGGGTATTTGCCCAGTGGGAAATTCAACCAGCCTCGCCCAGGACATGAACTCGTTTCGGAGTGTCCATATCCTATGACGGTAACCATTACACAACATGCTTCCACTATATTTATGATATAGATTTCTTTTCGATATATTTGTATATATAAATCATCCCTCTTCCCTAAGACCATATAAATACGGGATTACATGTAGGTTTGTCATAGAGAGGTAAGTTATAGACTGGTAAGTTTTGGTGTTTGTAGTACGAATCGGTTTTATGGTGAATGGAAAATTGTAGTATGAATTGGGTCACGAATGGAAATAGTTAAGTTAAAATTTAGGTTAGAAATGATCACTTTCCCCCTTTTGTTAGGCCTTTTGCCACATTTTTGTATAATTTTACAAAATAAATAAATTCTTGGAATCTTCCATAAATAATTAAAAGAAATGTTCACGTTTCTTTGGAATTATCTTTATTGGAAAAGCAGAATTAATATTACGGAGACCGTGTGGAAAAGATTCCATTAATGTGTTGACAGGTATAGTTTGGTTTGATTTGTTTTACAGCATATCAACCTCAGTGGGTTATTTAATGCCGATAAAGTTTTGAAATAAATTCATTCATACTGGATACTCATTTTTTATAAACACATTTTTCTATTTAACCCATAGATGGGATCCTAACAGGTACTACCACTCCGGGTCAGAGTGGACCTGGGAGCAATGGTGATGAAGGGGTGCTCCACATTCACCAAACCTCCAAAACTGGAACCTCACCATCAGATTTAACGTCATTCCAGGATATGTAGACCCTGAGCCATCGCCTTCTAGCACCCATATGATAAAAAGGGTTGGGACTGACAGGTATAGTGAACAGGAGACTTTAAAATCATCATGTCATAAAAGAACTTCCATAGAAATGTTTACATTTTAAAAAACCCTGAATAATAAACTGATGAGTTACTGCCAGTTTTGATCGGAGATTTTTTCGAGGCGTGGGGAGAGACAAAATTCTGCATTACCCTCTCGGCGGGACGTAGAATACGCAGACTGTAACCCTTGCAGAGAGGGGAAATCTCCCTCCACAAAAGGCGTGTCTTGGATATGACACTAAACTACATTTGCTGGGTACGCTTTAATTCTGGAGATTTGTGGAGTATCTCTTCATTGCCATTACTCCCAGGTCAACTCTAACTCAGATTGTTAGTACTCGTTAGCGTCCTATCTATGAGTCAAATATACACAGCTGGGCAACTTATATAATAAAGTAATGCCTGACGATTAAAAAAAATGAATGCTGCCTTGATCAGTATTTTTTGAAACACAAGATTATACTAGTGCAGCACTCTCCATGCTTACTGTTGTGAGGTTTTAAGGGGTCAAATAAGAACAAAACGACGGGTAACAAATGTAGAAAAATGTATCAACAGAAAGTAGACAAATACAATAGAGATAAGTGGAAATTACGTCCGACAAAATAGAGTATTGGATTACTCGCATTGGCTTATTGCCAAGCCACAATTATCCCGGTTACTTATAGTAACCCGTCGGCGCATTCCATTGGTCAATAGGGTATATCACCTATAACACTTACCATACCTAGTATCATGTGGTCTTTTCTTGTTTGCTAAACCAAAAATTCATATCGACTGTGAGATTTGGGAACGTGGAGAACATTAAAAGAAATATTACTCTACAGATTCACATTGTGTCAAAGAGAGGATTTATATATACTTCGACCAATAGAACACTTGCTGGAATAAGTGTGTTTAATTCCAAGGAGGATATTTAGAAGAAAATGAATTCTTAATTTTTTGTTTATTTTGATGTAAACAGCTTGAGTGTCAGCATGTTTTGCATACACATCGTATGTTTACAAAATTAAAGACATTACTTACTATTAAGTTACGCTAAAAGCATTAGTTTCTGTTCTATCACCAAAGTAAAGCAGATATGCATATTCTAATTAATTAGATGATTGGTTAATTTGATTGGTTGGTTGGCTGGTTGGTTGTTTAGTTTCAACTCTTGTTACTTCATCATATATATCTTTATTGATTGGTTTGTTGGTCAGTTGCTTTTACAGCACATCAACCATTCGGGGTTATCTAATACCTAATTCAGGCTGGGATTTTTTTCCTGGTTTTCTACTGCTTATATATATATATATATATATATATATATATATATATACCAAGCGTGTTGGTACATCCTCGCGTGAGAGAAAAAAAAACACAGCAGATAGTTTGATTGTAAAAATATACTACCAAACATCAACCGGGGAGAAAACATTTTGGAAAAAAGAAAAGACCAAGATAGTCGTACCAACAAAAAATAATCTATTGATACAGTATTTGGCCAAGAGAAAAAAAACAATTTATATGTATATATATATGTATATAAGATATATATATATATATATATATTCATACAACCGCTAGGAAAATGAGCTAATAAGTAAAAAGTGCTCAATACCTAAGTAGAGCAAATAAATGTCTCAGTAGTCAGATCTTAGCCCTGAAGAGCATTAAGCGAAACTAATCTTAGTTTCGTCTGACTCATTAGATTTATCTTTATATATATATATATATATTATATATATATATATATATATATATATATATATATTGTTTTGGCAACCAGTCTCTATGGGTTTAGATATTTCTATCTAATACTAATCATTTTTAAACATATCAATGTTAGCCATTGATGTGAGCTAAACGGGTACTACCACTTCGAGTTGGTATAGACCTTGAATTATTGGCGGTTACTCCTCTGCAGAGGATACAGTATTTTAAGTCTTGCCGACTTGGCTGGTGTTGATCACTTAGTAATCGCAGACACTGTATGTATTCACCTTCCCATCAGCAAGATCAGGATGTGACACAATGTCTATTTCTATGTATCCTTTCAGTACTTAGATGTGTGACTGGCTGGTTGGTTGGTTGTTTTTTGTTTGTTTTTTTGTATTTTTTTTTTGTTTTTTTTTACTCTCCAACAATACTCAGGAAATTACCAAACTTCAAAAAGAATTTCAAAAAAGATTCCGTACTTAACTTTACTATAGAATTAAACAAATATATATATATATATATATATATATATATAAGTTAAAAGAAAGGAAATGAATCCGACAATATGAGTATGAAGAGTATGATTTGACATTCTTCTCCGACCCAAACAACTACGGAGTGAATGAGCTCTGATGATGATTTTTGTAAAATCGAAATATTGATTAGTATCAGCTATGATTATATTATGAATTGTTTTCTCTTTAACATCATTGTGTAATGTTTTCATTCCACCTTTTCATACTCATATATATATATATATATATATATATATATATATATATATATATATATATATATATATATATATATATATATATATATCCGTTCTGTAAGAAAATGTTTAAGTCCTATTTCAACTACTGCAAGTGTTACTTTCGTGCTCGTCATTACATTTTCGAAGTCTTGTTTTTCTTTGTTCATATTTATTTGATCACAAAGTACATGTGTTCCACGTCCTTTAAAATATGTAGTATGAATCATGAATGAGGAAGTAGTCTCCAATGGAATATAACCTTGTATCGAACATCAAGGTAGCCTGTCTGACACAGACACCGATATTACCGATTTGGCCACGGAGAATAAAGATGTACTTGAACATTCAGCTTTGCATCAAGGTTGTTTGCATTTACGAAGTTTTTTTTAAAAGTCAGATACACTGGCTTTTTGTTGATTACAGTACCTGCTCTAGTAGTCACTCATCTAAGTACTGACCAGGATGATCGTTGTTTAACTTCAACAATGTGTCAGGGACTGGAACTTTTAGCATTAGTTGACTAAAAGTCAATGGATGTATCACTTATGAGTGAATGCATATATATATATATATATGTATATATATATATATATATATATATGTGTATATATATACATATATATATATATATATGTATATATATACATATATATGTATATGAATATATGTATATATATACATATATATGTATATATAAGTATATATATACACATATATATGTATAAATATATATGTATATATATATATACATATATACATATATGAATATATATGTATATATATACATATATACATATATATAGATATATATATATATACATATATATACATATATAGATATATATATATCGAATGGTTAGCATATATATATATATATATATATATATATATATATATATATATATATATATATATATATATATAAACGAATGTTTAACATCGCTGTTTGAAACTCCAAAAATAAGCTTTTAAAAATATAAGGTCATGGTTGTCTGAATCCCTTCAGCATAACTGTCAGTTTCACGATATGAATCGATCCTCTGATGGTTGTGTAGATAGTAACATTTTTTGTTAATAATGCTGGAAGAGGTGATAATAGACACAGTTGTCGTTTACAAAAATGTAATTATTCCAACATTTTTAACTCTATATTTCCTCGCTCGGTATCTAATTTACAAAGCAAGTACTTGTTTTCATTCCTGCACTTGCTAATAAGCTTAATTAAGACGCGGACTTTTACACGGAATGTAATGGTATTTAATTTCTCCACCAAACACAATCCAAAATCCCTAAACCATGCTCCACACGGTTTCACCCTTTTTAAAAGTTTACATTAAATGGGGTATTTATTACATTTTTCTTTGTAATCCTATATATATTCAGATAACGCTGAGTTTTGGGTATAGCATCTCTTGTGGAAAGATGGTTTATGATTGTAAAATCTCTTTTTTCGGGGTTTCGGTGGATCCTAGATATAACATTTGGCCCATGTTCGGTTTTCGCAGTTATTTGATAAACAAAATTCTCCGTCAATCATTTTCAGCAACATTTATATTTACGTCTTCAGTAACATGAGAGGGGGAACTTTTATTTTTGCATATGTTTAATATCTTGCTATTATGAATATGAATTATTTATTATCTGCAGCATATTTTCGGTGCAGGTGCATCCTAATTTTATTGTATTTCTATTAGATATGTATATGCTATATAAGCTAGAGCTTACGGACAATCGTAATTTTCATAATTTTCTTGGATGATAACATTTGAACGAGGTCTATATATATATATATATATATATATATATATATAGTATTATACAAAAGTTTACGACATATTACAAATATGTTTTTAGGTATTCATAATACAGATTAATCGTTGGTTGGCCGATTCCTTGGATTTTACGGCACGTCAACCGTTGTTGGGTGATTTATGCCAAAGACATTTTGTTTTATTCATTCTTGTTGCATATTCTTCTTTTTTTCAAACTCATTTTTTAAACATATTTTAATACTTATTTTTTACTTATTTAATCTATAGATATAACCCTAACAGGTATTACTACTTCGGTTCAGGGTAGACCTGGGAGTAATGGTGATAAAGGCGTACTCCACAATCCCCAGAGTTCTAGAATTGGAAGTTCACCAGTAGATTCAGTTTAACGTTATAACCAGGATACCAAGATTTTTAGCTTCCGCCTTTTAGCACATATATGATAAAAAGGGTCGGGGTTATTGCTATAAGGACAATAGGGCCAAGAGAATAAAATAAATGCTAGAGGTTGACGTGAAACGAAATAAATACAATTTAACAAATACGTATATAAAACAATATTAAAAAAAAGTCATAGTAAGGACCTTACTATGACTTTTTTTTAATATTGTTTTATATACGTATTTGTTAAATTGTATTTATTTCGTTTCAGTTTTACCCTTTCCTGGTGTTTAGTAAACCTGTTGACAAATCCCAATTTTTTTTCAGAGTTTTGATTGCTGAAAACCGTTTATCTCACCGTTAAATTTGATGTGTGGGTTTTCCCAAAACAGCCGGGTGACCGAAGATGGCACAATTATAATTTGACGTAGTGTTAAGTAGACATATATTTCCGGTTCACTCATACCCGGTGAAATTAATCATTGTCTACTTAGGAGAAAATTGTATTTTCCACTAGTCTCATATTATATATATAATGCCATTTGATTCATTACAAATAGATTATATATATATATATATGTATATATATAGGGTCATCCACAGACACGTGTTTCGACTTACCAAGTCTCCTCAGTGTGGCTAGACATTTTGTAAGCTACCTACAGCCGGAATTGAAATCCGATCGGTTGGGTGTCAGTCTGGCACCGTAACCATTAGGCTGTCTTCACTTACAGAATGGGAAGGGGATTTTAACTGTTTTAATACACACATCGCTTTGCGTGTAAAGGCCGTCACAAAGTGCTCCATTCCTTAGAAGAGCGTTGCGTTTACGCTTGAGTTGGCGGCCGTCAGCAAGATCCCCCCCCCAGAGTGCTCAACCCTAGGGGATGGGAGCATATATATATAGAGAGAGATATATATTAGAGAGACAGAGAGAGAGAGAGAGAGAGAGAGATAGAGAGAGAGAGAGAGAGAAAGAGAGGCAGACACAGAGAGAGGTGGAAATCGTGTGATCTACACATTTGATTAATGTAAATAAAAGAAAATGTTGAAAAAATTAAATGTATTTACAATTAAAGGCCTTAGAGAATGAAGAATAAAATGTTCATATTGGTATATTTCGGGATAATCCCACCTCTTCCTATAGCGAAGAAAATAAAGTAAAAATGAAACTGTCGAATTTTCTTCAACAAGAAGCAATTCCGATTTGAGATGTTAATGTTGCCTTTAACTGTTCGGTGATATTTTAGGCGTTGACTATATCCAAAATGTAAGCATTTCATTTCCGATTGTATGATGTAACTTGTGATTTTCTATGTCCTGGGGATATTTGTTGCTAAACAAAGGGTATATATCTTAAAGTAAATATTGAAATTTTATATTTTAAGTTCGTGTTTGTACGGGTGTAATTTGTAAATCTGTTTTTTTTTTTGTTTATTTTGGATTGTAATGGATTTATTAAATGTGCTGTTTTGAGTTAGTGGTTGAGTAGAATCGGTATCCCTTTATGAAACCGATATCACAGTTAAGCCCATGTGTGTGTAGTTTATATATATATATTATGATATATTAATAATTTGAAGGCAATTACAATGCGTATAAAAACTAAAAACAAAAAGATGTTTTTTGTCTTATCGATTTCAAAGAAATCGATAAGACAAAAAAACAACATCTTTTTGTTTTTAGTTTTTATACGCATTGTAATTGCCTTCAAATTATTAATATATTATAATATACTTAACAATGCTTCAAGCAAATTACCAATTACTTTCATATATATATATATATATATATATATATATATATATATATATATATATAGGCCGCTATTTCTTTGTTTCTTTGTATACTGAACATTTCTGTAGTTTTTTCTATTATTGTTATTTTATCTTATTTTGTATTTAAAATAATAATAAATAGAATACATGTATGCAAGGATAAACTTCTGGCCGAAACACGTGTCAGTAAAATAAAATGAAATAAATCCTATTTTATCCATTGAACATTTTCTTTCCTTTATTTTTCATTTCAACATACCGTCGGATTCGCTTCCATTTTCAACTTACATATATATATATATACATATATCTATATATATATATATATATATATGTGTGTGTGTGTGTGTGTGTGTGTGTGTGTGTGTGTGTGTGTGCATTTAGTCAACCATGCCTTGAAATTAACATGTTAAGGAAACTTTAATAAAACTGATCTATCTGATAGAATAAAACAGGAAGTTTTCCAAGCTGTATTATATTCCGTGTCAGTACTACTGTACAATCGCACCACTTAGACTTTAAATTCAGTGGTTTAGGATTGAAACCATGTCAATAACATTGGATTGTCGATATTTTGACGAAGTGGTAGTCGTTAAAATCGCTGTTTAAAGTTGTTCGAGAAATTTTCCTAAATCAATTTGCCGCGGAAATCCAATGGCTTCTTTCAATAGGAGCCTTTAAAATGTTTCAGGAGATTTACCCGAAATTATTGGTTTATTGCCGTTTTAAAACATCTAATTTGCAAGACATCTGAAATCCATCACTCAATTGAAGGTGAGGCAAACGGTTTGAATATATCATCACTCTTGCTGACAAAGGTAGCCATACACTAATGCGGCTGGGTGTTATAAAGTACGAAAGATATGGTCCGTGTTGTTCAGACGTCAATAGCAGAATTGGTTTTGGTTTGTTTTGTTTTACGGTATATCAACCTCAGTTGGTTATTTAATGCCGATAAAGTTTTGAAATAAATCAATTCTTAATGGATAATACAATTTTTTTATAAATACATTTTTCTATTTAACCCATAGATGGGACCCTAACAGGTACTACCACTCCGGGTCAGAGTGGACCAAGGGGCAATGGTGATGAAGGGGTGCTCCACATTCCACAAACCTCCAAAACTGGAACCTCACCATCAGATAGAGTTTAATGTCATTCCCAGGACATGTAGACCCTCAGTCACCGCATTCTAGCACCCATATGATAAAAAGGGGTTGGGGTTTGCCGTAAGGGCAATAGGGTTGGGAAAATCATATAGGTGCTAGGGCTTGACGTGACCAGCCGATTGATCGGAGGGGGCCTCTCCGACCGCCCGTCTAGCCCAAGATAGGACCAAAGTAGCAGAATTGACAATGGTTACTTCTGTCTGTATATTTATAGTCTATCAGGATCAAGGGCAACTAACCCTGTTCAGCCTATACACAGGGGCTGGTCACTCTATTCTACTAATAAAAGTATAATGGTTATCATCTTAAACTTATGGAGACGGTGACACGAGTTCAAATCCTGTATGGTGAGGGGTCTCCGTCGTTTACTGGCTAACGTGCTAGACTGCAAGAAAGTTAATCATACACTAATGCATGCGAACAGGAAAATGATTAGTATTAGTTATGAATAATTCAAACCATATACATCTATACTAATATATCATTATTAATTAATCTAAACCATATAATTGTTTGCAATGAAAAGAGACTAACTTCGGCATTTGATAAACCAATCAGAGTTGAAATTTCGTAAAACAAACCAACCAACCAACCAATCATTCAATTGATATATATTGTTTATTATCAGTGTGTATTTTGGTACGTACCCCTTTCGCATCAGGTACATAACAAGAGTTCTTATGTGAGTGTGTGTGTGTGTGAGAGAGAGAGAGAGAGAGAGAGACAAAGAGAGAGAGTGAGAGAGAGGGAGAGGGAGAGAGAAAGTGTACCAGCATAGAGACATCAGAGAGAGATAGACAGATAACTTACATACTTGTTCTTCATTCTAGTCACCATGTTTTCGTTTCCTTCTCTTCCTATTTCGGCCATGACGTGATCCCCTAGTCTTCTTTGTATTTTCGATGGTCTTCTAATTTGTTACTTCTTTCTACTTGTCTGGCCGGTCTTCTAATTAAGGTCATGCTTGATTAATCAACAAGGCTTATGGCTTTGATCAAAGACTTTATTTTCCCTTTCCAACTCATCACGTGGAGTCAGTCCAGCTGAGGTGGGATACGTCTGTTCCACCGGAAGTCTGACTCCGTGATATGAAAAAACTGGCCCCTTAGAATTATCCTACAGGTTGTTGCCAATAATCTACGCTGCACAAAGATTATG
This sequence comes from Doryteuthis pealeii, assembly GCA_023376005.1. Lineage (NCBI taxonomy): Eukaryota > Metazoa > Mollusca > Cephalopoda > Myopsida > Loliginidae > Doryteuthis > Doryteuthis pealeii. The sequence goes on along the minus strand of CM042147.1, from coordinate 69,873,324 downwards.
CAACAATTTTAGATCTATATTAGATCCACTTAAAAAAACAAATTAGAGTTTGTTTTGTTTTTCGTTTAGTTTTTTTATTGCTTTTTTCTTTTCTTTTTTTTTTACTTTGTTTAATACTGAATAAGACAAAATCCATGATTTCATGGATTTTGTATAATTTTTCTAAGTATGGATTCAATTACTTGTTTTATTATGAGATTGGGTGTGGCTTATGAGGTTTTGGGGTGGTATGAATTTTTTTAAATGAAATAAACAAAGATTTTGGTTCAACCCCATATGATAAAAATGTGAAAACAAATGTCTTATATTAATAGACAAATACAGGTTGATTAAAAATGTTAAAAACCTCATAGGAGTAGATTTATGAAACGATTTTAAACAGTCTCCACACATTCACCATCACTGTAAACACATTCTTGGAATCTCCCGCATGTGATTAAAAATGTCCATATATTTTATAGGAATATCATTATTAGAAAAGCAAACTAATCTTACGGACACCACCTACGGAAGATTCCAATAATGTGTTGACAGGTGGAGACTTTAAAATCATAATGTTATAAAGGATCTCGGACTATATGACCTTTAGGCACCCATTTTGATCTCGATTAAGAAAGGACATATTTTTCATTTACACCGTCAATATACGGTTGTTTTAAAAGACGATTTTAGATTTTTTTAAAGATTATAAAACTAACCCCTAACCGTAACCCTAACCGTAACCCCTGACCCTAACTCCTAACAAACTACCGGATATTGACGGTGTAAATGGAAAACATGTCCATTCTTAATCGAGATCAAAAAGGGGTGCCTAAATGTAATATGGTTCAGGGTCTCCCATAGAAATGTTAACATTTTTAAACACCCTGTAGTATTCCAAAACTAACAAACTAAACAAAAAATTCAAAGTGTGGTTTCTTTGTTTAAAGGCATATCAACCTTCAAGGCTTATTTAATGCCAGAGCCATCCTTTTAGAAGATCAGTAGCTGCACTAGTTAACCCATAATTGGGAAGGTGAGTTCATACCTTTCACTGGGGTATTAGTCCGAACGTGAACGCAATATCTCGACTGGAATTCTAACACGCTTGCTACAATGGCCCAGTCCACTACGTTAGCCACTACGCCACAGACCCGCCTCTAAAATATTGAAAAGACAAAAAGCAAAAGCAAAAAAAAAAAGATAGTGATAGTTGTAAAGGAAATATTGTACAAAATATATACTAAAACAGACACGCAATAATAATAATAATAATAATAATAATAATAATAATTGTACACGACTGGGTTGGGAAGGTGATCCACTGGGCGTTATGCAAAAAATTAAATTTTAACCATACAACAAAATGGTATATGCATAAACCAGAATCTGTTCTTGAGAACGAAACGCATAAAATTCTCTGGGACTTTGAAATAAAAACGGATCACCTTATTCCAGCAAGAAGACCAGACCTAGTGTTGATAAACAAAAAACAAAGAACTTGTCAACTGGTGGATTTTGCAGTCCCAGCAGATCACAGGGTGAAGCTAAAGGAAAATGAAAAAATGGACAAATATCTGGACCTTGCCAGAGAACTGAAAAAGTTATGGAATATGAAAGTGAAAGTGATACCAATTGTAGTTGGTGCACTTGGAACAGTCCCAAAAGGATTAGAAAAGGGTTTGGAAAATCTGGAAATCAGAGGAAGGAGTGAAACCATTCAGAACACTGCACTGTTGCAATCTGCCAGAATACTCAGAAGAGTCCTGGAGACCTGAGGAGACTTGCTGTCACTCAGAGTCCAGTGAAAGACCATCAGCTAACACTGATGTGAAAACTCAAAAGGAGTAAATAATAATAATAATAATAATAATCAGAGGAAGGATTGAAACCATTCAGAACACTGCACTGCTAATCTGCCAGAATACTCAAGAGAGACCTGAAGACTTGCTGTCACTCAGACTCCAGTGAAAGAATCAGCTAAACTGATGTGAAAACTCAAAAGGAATAATAATAATAATAATAATAGACAATTGTAAGAGAAGAGAAATGAATAGAAAACTGGCAATTGTATAATCGAATGAATACGCCAACTACAGATAAATTGTGAAAAAAAATTAGTAAGCAAAAGGAAAGATCTCAGAAGAAGCGAAAGAAGAAGAAATATACATACTAGAAACAAAGAGTAGAAAAATAAACGTAATACACATGAAATATGATTAAATAATGAAAAAATACAACAGCAATAAAAAATAAATAAATAAAGTGAACTTTGAAAACATTTTTTAAAAAAAGATTAAAAAAAAAAAAACAACGTAAAAATTTGTAAAAATTATTAAACAAACATAAAGAAGAGGAACTTTGAAGGGTTCGACATAACGCTACAAACGGTACTGTTCGTTTGGAAACTGCGGAATTATGTTAAAGGTCAGAATGGACTAAATCAAATGAAATAAATACGAAATTGAGTATCAGATAATTATAAGTAGTGATTATACCCACACTTCGCAGGGAAATACAGCTTTAGTTTATAATCACGCTAAAAATCCTCGACCCTGATTGATTTCGGTTTCAGACCTGTGTATATAAATACCAATAGATCTGGCCAACGCCAGGGGTCCAGTGGCTTCGGCCCTGGATCTTTCCAAGTTAATAGCGTCGATCCCAGGGGGTTATCCCCCAGGCAATACCTGCCCCCTCAATTTAAAGGGGCAGGGCTGGGTTTATTGCCCAGCGCCTGAGGCGCCCCCCCATGAGGGGAATGCCGACGGGATCGACGCAATTTTTCACCTGCCACCCAGGAGTTTCGGTTTGTGGGTGGTCCCACGTTAATAGGGTCTTGTGCCCAACCCGTACATGTGGGGTAAGAGGTAAATACAATATGAATACCAATACCCACGTCCAGTTGAACTAGGGGAGGATCGCCGTGGCGTAAAGGCTAATATACTTGACTGCGACATCGTAGTAAGCGAGTTCTAATTCCAGTCACGCTATCTTGTTCACTTACCCTTAGGAAAGGTATATCCCCCAGCTATGAGTTGAATAGTACCACCATTGTTATTCTACAATGATGGATTTGGCATTAAATAACCATTGAAAGTTGTTATCCCATTAAACAAAGGAGCTGAAACCAAACCAATTGGAACTGCGTGATGTTATATAAAAATAAAGTGGAAACGCGTAGTGTAATGGTTAAAGACATGGGAAATAGACTCGTCGCCTCGAGTTCAAATCTTGGATGTGGTAGTTGCATTTCACTTAGCGTTAATACCCTTGGGAAAGGTATGAATCCTACTCTCCCTCCAGCTAGGGATAAATAGTAGGGCAGACTAGGCTCTTTAACGTTGGTTAGGCAACCGGTCTAGGGGAATGAAAACTCTGAATTCAAACCTGTTAAACTCCGCTTAATAAATTGACCTTGTGTCGCATCCTGCTCGTGCGGAGGGGTTGGTAAATATATATATATATATATATATAAAATAAAGATCGTGATTATATATGTGTTGTACTGATTGATTTTAACGGCATGTAAACACCTCTCGGGTTATTTTATGTCTTGGCGTTAGGGGCATCGCGTTTGTTTTATATTTATATTCATATTTTTGTGTAGTTGTTTCTTAAGAGATTTTTCTATACAGTTATATGATATCAAGTGTCCCTATATAATACAAATAATTTGCACATAGTCATATGATTTCAAGTAACTGTTTGTAATTCGGAGTAAACAATAACAGTTTTGAATTGTTTTCAGATATATTTGACCAATAGATGAGATACTAACTGCTGCTAACACTCTGGGTAAGTGTGAATCTTGGAGTAATAACAATATAGAGATGACTCCACATTAAGAGCTCCATAACTAACAACCGAATGCAGTTTAGAGTCCTACTCGAAAACAACATTCTTCGAAAATGAAATAGGTCCAATTTTTTATCACCGGCCATCATAGACAAGAGAAAAGACAACGCTGCAAGGCTCAGTAACCAACTCACATTCCGCTGGTCAGAATGTTTATAATTCTCCAGAAAATATTCAACCCAGCAATTCTCTGACGGAATTTTAACAAACATTTTTAATAAACTGCATTCCAAATAAATTCTTTCTGGAAAAATATTTTTAAAATCATTTCTTTCCTATTTCTTCACCCATATATTATATATATTTTTACTAAAACGGGTCCTTTTTTCGAACCTTAATCACGTAACAGTAGGTTGCTGATGAAAAGAGTGGGACCAAGTAGTGAGTCTTGGTGACCCCTAGACTTATTTTTTGGTCCTTAGAAGACTGATAATTAGCTATAACTTTCAGGGATCTACCAGTAAGAAAAGGGCACTGTCAACTCTTTCAACTATGCTCTAACTAGCGAGCCTATGAAGAAGTCCTTTGATTGATTGATTTTAATGGCGTGTCAACCCATCTGGGTTTATTTTAGGTTGCTGATGAAAATAAGAAAAATAGCGGGACCGAGGAGAGAGTCTCAACTGACCAAATTTGCTCTGGTTTTTCAATTTGCTTTGGTAAATTCAAAGAACGAACGTTGGTTTTTGGATGAAAACTAAACACCCAGTCCACATCATGGTGTTTGGGTTGGTCACTAGCGAGGGTTTCGTTATGCCTTATTTCACCTTCCAACGTGGCCTCATACTCAGTGTTACATACTCACATGGTCATGTTGCGGATATATACACAATGTTCTCTTACTAAAGAAGGGAGAGAGATAGACAGGTAGACAAAGAGATGCATAAATGCATAACTTACTTTCTTCTCTGTCCGTTCCTGTGATGTCTATCTTCTTTCTATTTCGTTGGTTGTTCGTCTTTGATTCTTCTTGGTCAGCCTTTTTGCCAAGACATGCATCAACCAACAACACCATGTTATTTATTTAAAACTTTTATTTACTTAATCAAAACTAACTACAGCGCGCATGCAGGTGAGTCCAACTAACTATATATATTAGGGGAGTCTTATGTACTTATATTAGCCTATATTAGGAGAGTTTTATGGACGCCGGTGGCATAATGGTGACCCGAGTTCAAAACTATAACAAAAATATATTAGTCTACTACATAATTTTTCATTCCATAAATCTTATTATCCTTGCGCCCAAAAACCAATCTTCTTCTTACTAATTATAATAACGATAAAAATTGACCTCTTTGAATTTTTCTCATTTAAATTTTCATCATTTGAATATTCTAGTAACATTGAACACGAAACAATCTCTGTTAAATTTCTGACCGCCATCCTTGGCCAGTTGAAAAGGACTTAAAGTAAGTAAGTCCTGAGCTATAGAATCCTTTGGTAAGTGAATAAGTCCTGAATCCTACGTAGTGTCAAACGTCTTTCTTGCTTAGAATCCTCGTTGGAACTGGTTCACTAATTTGAAATCACATGACGTGCAGGACTTCCGGTGTTCACTTGTAATATTCCATGTAAAAAAGAACCATCCCTGCAGAATTATAGGGGTTGCCAATAATCTATGCCACCACATAGATTATGCAACATTATGAGATAAAAGGACGTGCTACACAATGTCAGTATTACAGAATTTAAATTTCCAAACTTCAAAAGAAAAAAATTAATAAATCATTTGTCTTACTAAAATGATTATTCACATTTGATCCCATTCACATTTACATCTTTTATTCTTAACTAAGTTTTCATTTCTTACTAACTACAGCGTGCGTGTAGGTGAGTCCAACCAACCAAGCAAGAAACGTCTTTCTTGTTTAGGATCCTTGTTGGAACTGACGAGTTAACTAGCTCTCGCGTAACTTCACGTGATTCGCAGATTTTTTGTCTGTGGTGTCAAAGGGTCACCAACGGTTTGTAAATTCCCATCTACACAGTGCTGTCAATAAGCTATGCCGCCACATAGAATATGCAACATCAATACGGAGTGCCTGAAGGAGTGCTGCCCTAGATCAAGAGGGAGACTCCTAGAAGTCGCTGCGTCTGAAAATAGTACTCTGCACTATGCACACAAATCATAGGACCCTAACAGGTACTACCACTCCGGGTCAGAATGGACCAGGGATCAATGGTGACGAAGGGATGCTCCACGTTCTCCAGAACTGGAACCTCACCATCAGATAGTTTAACGTCATTCCCAGGACATGAAGACCCTTAGCCATCGCTTTCTAGTACCCATATGATAAAAAGGGTTGGAGCTTGCCATAAGGGCAATAGGGTTAGGACAATCATATAGGTGCTAGAGATTGTCGTGACCAGCCAATTTATTGAAGGGGTCTCTCCGACCACCCGTCTAGCCTAAGTAAGGTCTGCAGTGGGGTGTTGCATGTCATGGACTGCTCATTCACCAGGATTCAGTCCGTAAGCATCTCGGGCCTACAGATGGACCCATTTGAGGACCCATATATATAGAATGAGAGAGGGATGAGAGAGTGTGTGTGTGCGTGTTTCAGGTGTTCTTTGCATAAACATTTTATTAAATTGTATTCAATTAAATGCCTCTCTTTCATTAATATTGGACAATTTATTCAATTCCATTACGGAAAACATAATTTTGAATTGATTTCACTATAATTTATCAATTCAGTTGAATTCACAAGTAACATCTCAGCTTTTAAATTGATTCAAACTTCATTTTTTGTTCTCCTTTTTATGTTTTCACTGTTTTTCATTTTTTTTAAATGAACTAATAAAACCCTCGAACATTTTGTAACAGGAAATTGTTATTAATATTAAACGAGAAAATTCTTAGCTGGGTGAAGCACAATTAACAGGAGGGCCTGTTGCTTGAAAATTGGATCTCGTCAACAAGTAGTCGTTTAATTTGATTCAGCTATAATCAAATGTGTGCGTAAAAACTGTTTTAACTGGTCGTATTAGGGAAATTATGGAGAGCTAGATCGAGGTTCGAGTCATTGCTATGGATATCAGGCTTCACGGGGGATCACACAAAGTATTTCTTCTGAGGCTCTCCAAGTCTCGTCGCTGGGGTGGGTGGGGGTGGGGTAGAATACGCTGACTGTTTCCCCGGCAGAGGAATAAGAACTCCTTGCCATCAAAAATTAGGTATCCTAATTAGGACCATATGACCATTAGGCACCCCTTTTTTATCTCGATTAAGAAAGGACATGTTTTTCATTTACACCGTCAATATCCGGTTGTTTTAACAGACGATATTTAGATTTTAACTGTAATTTGGTTTGATCGTGGGGATACTACTCATACTGCGTGCCTTGAGCAGCAATAGCCTAGTGGATCCCATTCTTTTCCAGGTCTACAACTAGCATGAATTCAGAGTTTTCCATCTCAGATCGGTTACCCTAACAAGGTTAAAAAGCCCAGTCTGCTCTACTATTTACCCATAGCTGAAAGGAGAATAGTTTGATTTATATATTCCCAAAAATTAAAGTGTTCCATTGTACTGTAATGGTTAGTAAGCAAGTCTAGCAGATCCATTATTACTGAACATCGTGTTCGATCCTCACCCGGTGCCCTATATTTGGGACATTGTGTCACACCCTACCCGTGGTGAATGAGTTGGGTAAATACTTATATTCCCAAAAGGTATTAGGACTATCTGAAATGCAAACATATTTCAATATTTGAACTCGATTTGCCATCCACTTCCTACGACAATAACCGTTAGGCAACGAGCGCTTTAATATGTGAATAAAATAGCTTCACTAAACGTATTAATGAAACAGTGGATAGCAGTGTCATGGTTTTAAACATTGCTATGGATATATCTAAGACTTTTGACACGAGAGATAATTACCCAACCCGTTCGGCACGGTAAATGATGTGGCCTTTACAGGACTTTTTCTTAGATTTTGTTCTTGAAAAAAATAATTTCGGCATAAAATAGCCCAACAAGGGTTGACATGCCGTAAAAGCCACCAGCCCGGCATAAGTAGGATGCGATATAAGGTCAATTTCTTAAGCCATGTTTATCAGGTTTGAATTCAAAATCTTACTTTTTCAAGTCTAGTTGCCTAACCAAGGTCAAAGTGCCAAAGCTGCCCTACTATCTACCTATAGCTGGTGGGAGTATAACTGGATTCAGACATTTCCCAAGAGTATTAGTGCAATGGGAAATGCAAACAGCTTCGTCCTGGGTTTGAAATCGTGTCACCGAGTCCATTTCCTACGAATTTGGAATACAAAATGTAAGTGCAATTTTTAGTTTTATATTTTTTGCCGTTAATATCGCTATTATAAAATGACGGGCCACCTAAAGTTTTTGATAGGGTATGGTACAAAGGATTCTCCTCAGGCTCTAGAGCTACGGTATAATTGGATGAGCTTACAACACTATTAAGTCCTTTCTTACTACTAGATCCAAGAAACGTGTAGTTAATTGCCAGTCTACTAACATCCAACAAATTAATGTAGGTGTCCCCCCCCCCAAGGCTCGCACTCTCCCACCCTCTTTCTTATTCTCATCAGCTGACCGTGTTCCCGGGTAATTTGTCACCGTT
>CM042147.1:69857395-69859895 GCA_023376005.1 Doryteuthis pealeii | reverse complement strand
TATTTTCAGTTTTATATCCTCCATTATGTTTAATTCATTCTGTTTTTTTGCGGGGGGGGGGGGTCAATATAGTATCACCATTACCCAGGTATTTGACCACCTTCCCATTATGTACCACGCAACTGTATATAAGGGAAAATAATTTACTTGGCTTGAAAATTGTATTGGCATAAAACTCACAGTTACCAAGCGTGGTTGATTTTATGTCTTCACTACGCTAACTTAGATATACATTCTCTATCAATGATTTTGAGTAATCTTTACTTATAAATATATAAAACTATGCTCCTACCCTTGTTGGTTGAGCTCTCTGGGATAAACAAATTGACTGTCGGCCGCGAATTAAGCTTAATTGACAAAGGTTCCCCTATAAAGCGGATATGAGCTCTTTAGCAGCTATCACATATATACTAATGTATATATTTATCAGTTAAATTCTACCCCTTCCCTGCAGGTGGCTGATGATGGCCCAGTGGTTAGGAAAATTCGGTTGGATTTCGATCCCGGCTGGAGGTAGCCTGCTAAGTCTAGCCACACCGAGGAAACGTGATACGTCGAAACACGGTGTTTGTGGATGACAATACACACACACACACACACACACACACACACACACATATATATATATATATATTATATATATATATATATATATATATATATATATATAACTTACAAATAACATTGATTTCAAAGGTATGACTCTATCTGATCTGATCCTATCCCAACTGTTGGTAAATACTAGGGCAGACTAGTTTCTTTTGCTTTGATAAGAAAAACATGACCTTCTGACGTATGTAGTACGTATGGGTTGGGGTAGGTAAATGTAATCTATAGTTCGTAATTCCTGTCTTTAAATTAATCATTTTTTTTTTAAATCGAATTTTTTAAAATCGAATTAAGAACTTTTTTTAAAATTGAACAAAAATTAAGAATTTAGTTGTATAGAAAAATGAAAAAAAAATTAAGAATTTAGTTTTAAAAAAAAAAGAAAAAAATTAAGAATTTAGTTTTAAAAAAATTGAAAAAAATTAAGAATTTTTTTTTTTTTTAAATGAAAAAAAAAAGAATTTAGTTTTAAAAAAATTGAAAAAATTAAGAATTTAGTTTTTAAAAAATTTGAAAAAATTAATAATTTAGTTTTAAAATTTTGAAAAAATTAAGAATTTAATTAAAAAAAAAAAAGAATTTAGATGATATATAAATATAGAGTCGCTGCCGACACTCGAGTTTGAACACATATCGCCAGAGAATGAAAGTGACCTGACTTCCATTGGATATAAATAGTCATTTTCCTGCTGGAATAAGGCCCGGTACACACTGTGTTTCAAGCGAGTCAGTATTTTTCTTATAACTCCAAACTTAATTATGACCCAGAGTTGTAGTACCGTTTAAAGTTTCATCTATGGATTAAATAAATAAAAAAAAAGATTTAAAAAGTGTTTTAAAAAACTTGAGTTTTAAAACAATTTAATACATAACAAGAACAAATCAATGAAAATGACTTCAGCATAAAATAACCCATGTCTTGACGTGCCGTAAAATCCAAACCACAAAACAACCAATCCAAAAATTATCCAACTATTCAGGATCGGGACTTACAATCATAGATTGGCCGGGCGCATACTGTGTGTTTCAAGCTATTCCGTATTTTTCTTAGAGGCGCGGGACCATATGACCTTTAGGCACCCCTTTTTGATCTCGATTAAGAAAGGACATGTTTTTCATGTACACCGTCAATATCCGGTTGTTTTAACAGACAATTTTTAGATTTAAAAAAAATTGTAATTTATTCTAAGCAAGGATGGATGTTTTTTGAGTATCAAATATTAGATAGTTGGGACCATATGACCTTTAGGCACCCCTTTTTGATCTCGATTAAGAAAGGACATGTTTTTCATTTACACCGTCAATATCCGGTTGTTTTAACAGACGATTTTTAGATTTTTTTCAATTATAAAACTAATCCCCAACCGTAACCCCTAACAGTAACCCCTAACAAACAACCGGATATTGACGGTATAAATGAAAAACATGTCCTTTCTTAATCGACATCAAAAAGGGGTGCCTAAAGGTCATATGATCCGAGGTGCGTGTATTACAGATAAGTAATAATCTTTCATTTATCTTTATTTCTTTTTCTTTAATGTATTTAATTTCGATTTGTAATTAAGATATACTTATGATATAGTTAAGTTATTCTTCTTTTATTTACATTATGTACATTGTTTGTTTATTGATTTTAACGGCAACCGTTAGGCATGACATAACCCAGACGGGTTATCAACCCGTCTAGGATTATGTCATGCATAACGATTAGGAAGTTATACATGACGTCTATTCATATTTATACTTTTGAATGATTGGTTTTAACAAATTGTTAGAATTATTGGGGATTATGTTGTATGGTATTGATTTGTTTCATGTCTATATTCTGAGGTATAATTTTAATTCTCTAAAAGAAGAGAGAATATCCTCATGTTGACATTTTCAAATAGAT
>CM042147.1:69839895-69854895 GCA_023376005.1 Doryteuthis pealeii | reverse complement strand
CTAGCAAGCTAAGCTAGCAGGCCACAGTTAGTGAGTCCGATTCTAATTTTGTACCCCCATCATTTTACACTTGTGTCTAACAGATTTCATGACGCATAAGACACATTTTCCTATATATGTGAATATTGTAACGGTCTTTCGTTTTTTTGCAGTATTAAGGTTTTTTGTTTTGTAAACTCATTTTGACTTTTCCTCTCGACCCAAACAACTACGGGATGAATGAGCTCTGATGATGATTTTTGTAAAATCGAAATATTGATCAATATCAGCTATTGATTATTATTTATAATTGTTTTCTTCTTTAACAGCATTGTGTGATGTTTTCATTCCACCTTTTCTTACACATATATATATATAAAAGGGTTTTGTAATTTGCTTGAAGCATTGTGTATATATTGGTTTGTTGGTTGGTTTTGAAGGCTGTCACAATGCGAGTGTAAAGAAAAAAGAAGGTAACTATGATGTTTTTTGTTAACCTGTCATTTTATTCCTTAATATTTCGGGATGAAAATTCCCATATTTGTTCCAAATTTAGCAGCCGCTAAGATAACTTCAGTTCCAGTATTCTTCTGATGATGAGAATTTTTTTCTCCCGAATATTAAGGAATAAAATAACAGGTTAACCAATATATATTATATATATATATTATATTATATATATAATATATATATATATATATATATATATTTAAAAATTTTGGGATGAAACAAAAGAAATCACAGTGCTCAACCACAAATTTTAGGAGCTTTATTTATTTAATTGTTTAATAACAGCAGAAAATGTCTTCGCATAAACACCAGAAGAATTATTAGCAACCTGATTATGGCAAAATAGCCTGAAACCTGGGTAGTTGCCTATGGAAAACTATTATATTTTAAAAAATTCAACAAATATATTATATATATACTATATATATATATATATATATATATATATATATATATATGCTCCCATAAATTTGATATGAGCTCTCTAATGGTGATTTAAATTAACTTTTCACTACTAAGCATATAAGCAATGATCGTTTGCTAGCAAACTAGATCTCTCTGTGATCGTAAAAATATAACAAACCTATGTATTTAATAGTCTAAAACACCAGTCCCGCTACAGCAGCTCTCAGTGGCCGAGGGGATAAGATATCAGGCTGGTAAACTTGACCCTAGCCAAGGATAGTTGTTGTGTCTAACCACACTGAAGAGGCGCGAAACGCCGAAAAACGTGTCTGTGGATGACTTCTTAATATATATATATATATATATATATATATATATAAGTGTGTGTGTGTGTCTAAGGTATCCAAATGACTGGTAGTAAGGGATGATTCTATTTGGGATCAAAATCTCACTGTATAATCATACTGTATACTCTTGTAAGTGCAAACATATATTCATACGAGAATTTTGATAAATCCCTAAAGAGAGCTCAATGTATAATAATCAATAAATTAGATTATATACAAGTTATTCTCTTCCATGATTCAGGTGGGTTCCAGTCATCCATTCTATCTGTCCTTACGTATATGAATGAAGTCGAGTCCAAGCTTTTAAATAATGCGTAGTGTACGTCAATACCTCCAACTTACAGAGAAAAATAACCAAATATAAAAATTTCAAATTTATCCCGACCACCCTGTATTTATGGCAAAGTGTATGAGTAGCACATGGATCTGTGCGGTAAAGTAAGGAGCTGATGGTAGACTATCTCCTTGGTCTAGTGCTATTGAAAAGAGGATAGACTCCCTTGCTGGTTGGCTGATACCGACTATAGGCCACCCTGACGACTTTTTACTTACTCTTATATATATATAACATATATATATTAACAATGCTCCAGAAAGCAAATTTTCAAATTCTAAATCTTACGCCTGAGCAAAGGCTAATTTGATCCCCCCCAATGCTCACTGTATAGTTGTGGCGTTTATCATTGACATGGTTAATTCGGCTTGTTTCTGGTGTCCCAGAGGTAGAGTCTCTGATTCTGCGTGCTGGGTTCCCAGTTTCGATTTTTGTCGGAGGGAAATCGTAGGTATATACCGCTGATGCGACTTAAATTTGAAGCAGCTGTACGGTGTTCCATCTCGCGTGCATTATTTGCCGAGGTTACTTATCATGATTATTTTCAATAATTATCGAATTTCATACAATATACGCATTGTAATTGCCTTAAAAAATATTAACAATAATATACTTTACTTAACAATGCTCCAAAAAGCAATTTTTTATATATATATATATATATATATATATATTAATATATATATATATATATATATGTGTGTGGTGTGTGTGTGTGTGTGAAAGGTAAAATGGATATGAATCCGATAATATGTGTAGAAAGTTTTGTAGAAAAAACAACAAGATGTTTAAAGTTTTGCTGACAGAAATCTGTTTCAACATTATGAAGATATCTTTATCAAAGCAACATTGTAAACGGAAAGACGAAAAAATATATCATTAATCACGAGGCACAGAACGCTCTCGATCAGTACCGGAATTTTCAAATAATTTTTAAAAATGCGTATTTTATGTTAGAAATAAAATAAATGTTATTTTTTTAAATTATAAGCATTTTTTATCATTAAAAAAGCTCAAAAGAGTTTGCAGTAAAAGTGTATATATATATGTATCAAAATGTCAAGAAAAATGTTCCGGCTAGAAAACAAAATTTAAAAAATATAATACGTCCAACAGTACAATCGATGAAGATGGAAAATTTCAGGATTCTGTAATGATGACAAATTCGTAGTGTCGGGATCCGTATTATATTCGAAATTTGAGCCTCGGTGATATAATTTAAATGATTCCAATTTTGTTTTTTCTGTGGACAGTATGAAAGGTAAAATGGATATGAATCAGACAACATGTGTAGAAAGTTTTGTAGAAAAAACAAGATGTTTAAAGTTTTGCTTTAATAATAAATAAATATATATATGCTGATTAATAACATTGATTACGGACAGAGCTAAATTTGGATCAGAATTCTTCACTGTATACTGATATACAATCAATATGATCTAAGTGAAATCAAAGCCTTATATTATGCGTGTTTGCAGAGGAGATTATGTCTCGTTAAATATATGGGGCTATGAATTTATTGATAGACCTGCGTATGCATATGTTGTGTTAGTATATTACCCAATATAACATTACTTGAAGTAAAATGTAGTTCCCTTAAACATCAATAGATTTTGATTAGTTCTTTGCATAAACCAAAACATGACATTTGTCTTAGTGGGAAGGGGATTAGAATGAATCCGACAGAATGTGGTGGAGATGTGAGGAACACAAGAACAAAACTCAGACAAAAGTGTGTAGGATATATTTCGCTAGAGCATTGAGCTCGGCATCATCAGTCGTTTTACAAAATATATCCTACACACTTTTGTCTGAGTTTTGTTCTTGTGTTCCTCACATCTCCACCACATTTGTCTCGGTGTACAAATATATTCTGTCTCGTGTAGAGCCTGTGAATAAACAGTATGTCCAGATTCTAGAAAGGATGCAACATAAAGTCATCCGTGTCTGGCTATTAGTTAAGGCAACTATTGTAATTTCATAGCGAGAGTTAGGCTTTAGTCACTGTTTATTTCCATCAAAATGGCTTAGGAACTTTCCAGCCCGATAGACGTATTGATAAATTCATGGATTGTAAAGATAAGATAGAATCGAATTACCCTTCAGCTGTAATGGCTCAGTTTACTTGGACTTTGTTTTTAACTCCAACTAATACAATAAACAGACAAATTGCCTCCCTTGTAAATTCTATCCTCTAGGGGCGCTAACAAAAACTTCAATATTCTACAGATGTTTACAAAAGGAGAGTGAACTTGCTAAACTTGGTTCAATGTTTCTGTTTGCACTGATTCGAGGTTTACCAAAATAATTTGATCTCGTTGGGAATATAATAATCTATGGAGGCACGTGAAGTAATGGTTATTGTCGTGGGAAATGGGCTCGGCAACGCGAGTTCAAATCCTAGACGAGGCTGGTTGCATTTCGCGTAGCGTTATTAGTATTTGTAAAGGTGTGCATCCAACTATTCCCCCTCCAACTATGGGTAAATTGTAGAGCAGAAGGGGTAGGGTAAGTTTTATAATTTTTTCAATCTAAAAATCTTCTGTTAAAACAACAGGATATTGACAGTGTAAAAGAAAAACATGTCCTTTCTTAATCGAGATCAAAAAGGGGTGCCTAAAGGTCCAGAAAATCTGAATTCAGACCTGTTAAAATCCGCTTAACAAATTGACCTTATGTCCCATCCTGCTCTGGGTTGGTAAATATATATACTAATTTATGTTTAAAACAAAAGTAACTTCCTCTTAGCATCCAGAGCAGTAAAAGCCTGTCGACGAAACATAGAATACGCTGACTGTATCGGCTTGCAGAGGAGAAACACACACACACGCACTCACAATATTGCATAATATATGGTAAGGCTCCAGTTCTGGACATCTGGGGAGTATAGACTCACCTCTTCATTGTCATTACTCCCAGGTTCACTCTGATGCGGGGAGTAATGGTAGTGGTTGACTTATTTGGTCCCAAACGGTGTTCTTTGGTAGCTACTTTGCACTCGTAGCATTGGTCTACTGTTTGATCTCTACCATATGATTCATCCACGGAAACCATTGTCTCTCTCGGATCATTTTGCTTTGTCTTTATGTATACTCTGATTTGTAGTTAATATTTTTATAAACAAAATAAGTATATAAACGTTAATATTTTTATAAACAAAATAACTATATAAAAATAAGACATAATTAACTGGTCGGTTTCAGCGGCAGTTACAAGTGGTTGACCTTATTGGTCACAATCGGTGTTCTTTAGTAGCTATTTTGCACTCGTAGCATTGGTCATCTGTTTGGTCTACCATGTGATTCATCTTCGGAAACCATTATCTATTTGTTCTTCTAAGCTACCCCTTCTTTACTACTTGTTTCTATGGTTCTCTGGGATAACGATCCTGTCATGATGATAAAAGTCTTTCTTTGGATGTTAGTGCCTTGCAGTTTAGCACAGCTCAAACTTTCTCAGGATTCGGGTTTAAGCCTTGTTTTTATTACAAGTGTCCAAAGAGAGTGATTTCTCTTATTCCGAATTCACTTTCTCCCGGTTTAACCCATATTCCTTCGCTCATTGTAAACTTTTCTGTGGGGTTCTGTTGTACTTTTGATCTTTCTCTCCTAGTAGGAGGTTGTCGCATTGATTCAAGATCAGTGGAATGGCTCCAAATATGCGGAACATAACTCTCACAAACACTTCTTGCAATGATCTTGCACTAAATATTAAGCATTTTGACCAGTAGTTTCGCCGGTATGTACTCAATGGGGCTATTTTTCTCGATTCTTTATCCCCCCGGACTTTAGGACTTAGAATTGTATGGATGCAGAGGATTAGGACCTCCCAAAAAGGAATGTTCTTGTCATAGCCCAAAACTACATCTGATGGCGAGGTTCCAGTTACGGAGATCTGGGAAAAGCGGAGTCACTTCATTGTCATTACTCCCAGGTCTACTTTGAACCGGGGTGCTAATAACTGTTAGGGTCCTATCTATTGGTTAAATAGATATGTTTCAAAATTATTAGAATTTCTAAGCAAAAAGAACTATTAAACAGCAACTGTACAAAAGTGTTAATATGAACGTACAATGAACTAGATGTTAGATACTTATGAGCCATTCTGTAGCCTTTAAGCAAGAGTGCTTGTCCAGTGGAAGTGGATCCTTGGTAATCCTCTGATAAATAATCGTTTGGTTCTTCTGGTAAAGAATCTTGAGTATTATTAGTCCCTTCTCAATGAGTGCTAATAGAACTATGGCCAGTATCAGTGTTTAAGTAGTGTATCGGCCACACAGTATGGCTAATGATTGGTGAAGGAATAAACCACGTGACCACGGCTAGTCTATAAATTCAGGTCGGGAATTTGAGCACACCCAATCCACAAATATTCCAACACTAGATTCCCTAAAATCTTTTGCATAAGATAACCCTATACGGAATTTACATTCCGTATAAACACATCAATCAATCTCAGAATCAGTGTAAGACGTCTTGCTTTTTTGCTATTTTACATTGTTTCACCACTTTCTCGTTAAGGGTTTTCTTCTTTTTCGTTATGGATTTTGAAGCGAGCTAATGCATTTTTCTTTGCCCGCCTCCATAAAAAGTATAAATTCACTTTCTTTTTTTTGAGAGAAGTAAAATTATGTGTCACATGTGTAAGAGGGTGTACGTGGGGCGTAATAGATATATTTTGTAGGAAATGGAAAAATTGGCATCCGAGTTCAAATCCTGAAACTAGGCTGAGTGCATCACATTCTGTTCTCGCTACGCTTTAGGGAAGGTAGGAATCCATCTTCTTCGCCCACCCACCTCAGCCATTGTGAATTTGTCATAAATGTCTGAGTATAAAGTTCAAGAAATATGGTTATTAAAATTAAGTCAAATAAGTCTGTTTGAAAATCAGTTAATATTAGATACGAAGGCATGAAACCATACAGAGCCTCTCGTAGTGTAACAGTTATCGTCATAGTCCAAATATACTTGTGACTCATAAGTTCTAATTACTGGACTGAGGCCTGTTTGCATTTTTCAATTATAAAGGTACTGATTGTTAACAATTCTTTATGGTGCAATTCCTTTAAATCTTATTGAGCAAGAGGCTATTATGGTCACTAACTGGAAGAAATACCTTGACGTAACTTCTGGTAAATGAATCCTACAGTTATTGTAAGTTCCTATCGTCGAATGCCGTTTTTGCAAGTGGACCATGAAAGTATCAGTGTTTAAGTTAACGTGAATTCAGCGATAATAATGAAGCATGAATATAGATTGGCTGGAGAATAAACGACGAAGACTACGTCACAGATCCTTAGTAATTTAGGAGAATATAGTAGCACACCTTATATGCAAATATATATTATAATATTAATAAGAAAAACCCACCCCTTGGGAAAGGTATGAATTCTACTCTCCTCAGCTATGGGTTAAATTAACCTTGGTTAGGCAACCGTGTCTTAGAACGTGTACAAAACCCTGTCGAAACCAACAGCACCGCTAAATGAATAGACAAATTGGTTCACAACTCCTTGTCGGTGCGGGGAGAGTTGGTATAATGATATATATGCAAATGATAATTATAAAACATACTGATTTACCTTGGGATAAAGAATTAATGCATTCGCAATTTATTCTCCACTCACTAGCTATGTGTCAGACAATAGTAGGGAAAAAAACTAGGACGAACTTTAATCCTGGTATGAGAAATTGGTCTAGAGGATAAAGAAAAAGCTCAAATCTGAGATGCAAAACCATGGAATTATAGAATTAAAGTATATAATAATAATAACTAGAATACGTATCATTTTCACAACAACCACACACTCGCGGATGATGAGCAGATTAGTTGACAACAGGTCAATTCTACACTTAAGCAGGCAGCTATCAACACGCCGTATATGAAACTTACAGCAGGTTTAATCCACTTCCACTAAACATAGACGGTTGCCTTAACCAAGGTTAAAGGAACACCAGTTACTACCCCTACTAGTTACCACCATTCTACGTAGGTGAGAGTTTAGAATTCCATATCAACTTCTCAAGTCAGGTGAATATTAGTGACTGTAAGTTGAAAATTACATACTAACGATCCTCAGTGTGAAGATTTAACATCGCGGCGACAATAATCCATTTTCTATGTAATAGTAACCTAAATATAACAACTAATCGCTAATCGACATAAATATACCACCGCTTAAGAAAATTACCTCTTTTAATAAGCCCTGCCTGGTGAGGATATGAGGATCGTATGAAGTGAATACAAACCTCTATGCGCACATAAGTTATTATGCATCAGCTAGTACATTTCCTAGACATATGTGTAGTTACGAAAAGTATTCTTTTTTTCTATATTTATAATTAAGCAAAACGAATGCTCTGAGATTTGTTTGGCACCTTTGTGAGAATCAAATTCCAAAATCAGTTAGTAAGTGATCTGGCAAGACTCCTTTGTTAAGCATTATATGCCAACTCAACGTGCTCTCCTTGTTGTTCCACCTACCTTGATAATTGAACTGCCAAAGACTCGAATATATGACCAAGTTAGGAATAGAGTCAATCATGGTTGCAGCCACAAAAAAATGAAAAGTTGACGATGGCAAGACGAAAGTAAATATAGCAATAAAATTGTAAGTTAATTATGTACTATAATTAATAACATCCTCTCGCCACAAATATTTCCAGGAATTTAGAATATGCGCTGATGCAATTCCTTATTCTAACGAAATTCTAATCCGATGGTGTTTTATCTGTACTCCTAAAAAATTATTAATATGCTATTATTTATACATTTTTCTTTTTTTCTCATAATATCATCTACTCTACTGCTTAAAAAAAAATTAATTATTGCATTTGCTCGGTTCTTAGTTTGAAAAAGAAACACAGCGATAACCTATTGTCCTCATCTAATTATATATTATATAGTATATAATATATATATTATTAAGATATATATGTGATGTATTGTAATACCTATAATCAGTGAAGAATAAATTGGTGGTTATCAAATTCACAGGTTCAAAATAAAGTGTTGTACGTGTGTGTATGTGTTATCAGAACAACATGTACTTTACTCGAATCTATCAGTACGTAATAATGAAAAACGCATAAATTAGATGAACAAAACAAGAATAACACTAACGATTACTACACATATACACACTAACACACACACATCGACGCATCCACACTCACACGTAACTCACTATTAAATACACTCGGTTACATCACAGTGAAACCCAATATGAAAACGATTATAATCTACTCACATATTATCTCAATTCAGTCTCTCTCTCTCTCTCTTCTCTCTCTCTCTCTCACATCAACACATCACATCACAACATACAATACACACCAACACATCACACCCTACGGTAAGATGAAAATGTCCTCGAACCAACCAACGTCATACCTTCAACCGATATTATCTACAACAGCAATGTTTCCATACTATCATCGAACAATTTCTTAAGAGCGCTAATTTTCATACAAACCTTTAATAGCTCAAATACTGAATCATGCGAAATTTCTCCTTATTATTCTGTTGAAGAAATCGTATCTACTGTTCCTCTATATCATATAACCAGAAGAGGCTAAGCAAGAAATCTACTTAACAGAATTCGAAATCTCATCGTGTCAGCGTGTCTTAAGTAACTATCACTCGCGTATTTCATATAGAACCTGGTTCTTGTAGAGGATATTAGCGACTATATTACATAGCTCTCCGTGGATTCATTCTTACCATTTAATTTGCCTCTTACTTCACACACCTAACAACACACTACAACACTACACAAACACACATAATATATATATATATATATATATAATATTATATATTATTAATTATATATATTATAATAATATAGTAGTAAGAATAAATAATGTATAATTGCTTGCTGGTGAAAGATGTGTCGTGATATGGTAATAGATGTTATATAAGTGAACATTGTGCGTTTATATAAAAAACAATGGTAATTTGAAATACAATCAAAAGTGTTATGTTTCAACTACCTTCATAGAAACCTAAAAAACCACACATGACGTATTCGCCCAGCTGCCCATCCTACAACCACTATGTATCTCCTGTAACGCACCGCGCGCAAGACACATCCCATCTAACAAGCCATATATATATATATAACCATAATGTATATATATATGTGTTGTCGGCCTCGTGGTGTGTGTGTAGTGTGTGTTGTGTGTGTGTGTGTGATCTGTGTGTGGTGCATCCCATTTCCTATTTAATTTTCTTATCAAATACACCAAAGATCGATGAACCTACGCTTTAATTATTTCTACTGAACCGAACATACTAGAATAATATTACTAGCTAAAATTTCAATATCAGACTTGAAATTATGCTATCCATAAAAACCGAGAATTCAAAAATTACGCTTTTCTATATATGATAAAATAAATCCTATAAATAGAGTAGTACTTAATTATATATAATATATGTAGATAAAGTATATTACTATATATATATCAACCCCTCCGCCACTCAATGTCTAGTATTCAATACAAAGTCATTTTAGGTACAGTAAAAGCTTGTTTTAATTTCAAAAGTTTAACACATCTCCTAAGTCAGGTTGGCTAGCCAAGAACTAAAAACCCAGGATCTTTCACTAAAATCTATTAAAATCACTTAGATGTGTAACCATAAAGACAGATTAATTTGATCTTTAATTTTCTAAGAGCATTAAATAGCGATATGAATTCTGCAAAATACAGACTCATCCCGCGATCCGATCTCGGGTCGCTTGATATCTCGATATTCACACGAAGATAACCGATGATATTAAGTTTACAATGAGATTTCCTCTAAGAACTCTCAAAAATAAATAATGTGCAATGAGTAATGAACAGTATATGATAGAGATGTATTGTATATATGGTGGGGAATAATGCTGCGCACATAGTAAATGTTTGTATTTTGGTTATTAAAGTACAATGCTATAGAGTTTATGGTAACAAATAATACCTATAATGTCCGTTTTGGTGTATCTTTTTTTCTTTCCCTGTTTTTAAAATTATTTTATTTTCCTTTTTACCATTTTTTATATTTGATCCAATTGTGCTATACTGAATTTATAGATTTATTTTTATCTTCATTTTCATCGCAGTTTTTTTTTTCATTTAAGAGAATTCCCTTGTTATTAGATTTATATCCCAATATTCATTAAGTCCCATATAGATTTTGTCTATCTATCTATCTTATCTATGCATTCCATGATTGATGATTCAACAGCATGCTTACTTTGTGTGAAATTAAGCTAAGCTTAGAAGATGATTAGTTAGTAAGTTCGATCCTTGCTTAGAAGCTGGTAAAAACTACGGACAATAATTCTGGCCGTGTTTATAATTATTATTAGCGAGCTTGGTTATCATATCATTTTCTACTGAATTCGATTCTCAACAGGGTGCCCATTCTACTACTGGCTTAATGTTAAAACTAAATCTCGCTTTAGTTAAATGGCACTAAATTCAGTTTCGAGATCTGCTGAACTTGTGTTCACATTTAAAATAACCTTTGTTAGACATCATTTTCTTTTACCAATATAACTATTAAAAATCAAATTAATTAAGTTAAAACGAAATATTTTATTTTTATTTTTTTATATTTTATCTTTTATCTTTTTTTTCTTTTATTTTTATTTTTTAATTTTTTTTTCGGTGTGAATGTTTTCCTTCTTTTTCTATGTAAATATTTTTATTCAGATGAGAAAAAGTGACTTTTCTGTTAAGTAAGTATATGTTATGCGTTTGTTCCCAGAGTTTTGATGCAACATAATAACAGTAAATTTCTAACCAAAGGAAACAATTAATATAATTTAATTAATAGTAATAGTGAAATATTGAAGCCTGATATAAGAATTATATCGTACTAACCTGATTAAATTACTTTAATAATGTATGACTATAAGAAGTAATCACTAAAATAGAGAATAGTCCTCCAGGGCTCCCGCCGGGACGCAGGGCGGAAACTGATTACGTGTCCAGGCCGTGTATGATGCAATGACTGATTTGTGGATATGCGTCCTACCCCTGGGTACGCATCTGCTCAAGGTGCATTAACTGTTCAGTCGTTTAACTGAATGAGCTCTCACGGTTAAGGGGGACGACTTACTGCCAGTATGTGAAGTTCGGTTTAGCTTATTTGTTTAGAACGGCCATAAATACATTAAAAACCGATGAAACTTCCTGATATCATCAATTAACGGTAGTAGTAAAGTTATGTGTGATTCATGCATGGATCTGTTAAATAGATGGTCCGCAAGTATTTTAGGGAGTTGGCAGCGACGATGAGGTTGGTCAACGCTGATACAACATACATGGCGGGAAAACGTATTCATGTTTCTACTTGTGCGACATTTCATTGTTTAAAGTCAGTAAAACGTGAGGTCTCTCCTAACTCGGTCTGGGTGACCCTGTCTACATTAAGTTCCGTTGGGATGCGGCCTTTGTCCATCCCCTGACATGCGTCTAAGTTTCGAACACAAGGCGTTTCTCTTGCAGATGATGGCGGGCATTGCTGTTTATGTTTGGTGGCTCGTTTCGCGTGCATCGCGTCTGTGTGATTGTGTGGCACTTCGGTCCTGCTAGCGAATATGCGAATAGTAAATCGTGAGTTCGTAAGGCATCTGATGGTGGAAGCTTAGTCCAGTTTCTTCACGTGGCGTAGTAAGTACGTGATTCCAGGTCTTCGCTAATCTGTATAGAGATACTAAGAACACACGCTCTGTTAGACGGCAGTTCTGGTCTCTTGGAAGGCTGACATTGTCCCATAATCTCTCAGTGGTGTTCAGTTATAAGAATATTACAGGCATCATATATATATAAGTAAAATGTATAGCGTGCACATTGGATAAAATGTGACTGTCATGCATATAAGAATAACATATATATTGTATGTTTATGCTGATCACGAACAAAACTCTGACAATAAGTCAATGTGTACATGATACGAATTAACTCATATACGTTATAGTAAATGGAATCTCTACCTATAGATAAACAATTAGTTAGTGGTTCAAATATTGAATTAAATTTTACGTAGTAAAAAATTATAACTTGTGCATGATAATGGAATATATTGGGTATTATAAATATAGATATATTTACTCTGTACGTAATAATAATTTATCAATATATATATGTTAATAATAGTTAATTGGCTAAGCACATAATGGATATATTATACTCTATATAATAAGAATTAAGTAGTTTATTTACAAATAAGAATAAAATGTATATATTAAGAATAAACAGAACGTGATAAGTAGTATAGAGTGGATCTAGTGGAGTGTCATGTTAAACGAAGCGGTTGTTACTCCATTACTCCCTAAAGAATCAGAAGGCTGGATCTTTACCCCTATGTAGTTCATTCCTAGGATTCTACCTATACATCTGATGAGGCCTTATAGCGTCCTTTGCAGAGACTGCTAAGTAATCGTAATTCTCACAGGAAGCCGTACATTTGGATTTAACGGTAGTAAACCGACTATGAAGACACAAACTAATTAAATTAATATCTGGACTCATAATGAGATTAAATTCTAGTAGTATAACATGAGGTTCGTCTTTTTTTTATGACAGGTAGAGACAACAGAAAATCTCACAAAATGACGCTTGTTGGAATATTTTACGCTGAAAATCGATACATCTGTTAATTGATAAAATTGATTAAGTCCACCTCGGACAGGGATTTATGTACGTTAAAGGAAGAATAGAAGTTATGTGATAAGCGGTTATGTATCACTATATGAAACTGTGGTGATGATTATACAATATAATGGATATGGTTAACGGAATGATGTTTAACAAAGGTGTATTAGATACGTGTAAGGAAACAAAAACGATGTTTTAGAACAATATGCCAAGAACTGTTGCAATAACAATGTTGTCATACTTAAGTGTTATTGTATCGATCAATACATTTTAGGAAAGTGTTGCTCTTCTGAACTTTCCACAGGGAAAGCCACTTCCTGCGTTAAAACATGTTTGGATAATGACATTAAAATTACCTAAGTTGATATCGATATGAAACGCGTGCCAGTATACTGGGCTCTGGGAATGTGGAGTACTGCCTTCAGTGACCAATTATTACCCATGGTCAGTCTATCCCCATGCCCACCGACTCGGGAATTGCTTAAAGTACTCCGGTTTATATCGATAATCAATTCTATTGAGTAGTTATGCATTGATGTTTATAATTATCCTGTATTATTTAACAGGATTATCTGCGTTATTCGGATTATTTTTCCACATCCTTATGTTATCTGTAAACAACGTTCGGTACTGATATGCCTTGCTCTCAAGGATATTTCCTTGTCAGTACTCAGGTGAACCTATCTCGGATCTGCTGGAACTTTTGATTTTCGCTGACTTCTGGAACCTTTAAAGTGTTTTCGAGTGGTCCGGAACTTTCTATTGTCGTAGTCGGGGGCCGGTCACGTGGAACTTTGTAACCCTAACCCATTCATCTCCCAGTCCACAATGGTGTGAGGTGTATTTATGCCTGTTCTCATTCTATAACGAACTGAACATAGCTGGAGCGTAGGATTGTGTTAATCGATGTTTCTATGTTACTGTGACCCTGCTCTAGGGATTGAACTGAACCAGAGTATAATCTGTCACTAAATAGGAAATCTGTACCATAAGCTTAACTAGAACCTCATCTAGAATAACATAATCTATACGCGTACTAGCATAATTAAACCGCTCTCGGGTTGGGGATAAAGTTAAACTTTTGAAAAATATAGCCCTGCGCTCGGATAGTGGATAAAATCTAAATATCAGAAGGTAATACGGGTAGTATCTAAGTAAAATTAATTATGTAATTAAAGTAATGCAAAACCATATACTCAATGCTCGAATAATTTATGCAAAAACTTTTAAAGGACGTACTAAAATCAATTTAATCATCGTTTAGTAATTAAAATCATCAAATTCATTAAAGGAGTAAAAAAATTAAACAATTGGAAAAGAAATTAGGGAAAGTTAACTTTTCTACACCAATTTTTTTTTTCCTGAAATAATATTTAATAATAAAATTAAAATTTCAATTTATCAAGAATTAAACAATTAACTATACAAAATGATTTTTTTTATTGTTTTGATTATTTCTTAAAAAAATTTGAAATAAAAAAGATAACCATCACCTTATTATTTACATTTAACAAACATTTAGTTATGTGTAAAATTAAAAAAAAAAAAAAAAAAAAAAAAAACAATTTTAATTATAAAAATAGAATAGAGTAATGATACTTTAAATAATTTTAAATGCTAAATAATATTATGTATATATTTAGTATTTTCTTTTGATACGTGGTGTGGAAATAAATAAATGGATCTAAATTTATAGATTTCATTTTCAATCTAAATTTTATTTGGTTAACAATTCTTGTAAAACTGATTTAAATTCTAGAAAATTTTCTTCAAT
>CM042147.1:69795686-69839795 GCA_023376005.1 Doryteuthis pealeii | reverse complement strand
AAGGAGCTGAGTAGACTATCTTCCTGTCTAGTGCTATTGAAAAAGAGGATAGACTCCCTGCGGTTGGCTGGATACCGACTATAGGCCACGCCTACGACTTTACTTACCTTATAATATATAACATATATATATTAACAATGCTCCAGGAAAGCAAATTTCAATCTAAATCTACGCCTGAGCAAAGCTAATTGATCCCCACATGCTCACTGTTATAGTTGTGGCGTATCAGACATGGTGTTAACGTCTTGTCGGTGTCCGAGTAGTCGTTCTGCGTTGGCTGGGTTCCCAGTTTCGATTTTTGTTCGGAGGAAATCGTAGGTATATAAACCGCTTGATGCTGACTTAAATTGAAGCAGCTGTACGGTGTTTCCATCTCGCGTGCATTATTGCCGAGGTTACTTTATCATGATTATTTTTCAATAATTATCGAATTTCATACAATATACGCATTGTAATTGCCTTAAAAATTATAACAATAATATTACTTTACTTAACACATGCTCCAAAAAGCAAATTTTTTTAATTATATATATAATATATATATATATAATGTTATATATATATATATATATATATGTGTGTGATCGTGTGTGTGTGTGAAGGTAAAATGATATGAATCGATAATATGTGTAAAGAAAGTTTTGTAGAAAAAAACAACAAGATGTTTAAAGTTTTGCTGACAGAAATCTGTTTCAACATTATTGAGATTATCTTTATCAAGCAACATTGTAAACGGAAGACTAAAAAATATATCATAATCACGCAGGCGCAGAACGCTCTCGAACAGTTACCGGAATTTTCCAAAATAATTTTTAAAAATGCGTATTTTATGTTTAGAAATTAAAATTAAATGTTATTTTTTTAAATTATAAGCATTTTTTATCATTTAAAAGCTCAAAAGAGTTTGCAGTGTAAAAGGTATATATATATGTATCAAAAATGTCAAGAAAAAATGTTCCGGCTAGGAAACAAAATTTTTAAAAATATAATTACGTCCAACAGTACAATCGATGAAGATGGAAAATTTCAGCATTCTGTAATGATGACAATTTCGTATGTCGGGATCCGTATTATATTCGAAATTTGAGCCTCGGCTGATATAATTTAAATGATTTCCAATTTGGTTTTTTTCTGGTGGACAGTATGAAGGTAAAATGGATATGAATCAGACAACATGTGCTAGAAAGTTTTTTGTAGAAAAAAAACAAGATGTTTAAGTTATTGCTTTATTAATAAATAAATATATATATGCTGATTAATAAATTGATTACGGACAGAGCCTAAATTTGGATCAGAATTCTTCACTGCTATACTGATATACAATCAATATGATCTAAGTGAAATCAAAGGCCTTTATATTATGCGTGTTTGCAGAGAGAGATTTATGTTCTTCGTTAAAATATATGGGCTTATGAATTTATTGACAGACTTACGTATACATACGTTGTGTTAGTATATTACCCAATATAAAATTACTTGAGGTAAAATGTAGTTCCTTAAACATCAATAGCTTTTGATTAGTTCTTGTATAACCAAAACATGGCATTTGGCTTAGTGGAAGAGGATTGGAATTAAATCCGACAGAATGTGATAGAGATGTGAGGAACACAAGAACAAAACTCAGACAAAAGTGTGTACGAAATATTTCGCTAGAGCATTGAGCTCGGCATCATCAGTCGTTTTTGAAAATATATCCTACACACTTTTGTCTGAGTTTTGTTCTTGTGTTCCTCACATCTCCACCACATTTGTCTTGGTGTAAAAATATCTTCTGTCTCGTGTAGAGCCGGTGAATAAACAGTATGTCCAGATTCTGGAAGGATGCAACATAAAGTCATCCGTGTCTGACTATTAGTTAAGGCAACTATTGTAATTTCATAGCGAGAGTTAGGCTTTAGTCACTGTTTATTTCCATCAAAATGGCTTAGGAACTTTCCAGCCCGATAGACGTATTGATAAATTCATGGATTGTAAGATAAGAATAGAATCGAATTACCCTTCAGCTGTAATGGCTCAGTTTACTTGGACTTTGTTTTTAACTCCAACTAATACAATAACAGGACAAATTGCCTCCCTTGTAAATTCTATCCTCTAGGGGGCGCTAACAAAAACTTCAATAATTCTACAGGATGTTTACAAAAGGAGAGTGAACTTGCTAAACTTGGTTCAATGTTTCTGTTGCACTGATTCGAGGTTTACCAAATAATTTGATCTAGTTGGGAATATAATAATCTATGGAGGCACGTGAAGTAATGGTTATTGTCGTGGGAAATGGGCTCGGCAACGCGAGTTCAAATCCTGGACGAGGCTGGCTGCATTTCGCATAGCGTTATTACTATTTGGAAAGGTATGCATCCAACTATTCCTTCTCCAACTATGGGTAAATTGTAGAGCAGAATGAGGATTAGTCTAGGAGTCGGACCAGTTTTTTATAATTAATATTTTTCATTTATCAATAAGGAAGGATTCTTAGGGTAGGGCTTAGGGTTAGGGTAACTTTTTTTTAAATCTAAAAATTTCTGGGATATTGACGTGTAAAAAACCTGTCCTTTCTTAATCGAGATCAAAAAGGGGTGCCTAAAGGTCCAGAAAATCTGAATTCAGACCTGTTAAAATCCGCTTAACAAATTGACCTTATGTCCCATCCTGCTCTGGGTTGGTAAATATATATACTAATTTATGTTTAAAACAAAAGTTACTTCCTCTTAGCATCCAGAGCAGTAAAAGCCTTGTCGACGAAACATAGAATACGCTGACTGTATCGCTTGCAGAGGAGAAAAACCTACACACACACGCACTCACAAATATTGCATAATATGGTAAGGCTCCAGTTCTGGACATCTGGGGAGTATAGACTCACCTCTTCATTGTCATTACTCCCAGGTTCACTCTGATGCGGAGTAATGGTAGTGGTTGACTTTATTGGTCCCAAACGGTGTTCTTTGGTAGCTACTTTGCACTCGTAGCATTGGTCTACTGTTTGATCTACCATATGATTCATCCACAGAAACCATTGTCTCTCTCGGATCATTTGCTTTGTCTTTATGTATACTCTGATTGTAGTTAATATTTTTATAAACAAAAAACTATATAAAAATAAGACATAATTAACTGGTCGGTTTCAGCGGCAGTTACAAGTGGTTGACCTTATTGGCCACAATCGGTGTTCTTTAGTAGCTATTTTGCACTCGTAGCATTGGTCATCTGTTTGGTCTACCATGTGATTCATCTTCGGAAACCATTATCTATTTGTTCTTCTAAGCTACCCCTTCTTTACTACTTGTTTCTATGGTGTCTCTGGGATAACAATCCTGTCATGATAATAAATGTATTTCTTTGCATGTTATTGCCTTGCAGTTTAGCACAGCTCAAATTTTCTCAGGATCAGGATTTAAGGCTTGTTTTTTTGACAAGTGTCTAAAGAAAGTGATTTCTCTCATTCCGAATTCACATTCTCTCGGTTTAACCCGTACTCCTTCGCTCATTGTAAACTTTTCTGTAGGGTTCTGTTGTGCTCTTGATGTTTCTCTCCCAGTAGGAGGTCGTCGCATTTATTCAAGATCAGTGGAATGGCTCCAAATATGCGGAACATAGCTCTAACAAACACTTCTTGCAATGATCTTGCACTAAATATTAGGCATTTGGACCTAAATGCCTAATATGGAATATTAGGCAGTTTCGCCGGTATATGCTGAATGGGGCTATTTTTCTCGATTCTTTATCCGCCCGGATTTTAGGACTTAGAATTGTATGGCTGCAGAGGATTATGACCTCCCAAAAAGGAATGTTCTTGTTATAGCCCAAAACTACATCTGATGGCGAGATTCCAGTTACGGAGATCTGGGAAGTGTGGAGTCACTTCTCCATTGCCATTACTCCCAGGTCTACTTTGAATCGCTAGTAACTGTTAGAGTCCTATCTATTGGTTAAATAGATATGTTTCAAAATTATTCGCATTTGTAGACAAAAAGAACTCTTAAGCAGCAACTGCACAAAAGTATTAATACGAACATACAATGAACTAGATGTTAGAATCTTATGGACCATCCTGTAGCCTTTAAGCAAGAGCGCTTGTCCAGTGGAATTGGTAATCCTCTGATAAAGAATCATTTGGTTCTTCTGGTAAAGAATCTTGAGTATTATTAGTCCCTTCTCAATGAGTGCTAATAGAACTATGGCCAGTATCAGTGTTTAAGTAGTGTATCGGCCAACAGTATGGCTAATGATTGGCGAAAGAAATAAACCACGTGACCACGGCTAGTCTATAAATTCAGGTCGGGAATTTGAGCACACCCAATCCACAAATATTCTAACACTAGATTCCCTAAAATCTTGGCATAAGATAACCCTATACGGATTTACATTCCGTTAAAACCAATCAATCAATCAGAATCAGTAAGACGTTTTTTTTTGCTATTTTACATTGTTTCCCACTTTCTCGTTGAGGGTTTCTTTTTTTCGTTATGGATTTTTGAAGCGAGCTAATGCATTTTTTTCTTTGCCGCCTCCATAAAAGTATAAATTCACTTTCTTCTTTTCGAGAGAAGAAAGTATGACACATTGTAAGAGGTGTAAGTGGCGTAATAGATATATTTGTAGGAAATGGAATTGGCATCCCGAGTTCAAATCCTGAACTAGGCAGAGTGCATCACATTCTGTTCTCTTACGCTTTAGGGAAAGTAGGAATCCATCTCTTCTTCGCCCACCCACCTCAGCCATTGCTGAATTTGTCAAAGTCCTGAGTATAAAGTTCAGAAACATGGATTAAAATTAAGTCAAATAAGTCTGTTTGAAAATCATTAATATTAGATACGAAGGCATGAAACCATACAGAGCCTCTCGAGTGTAACAGTTATCGTCATAGTCAATATACTGTGACCTAAATTCAATTCTTGGACGAGGCTGTTTGCATTTCATATAGTACTGATTGTTACAATCTTATGGGCCATCCTTTAATCTTTGAGCAAGAGCGTTTGTCCAGCGGAAATCCTTGGTAATCTTCTGGTAAAGAATCCTCAGTATTGTAAGTTCCTTCGTCAATGGTTTACATGTGGATCATGAAAGTATCAGTGTTTAAGTAGTGAATCAGCCACGCATTATGGCTGTTGATTGGCTGGAGGAATAAACCATGTGACCTCGTCCAGTCTATAAATTTAGGAGGGGAATGTAGCACACCTTATATGCAAAAATATTAATACCCTTGGGAAAGGTATGGATTCTACTCTCCCTCCAGCTATGGTCTAGGGAAGGAAACCTCTGAATTCAAACCTGTCAAACTCCGCTTAAGAAATTGACATTGTGTCACATCCTTGTCGTGCGGGGGAGTTGGTAAATATATATATGCAAAAATATTAAAACACTGATACCTTTGGGAAAGTTATGCATCCAATTATTCTCCCTCCAGCTATGTGTCAAATAATAGGAAAACTGGACACTTTAATCTTGGTATGAGAAATGGTCTAGAGGAAGAAGCACTCTGAATGCAAACCTAATATATATATATATATATATATATATATATATAT
Source organism: Doryteuthis pealeii (assembly GCA_023376005.1). Taxonomy (NCBI): domain Eukaryota; kingdom Metazoa; phylum Mollusca; class Cephalopoda; order Myopsida; family Loliginidae; genus Doryteuthis; species Doryteuthis pealeii. Next base: position 69,834,270 of record CM042147.1, on the reverse strand, counting down.
ATATATACCCAACCCCTCCGTATGAGCAGGATGTGACACAAGGTCAATTTCTTAAGCGGAGTTCAACAGATTTGAATTCAGAGTTTTCCTTCTCATAGACCGGTTGCCTAACCAAGGTTAAAGAACCCAGTCTGCCCTACTAGTTACCCATAGCTAGAGGGAGAGTAGAATTCATACCTTTCCCAAGGGTATTAGCTCTAAGTGAAATGCAATTACCACGTCCAGGATTTGAACTCGGGTCGACGAGTCCATTTCCCATGAATATAACCATTACACCACGCAAACCTAATATACCCCGCTTAAGAATTTACCTTTAATAAAGTGCCTGGGGGGATATGAGGATCGTATGAGGATCGAACCCATTTCGCAATAGTAATTGATCAGCTAGATACATTTCCTAAGCATTGTAGCACGAAAGATTCTTTTTTTTTCTTTTTTAAGCAAACGTTGCTTAGATTTGTGGCACCTTGTGAGAATCAAATTCCAAAATCAGTAGTGAGTGATCTGCAAGACTCCTTTGTTAAGCATTATTCCACTCAACGGCTCCTGGTGTTCTGACTGCAAAGACAATTAGAAAGTTAGATAGCGTCAATCATTGGCTGCAGCACAAAAAAATGAAAGTTGACGATGGCAAGACGAAAGTAAATATAGCAATAAAATTGTAAGTAATTATTATATATTAATAACTCTCGCAAAATATTCCAGAATTAGAATGGTGAACTGATTCCTTATCTAACGAAATTCAACCCGAGGTTTTTATCTGTACCGAAAAATTATTAATATTAGCTATTGATTTATACATTTTCTTTTTCTCATAAATCATCATTCTCTCACGCTTAAAAAAAAATTAATATTGCATTTGCTTCGGTTTCTAGTTTGAAAAAGAACACAGCGAACCTATTGTCCTCATCTAATATATATATATATATATATATATATATATATATATATATATATATGTGATGTATGTAATATAGTGAAAAATTTGAAAAATCACAGGTTCAAAATAAAGTGTGTACGTGTGTGTATGTGTACAGACACATACTTTCTCGTTCACGTACGTAAAATAAAAACGCATAAATAAATAAACAAATAAATAAAATACACACACAACACACACACACACACACACACACACACACGCTCACTTAAATACACGGTCACACAGAACCCAAATGAAAACGATTAATCTACTCACATTTCCATAGAGTCTCTCTCTCTCTCTCTCTCTCTCTCTCTCTCTCTCTCACTCTCTCTCACACACACACACAACACACACGTAAGGAATGTTCGACGTCATCCTTCAAACCCGTTTATCCCAGCGTTTCATACATTTCGAACAATTCTAAGAGCGCTAATTTTCCATTCAAAACCTTTTTAAACAAACTGATCAACAATTCTCCGTATTATTCTGTGATAAATTTTACTTTTCCTTATATCAACAAAAGGCCTGAAGAAGCTCTACTAAACATATTGAAACACTGCAGCATTGGCTGAATAAATATCACTCATTTCATTAGAACCTGTGTTCTTTCAAAATATTGCACTATATTACATACCGTCGGATTCACTTCCTTTTTTCTCTTCACACACACACACACACACACACACACACACACACATATATATATATATATATATGTATGTGTGTGTGTGTGTGTGTGTGTGTGTATAATGTTAAAGTGAACATGTGCTTTTTACATGTTTTGAAAAATCAAAAGTATTGTTCAACACCTATGAAACCTAAAACAAATGAGTTCGCAGCTGCATTACAACCAGTTTCATGTAACGCGCGCGCAGACACCCACCCACACACACCATATATATATATATATATATATATATATATATGTGTGTGTGTGTGTGTGTGTGTGTGTGTGTGTGTCTGTGTGTGTGTGCATCATTTTTTAATTTGTTCTACACCAAACGTACCAAGATTTAATTATTTCTACTGAACCGAACATTACTAGATATTATTTACTAGCTAATTCAACAGAGCTGAAATTATGTATCCAAAAAGAGAATTCCAAATTCGCTTTATATATATATATATATATATCCAACCCCTCCGCCACGGTAGTATTCAAGACGTCATTTTTAGGTACAGTAAAGCTTGTTTTAATTCAAAGTTTTCCTTCTCCTAGTCAGGTTGCCTAGCCAAGAACTAAAAAACCCAATTTTCCTACTATTAACTATTAGATGGATAAAGATCAGATTGATCTTTTTTTTTTCAAGAGCATTAAAGCGAAATGAATCGCAAACAGACTCATCCGCGATCCGAACTCGGGTCGCTGATTCCAATTCCTACGAAGATAACCGTTATCCTAGTTACAAGTCCTCAATAACCAAAAATAAAATTGCATGAATATATGAGAGATTATGTATTTTGGGTCTGCCATATATGAATTATTTTGGTTATAAAGTTACAATGCTATAGAGTATGGTAACAAATAATACCTAATAATGTCCGTTTTGGTTGTATCTTTTTTTCTTTCCCTAATTTTAAAAATTATTTTATTTTCCTTTTACCATTTTTTATATTTGCTCCATTGTGCTATACTGAATTATAGATTTATTTTGCCTTCATTTCATCTCAGTTTTTTTCATCTAAGAATTCTCCTGTTATTAGATTATATCCATATTCATTAAGTCCATATAGATTTTGTCTATCTATCTATCTATCTATGCATTCCATGATTGATTGATTTCAACGGCATGTTACTTGTGTGAAATTAAGCTAAGCTTAGAAGATGATTAATAGTAAGTTCGATCCTTACTTAGAGCTGTAAAACTACGACAATAATTCTGGCGTGTTATAATTATTATTAGCGAGCTTGGTTATCATATCATTTCTACTGAATTCGATTCTCACAGGGTGCCCTCTACTACTGGCTTAATGTTAAAACTAAATCTCGCTTAATAAATGACGAAATTCAGTTCCGAGATCTGCTGAATTGTTGTCAACATTTAAAATAACCTTTGTTTAGACATTCATTTTCTTTTACCAATAACTATAAAATCAATTAATTAAGTTAAAACGAAATATTTTATTTTATTTTTTTTTTCTTTTTCTTTTTTTCTTTTATTTTTTTATTTTTTTTTTTTTCGGTGTGAATGTTTTCTTCTTTTTCTATGTAATATTTTTATTCAGATGAGAAAAAAGTGACTTTTCAGTAATTTTATGGTTTGTTCCAAGTTTTGAAGCAGACAAAACAAATTCTAACAAAGAAACAATTATTTTTAATTAAAAAAGAATATGAAGCTGTAAAAAATATCGACAACCTGATTTATTACTTAAAATATACAAGGGTAATCCTAAAAAGTAAGACCTCCAGGGCTCCGGGACGCAGGGAAACTGATCGTGCGGCTATGTGCAATACTGTTGTGTATGCGCCTACCCCTGCTCGCATCTCGTTGCTATGTTCAGTCGTTTCTGATTGAGCTCACGATTGACGCTACTGCCAGGTGTAAAGTTCGCGTTGTTATTTGGTTTTTGAACGCAAAACACATTAAACCGATTGAAACTTATCATCAATTAACGGAAGTGTATGGTGATTCATGCATGGACGTTAAAAATGTCCGCAAGATTTGTAGGGAGTTGGCAGCGACGATGAGGTTCAACGCATCATCAACAACATGGCGACGTATTCATGTTCTCTTGCAGACATCTTTAAAGCGTAAACGTGGTCTCCCTACCGGTCGGGTGCCCTGTACTAGTTCTTTGGGGATGCGGCCTTTGTCCATCCCCTGACATGGTCAAGTCAACACAGGCGTTTCTCGCAGATGATGGCGGGCATGCTGTTTATGTTTGCTCGTTCGAGCACGTCTGTGTTGGGCACTTTGTCCTGCTAGCGAATGCATAGAATGTGGCGTAGGCATCTGAGGTGGAAGCTGTCCAGTTTCTTCACGTGGCGTGAGTACGTGATCCAGGCTTCGCTACTGTATAAGAGAGTACTAAGAACACACGCTCTGTAGACCGCAGTTTGGTTCTCTTGGTAAGGCTGACATTGTCCCATACTCGCTGGTTCAGTTATAAGAATATACAGCATATATTAAGAATATACTGCACATGATAAAATGTACTGTATGCTATAAGAACATTATGTATGCAATACGAAAAAACTCTGACAATAAGCAATTGTACATGATACGAATTAACTATACGTTATAAAAAGGAACTCTACCTAATAACAATTAAGTGTTCAAAATATGAATTAATTTTACGTAGTAAAAATTAACTGTGCATGATAAGGATTATTGGTATATAATAAGAATATACTGTACGTAATAATAATTATCAATATATATATTAATATTTAATGGTACGCCATAAGGATATACTCTATATAATAAGAATTAAGTGTTTTTAATAAGAATAAAATGTATATATTAAGAATAAACAGAACGTGATAAGTATATAGAGTGGACCTGGGAGTCATGTTAACGAAGCGGTACTCCATACTCCCTAAAGATCAGAACTGGATCTTTACCCCTATGTAGTCATTCCAAGGTTCACCTTAATTTGTAGGCCTTTACTCCTCTGCAGAGACTGCAGTTAACGTATTCCACGCCTACATTTGATTAACGGTAGTAAACGACTATGAAGACACAAACAAGTAAATATTTTGGCTAATGTAAACTTAATTTCCGGTCTCTTTTTTTATGACAGAGCAACAAAAACTCACAAATGCTGCTTGTGAAATTTACGCGAAATCGATCACTGTTAATTGAAAATTGATTAAGTCCACCTCGACAGGGATTTATTTGACGGTTAAAGGAAGAATAGAAGTTATGTTGATAGGGGAACAAAAACGATAGAACAATATGCCAAGAACTGTGCAAAACAATGTTGTCATTTAAGTTGTATCGATCAATACATTTTAGAAAGTGTGCTCTTCGACTTACCACAGGTGAAAGCCACTTCCGGTAAAACATGTTTTGGATATGACATTAAATTACCTGTGATATCGACGTGCCAGTTCTGGAGCTCTGGGGAATGTGGAGTACCCCTTCATTGCAATTATTCCCAGGCTCTCCCCCCCCCACCGACTCGGAATTGCAGTACCCGTTACGATATCAACTATGGGTTAGATGCATATGTTTAAAAATTATCCGTATTAGTATTATCTGCGTTATTCGGATTATTTTTCCACATCCTTATTGTTATCTGTACAACGTTTCGGCCGATATGCCTTCTTCAGGTATTTCTTGTCAGACTCGGGAACCTTCTCGGACTCTGGAACTTTATTTTCGGACTCGGGAACCTTGTTTTCGATCTCGGGAACTTTCTTGTCGTAGTCGGGGGCCATCACGGAACTTTGAACCTAACCCTTCATTCAGTCCACATGGGTATCCTGTTCTCATTCCGCTAACCATAGCTGGCGTAGGAGTTGTGTTAATCATTTTTCTATGTTACTGCCTCTGCTCAGGATTGAACTGGAATCCAGAGATAACTGTCACTTAGAACTGTCTTAACCTAACTAGACCTCATCTCAAACATTCATTATCCGTACTAGCATAATAAAACCGCTCTTCGGGTGGTGTAAAAATAAACTTTTGAAAAATATAGCCTGCGCGGAGTGGGATTTAAAATTCAATATCAGAGGGGTAGTATCCAAGTAAAATTAATAAATTAATTAAAGTAATAAAAAACAACAATGCCAAAATATGCCAAAAACTTTAAAAGGACGTTCAACATTTAATCATTTTAGTAATTAAAATCATCAAATTCATTAAAGGAGTAAAAAATAAACAATTGGAAAAAGAAATTAGGAAAGTTAACTTTTCTACACCAATTTTTTTTTCCTGAAATAATATTTAATAATAAAATAAAATTCAATTTATCAATGAATAAAACAATTAACTATACAAAATGATTTTTTTATTGTTTTGATTATTTCTAAAAAATTTGAAATAAAAAAGATAACCATCACCTTATTTATTTTACATTTAACAAACATTTAGTTTTAGTGTAAATAAACATTATATAAAATAGAATAGAGTAATGATACTTAAATCAATTTTTAAATGCTAAATAATACATAATATTATTTTTTTTTAATCGGGGGAAATAAAAATATCTAATTTATAGATTCATTTTCAACTAAATTTTATTTGGTACAATTCTGTAAAAATATAAATTCTTTAAAAATTTTCTTCAATAAATAAAATCTTTTGATAATAAATTCAGTATCAATTAGTCTGTTACTAAAAATATCTAACTGTAAAATTAATAAATCAATTAAAGTCATAAAAAGCAATGCCAAAATATGCCAAAAACTTTAAAAGGATGTTCAACATTTAATGATTTTAGTAATTAAAATCATGAAATTCATTAAAGGAGTAAAAAAATAAACAATTTGAAATAGAAATTAGGAAAGTTAACTTTTCTACACCAAAATTTCTCATGAAATAATATTTAATAATAAAATTAAATTCAGTTTATCAAAAAAGTAAAACAAAACCTTCGGGCGGTGTAAAAATAATCTCTTGGAAAATATAGCCTGGAGGAGTGGGAGTTAAAATTCAATGTTAGAGGGGTAGTATCCAAGTAAAATTAATAAATAAATTAAAGTAATAAAAATTAACAATGCCAAAGTATTTTTTTAATTCTTCCTTTTATTTTAATAGATAAATCTGTAGAGTGAAGATGATAAAAAATTTTTTCCTTTTATTTTGATAAATAAAACACTGAATGATAATAAAAAAAAACACCCTTCCTTTTTATCGTAATAAAATTTATTAAAAGAAAAGGAAGGGTGTTTTTTAATATTATAACTTAGTGTTTTATCTATTAAATAGATTATACACTACACTGAATAATAAAAATACAGTTTTTAAACAAAATTCATAACAAAAACAAAAAATAAGTTGGTAGGTTTACGTTTTTTCAAAGTTAAAAAAAGGTGTTACAGTTACATTAATAAAAGTTTGCAAATACAAAATTAAAATGTATTGAGCAAAAGTTATAAATAAATTTCTTTAATTGATTAGTAAAAAAACCCTATTAGTCGTCATGGACCTGATCTTTCTGTCAATATATATATATATATATATATATATATATATATATATGGTGTGTCAAAAAAGTATCGAGATTGAATATATTTGCTACGATAGAAATAACGAATGGAATGTTATTTTTTCAAAATTCAAGGTGTCAAAAAAGTACCAAGTTGTATTTGCCAAGATAGAAATGAAAAAGGAATGGAACATTATTTTATCAGAATACAAGGTGTGTCAAAAAAGTACAAAAAATCTCGATACTTTCTTGACACACCTTGTGTTTGTGTGTGTGGGTGTGTGTGTGTGTGTGTGTGTGTGTGTTTGTGTGTGTGCGTGCATACCCCTGTGTGAGTGTATGTGTGTTCACCTTACGATTTCTAGGTGCTGTATAGTGGCTCTTTTGTCCATTCAGCTAAATTGCATTTATTTATTATCTATTAATTATTCCTATATTCTTTTAAATTCATTTTCTAAAGGCGTTCATATTCTAATTAAATCGGTTTTCCTTCTCAGAAAAGTTGATAGCTTTCTTTATTGTTGTCTATTTGTTCCCATTGCAAACGATCGCTGTTTTATTGATCATGGCCTCATACAAATTTACTCTTAATTCTCAGGAAATTCGAACTGTAGCCAAGCGTAAAATCAAATTTGTTAATTCATTTTCATGATATAAAAATACAGTTGTGAATAGCATAAAGCATATGCAAAACAATCAGTAAATATTACGTTCTATCAAGGGTATTCTTAATTTTTTAATTTGTCCTTACACTAAAACCTGTTTTATGTTCTATCAAATAAACGTTTAACAATTCGAGGAAAAGGTTACAAGTTTCAATTGAATGTAGACGGTAAGAAATTGAAATGATAGCAAGACAGACGTTTGATAATACGAAGAACAAAAGCCCTGGTTTTAAACGAACGCAGACCATTGACACAACGAAAGATACCAAGATAGAGGTTTGACAGTCGGGGGAAGAAATGTTAAGGTTTTAAACGGACGCATACGGTCGAGAAGTGAAACGAATTCTATAATTACTGTAATTTTCACTCAAAATTCAACCGACCTATATCGTTCTTGGCGCGTAAGGAAGCGCGTGGTGTAAGGGTTAAAGTCATGGGAAATGGACTCGTCGCCCCGAGTTCAAATCCTGGACGTGGTAATTGCATTTCACTTAGCGCTAATATCCTTGGGAAAGGTATGAATCCTACTCTCCCTCCAGCTATGGGCAGACTGGGCTCTTTAACCTTGGTTAGCCAACCGGTCTATGGGCAGACTGGGCTCTTTAACCTTGGTTAGCCAACCGGTCTAGAAGGAAAACTCTGAATTCAAACCTGCTGAACTCCGCTGAAGAAATTGACCTTGTGTCGCATCCTGCTCGTGCGGAGGGGTTGATAAATATCTATCGTTCTTCGCGCCAAAAAATAACTGCTTTCTTTATCCGGTACGGGATTTTTCGATTGGCTATGAATTTGGAAAAATTGCATATACTTGAAACACTGTAACACAAGCCAATTATGGTATTGCACCTCTCCTATATATACACATCTGAAGACTGTAATCCATTATTATTGATAATACGCATAATAGCAAGTATCGGCCATGTTGTGACAGCAATAAAATAGTTAATCACTGATTCTGCCAAAGACAACGTAACACTTGGCCTAAATAAGATCTATTTCCTACGCCCAAGCTTCACCTCTATATTCTACAAGAAAAACGTCAAATTTACGTTTCGCAACCTTGAAAAGAATTCTGACAAACTAAGTCCGCCGTGTTCGTTCGTCGCCACTGTCCAACCGTCTCCTTTTATACTAGGTCTGGCCGACACACGTCAAAACTTTCGTCTCGCCAGCCACGAGACTTGCACTACTACAAATCGCGGCCTCAAGAACACTCACGCTTTCACAACTCGTCTCGTGTCCGCCTTGAACTCGTCACATTTCATCTTCTCTGCTTCCGCCCACACACACAACATGCCACTCGCTGTCTCTTCGACCGACCGACAGTTGTTGGCTCATCACAGGTTTGTGGGTTTTGCCTTTCGATCTCGCTACAGATCATAATAACTGGAACGGTGAGAGCCATGATTATGACATATTACTGTGCGATGCAGTATACAAACAGAAATGGACGATAAGTTACAACCTCCTATTCCCCAAAAAAGGATATAAATATATTGTTGGAATATTTTGGAAATATAAGGTTTGCTACTATTCCCCACCTAAATGTATAGACTGTGCGAGGTCACGTGGTTTATTCCTCCACCCAATTAACAGCCATAATTCGTGGCTAATTCACTACTTAAACACAGGGCAGACTGGGCTCTTTAACCTTGGTTAGGCAACCGGTCTAGGAGAAGGAAAACTCTGAATTCAAACCTGTTAAACTACGCTTAAGAAATTGTTTCACATCCTGCTCGTGCGGAGGGTTGGTAAATATATATATATATATATAATATTTTTTCTCCGAATACAAAAAGCACGTATAAATGTTCTTAAGACATGCCATGTTTAAGTATCACACACATTCCATTTGAATTTAATGCTTTTGTGACAATTATAGTTTTTGGATTAAGTACTAATTGTAAAAAGAATTTCAATTATTTTAAGAATTAAAAAAAAAAACATTAGAATATTTCAAGCCAAAAAATATTTCCTTTTAAGATATCATTTTAAATGTAAACAAATAAAAAAAATGTAATACGATAAAAAATACATTTTTATTTATTAGCTTCTTTTTATTGTACCTACCTTTAATGTTAGATTTTTATTGCTTAAAAAAGAAATAATTACAATAATAGCATTGTTCGTTCATATTTATCTATCTCATCCTCAGTAGGTGTCCGACACTTCTGAACTTCTGCCAATTTTAAGCTATATTTATGCTTAATTTTGGCGACACTTGTTCTTAGTGTTATATTAGGGAAAGCGTATCAAAAATCAATTATGAGTTAGTTTGCTTTGTGGTTAGATTTTACGACATGTCAGTCCTTGTTGGGTTATTTTATGCCAAAAACGTTTTGTTTTATTAATCCTTGATTGGTAATCAAATTTTTAAACTCAATTTTTTAAGAACATTTTTAAACTCATGTTTATTTCTATTTAACCCATAGATGGGATCCAAATATGCTATTAATTCAGGTCCGGATGGACCGGAGAATAATGATGATGAAGTAGTGCTCCACACTCCCCAGGGCTCCAGAATCGGAACCTCAGCACTAAATGCAATTTAATTTCATACCCAGGACACTTTTTCTTTTCATGATATATATATATATATATATATATATATATATGAGTAAGAAAAGGTGGAATCGAAATATTGATCAGTATCAGCTATGATTATATTATAAATTGTTTTCTTCTTTAACAGCATTGTGTGATGTTTTCATTCCACCTTTTCTTACTCATATTGTCGGATTCATTTCCTTTCTTTTAACTTATATATATATATATATATATATATATATATATATATATATATATTATATATATATATATATATATATATTATAAGTTTTGTTGAACTGTACAGGCAATTCCTGTCGGGCATACCATCGTTTCCTACCTGATGATGGCAAACTTTATTGTCGAAAGCGCTCGTTTTGAAACCTTTGGTGGACTGTTACACCAGTTACACCCAACACCAAAAAGATTGACCGAAAATTAGAAAGGATCAACCAAAAACTTGTCCGACAAGAATTGTCAGTACAGTTCAACAAAACTTGTATAAAAGAAACAATGCTGCCAAAATACACTTATATATATATATATATATATTATATATATATTATATATATATATATATATATATATATGGTTAAGAGAATGTGGACAAAGGAACAAACTCAGAAAGTCTATGTAGGAGATATATTTCGCCGTGAATTGAATCGGCTATTTGAGATCAAATAAACTGATGAAGCCGAGCTCAATACACGGCGAAATATATCTCCTACATATACTTTTCTGAGTTTTGTTCCTTTGTCCACATTTTTCCTTTAATATTTCTACACTCTGTCGTTTTACTCCAATCCTTCTATTTCACACACACACACACACACACAATATATATATATATATATATATATATATATATATATATATATATAATTTCTAATCTATCCATGTATCTCTGTCAAGTCATATATATCTGTCAATCTAACGGACAATAAACCATGAAAGCAAAGCTACAACTCGAACCCTTTTATTGATAAAGATGTTAATAATTTAAAATGGAAAATAAATGCAACCCATTAAATATTTATTCTATATCCTATCGGGACGCTGGTATTGTCTAACTTGACATCTTTTAAAATGAAATCTCTGACGGTACCGACTGGGTGTGTCTCTAAAACAACCCACGGGCAATCAATAGCTCTATCGATTGCCAAAAGAACGAGTGGAGGGAGGGGCCTCACCATGTACATAATAAATTTTGTCATAAAGAGACAGGGGGTACTACTTGCTTTTATGTTCTACGCACAATCAGAAAAACCGCTTTGCAATTATTATTATTATTTTACTCCTTTTGAGTTTTCACATCAGTGTTAGTTGATGGTCTTTCACTGGAGTCTGAGTGACAGCAAGTCTCCTCAGGTCTCCAGGACTCTTCTGAGTATTCTGGCAGATTGCAGCAGTGCAGTGTTCTGAATGGTTTCAATCTTCCTCTGATTCCAAACTTTCCAAACCCTTTTCTAATCTTTTGGGACTGTTCCAAGTGCACCAACTATAATTGTATAACTTTCACTTTCATATTCCATAACTTTTTCATTCTCTGGCAAGGTCCAGATATTTGTCAATTTTTTCATTTTCCTTTAACTTCACCCTGTGATCTGCTGGAACTGCAAAATCCACCAGTTGACAAGTTCTTTGCTTTTTTGTTAATCAGCACTAGGTTTGGTCTTCTGCTGGGATAAGGTGATCCGTTTTTATTTCAAAGTCCCAGAGAATTTTGTGCGTTTCGTTCTCAAGAACAGATTCTGGTTTATGCATATACCATTTTGTTGTGTGGTCAAAAATTTAATTCTTGCATAATTCCCAGTGGATCACCTTCCCAACCCAGTCGTGTCTAGTTTTGTATTCTCGTTGTGCTAGTTTGCTACATTCGCAGAGTATATGGTTAACAGTCTCATCTCTATTACCGCAAAGTCTACATTTACTATTTGTTGGGTCTTATCAATTTTCGCTTTGATGTAGTTGTCCTTATGGCATTATTTTGGCAGCAATTATAAGTGATTCTGTTCTCTTTTTGAGGTTTCCCTTTCTTAAACCATGTCCAAGTCTTTGATGTGCAACCTATCTATTGTCCGTTTGAAGCGTCATATATTGTTTTCATTTTGTTTTCTAGTCTTTGTCGTTCTTCTGTTTGTCCATCTACTTGTGATAAGTTAATTTGTCTTTGCTCTTCCTGTGTAATCTTCAAGTTGTTGGATTGTGGTTTCTACGCATTCCTCTATGTGGCAAGACCTCTTCCCCCTCCTTTCTTACACATACAATCTATCTCTATCATCTCTAGGGTGGAGAGCCTTGTGCATGGTTCATTAATTTTTCTCGTCCTTTGGTCTAATCTGTCTGAGTTTCTTTTGTCCATTTAAGAATGGCTGAAGGGGACAAGGATTAATTCCTTTGATCAGATTTGCACGTTCTAAAGTTTCTAGTTCTCCTGATATTTCTTTTACTTTTCCTTTCTTTCTGCTTGCAATATTGGCTTCCAAAATTCCTATTATTAATTATTATTATTATTATATTTAGCACATTAGCTGACTCAAATGCAATGGTGCTACAATTGGTATCAGGTCAGATGCTTCATCACCAGTTGACAAGTTTTTTTTTTTGTTATCAGCTCAGGTTGGTATTCTTGCTGGGATAGGTGATCCGTTTTTTATTTCAAAAGAATTCGTTCTCAAGAACAGATTCTGGTTTATTAACCATTTTGTTGTATGGTCAAAATACCCTTCCCACCCAGTCCTGTCTAGTTTGTTATCGCCGTTGTGCTAGTTTAACAATCGCATAGTACATGGTTTACAGTCTTATTTTATATTATTATTATTATTATTATTATTATTATTAGAAATCATTCATACATACATTTCGATTTCTTTAAGTGATTTCCTTTCTATTTTATACGAAAAAAAGTCAATATAATCTCAGAAATGACCAGATATTTCACAGCTTGAATGGCGCAAAAATCACGTCAAATGATTTATCGTTCCACTCTTCCGATTGGCTGTTAAGCTCGATGTCTAATCCTATCCTGTTTACAGAATTTAATAATGTTAATATTATATACAAATTCATAAAAGTCAGTTTAGCCCAGTCATTAGACATTTGCCAAAGAATCGCAAGATTCCGTGTTCGATACTAGTCCTCTCAAACTGACGGCAGGTGTGGCACTCTACTTCAGCAAAAAATCTCCCTGGTCTAGTGCAAGCAAAAAGGGAATTGACTCTCTCGCTGTTTGGCTGATACTGGCAGCAGGTCACTCCGCAGAATCTAGATTTTTTTTAGGAAAATGGGGTCAGTACTACCTGAAGTGACAGCTTCATTTTAATCACATGACATTATAGTAAAAATCATTTCTAATGCATTTTTATAGTAAAAATCATTTCCAGTGTATTTTTATAGTAAAAATCATTTCCAGTGCATTTTTATAGTAAAAAATCATTGTCCAATGCATTTTTATAGTAAAAATCATTTCCAGTTCATTTTATAGTAAAAAATCATTGTCCAATGCATTTTATAGTAAAAATCATTTCCAGTTCATTTTTATAGTAAAAATCATTTCCAGTGCATTTTTATAGTAAAAATCATTTCCAGTTGTAAAAATCATTGTCCAATGCATTTTTATTGTAAAAGTCAGTTCCAATGCATTTTTATTGTATAATTCTCATTGAGCACCCCATACTTCTGGCCTTGTGCCACATCTAAACTAAAGCTTAGTAAATAACTATAGTGTTCAAATTTGGGCATTTTACATGGTGTAATGGTCAGCAAGCTAGATTTTACAAAATCATCATCAAAGACAAACCGTATTTTTCTATTTCCCCGATACATTATTTGCCGGACACGCACATGAGAGAAGCAGCAGCAGAGAAGAAATACACGTCTAACCCCAACGGGCGCTTGCCTCAATTCCTGAATTCTGGTTCTACTTTCCCAAAGTCACCTGGTCAAGTGTCTCTCTAAGCCGATGTCAGTCCCGTGCCAGACTAACCTGGGTTCAAGATCTGTCAATGAAACTTTCAGTGATTTTTCCAAATTTACCGTTATTTTAAAACTACCCTAGAATACTTGATAACAATTATAGATTTTGCCTATCCATTATGTAAAAGATGACTGTTGAGTCAGGATTTGTTTCGGGGCCAAATCATCATTACCATTAACTCAGAGTGCCCCAGATGTATCGTACAGTACAATTAGAATTTGTTAGCTTACCTTCACATCGAGAGAATGAGAGATGAAGATATATCCTCTTCGTATAATCCTTTGAGGCATTCACTACTTTCGAGAAACAAATCATTAATTCAATTATGTAGATTTAATTTCAGTCACAAGATGACACGTCAATACACTGAACACAAAAGGGAATTGAATTTCCGTGAAAATTAAATGGTAAATTAGTGTACAATATCTTAAAAATGAATCACTAATTCAAAGATGTTAATTTGAATGATGTGACGTAATGATAACGTCATTGGAAGGTCTACAAACTTCAAGTTAAAATGAATATGTTTAAACTAGAAACTAAATAATCTAACGAATCCTATCTGATGTGGAACGGTCTTGATTTTGGTCCTTTTAATCGATTTACAATCTCGGTATGAGATTTACGCTATTATCGACACAGGTGACTAATTTTATTGAGATGACTCAGCACTTTTTTTTCAGATGAGATGACGTTATCCCACCCCCCCTCCACCACCCATCTCACCCATTCATTTGTGACGTGATAAAACAACATATTTCTCGTCGTAAATTATGGAATTAGTTATGCATGGATCGGCAAATCTCCTTTCAGAAAGAAAGAAAGAAAGAAGTATGGGACAGACAAATTCATGGAAAGAAAGAAAGAAAGAAAGTAAGCATGTAAAGAAAGAAAAGAAAGAAAGAAAGAAAGAGAGAAAGAGTGGGACTGAAAGAAAGAAAGAAAGAAAGAAAGAAAGAAAGAAAGAAAGAAAGTGCGGGACATACAAATTCATAGAAAGAAAGAAAGAAAGAAAGAAAAGAAAAGAAGAAAAAAAAGAAAGAAAGAGAGAAAAAAAGAAAGCATTAAAGAAGAAAGAAAGAAAGAAAGAAAGAAGTGTGGGACAGACAAATTCATGGAAAGAAAGAAAGAAAGAAAGAAGAAGAGTGGGACAGAAAGAAATCATGGAAAGAAAGAAAGAAAGAAAGAAAGAAAGAAAGAAAGTGTGGGACAGACAAATTCATGGAAGAAAGAAAAAAAAAGAAAGAAAGCGTGTTAAGAAAAAAAGAGAGAAATAATAAATAAAGCGTGTTTAAGAAAGAAGAAAGAAAGAAAGAAAGAAAGAAAGAAAGTGAGAAAGAAAGAAGCATAGAAAGAAAGAAAGAAAGAAAGAAAGAAAGAAAGCGTGTTAAGAAAGAAAGAAAGAAAGAAGAGAAAGAAAGTGAGAAAGAAAGCATATAAAGAAAGAAAGGAGAAGAGAAGCATAGAAAGAAGGAAAGAAGAAAGAGTGTGTTAAGAAAGAAAGAAAGAAAGAAAGTGAAGAAAGAAAGCATAGAAAGAAAGAAAGAAAGAAAGTGAGAAAGAAAGAAAGCATAGAAAGAAAGAAAGAAAGAGAGAAAGAAAGAAAGCATAGCATAGAAAGAAAGAAAGAAAGAAAGAAAGAAAGAAGGAAAACAAAGTGAGAATAATCTGAAGAGAAATAGGAACTACAAAATTAATATAATGTAAATATTCACGCAGTATAAATCTGTCCAAAGTTTGCAAAAAGTCCCACAAACCAGATCCCCATTTTCTCAATCCCTCACAAATCGCTATATAAAGGGGTGCCCAACAAATGACAAACACTTGCTTTCATGAACACATAGGTAGGAAACCGCTAGTCACCCAGCGTTATCAGTGTCTACGCTATCCTACCTTACATATATATGCTCTACCACTTATATTACGCACTCTTTCTTTATATAATATAGAGAACTACATTATATATATATATATATATATATATATATATATATATATATATTGAAAAACGAAAAATGACTCATCAGGAAAAGAGAAAAAAAACGAACGAATCACAATCCTGGATTCGTCGAAAAAATAAAAAAAATAAAACGGACTCACAATACAATAAAGTGCTCACCACGTACGTATAGCCGCTTCAGAGAAGCATATATAATATATATATAATATATATATATATATATATATATAATATATATATTATATATATACAGTTAATGTGATTGACTTACCTGTCATTCGATGATGGCAGGCTCAGATGAACACAATTGCAGGCAGTTGTCCGTTTATTGTAGAACCTGTCCTTTGTAACAGGCTTGTCGAACAGTAATATCAGAGGCACCATTTGGTAGGCAATATTTAACGCTTTTACAGCGGCAACTTTGTTCAAATGGATACGACCGAGTGGCGTTTGACAGCCAGGGTCGACATTTTCCTGTACCATCTTGACGTTGCACACATCGTAAAAAGAGACACAAAATATATGGTGATACATTTAAGAATTCTATGCACAAATACACATACTAACACAAATATTTTTTTAAAAAGCTTTGAATTTTAGATTTTGGGATCTCTAGTCCAATGAGTTACTACCGAGCTGAATTATTGACGGGGCGTAGAATACGCTAACTGTATCTCCTAAAGAGGGACAATACTTCTACTTGTTTGAGTCATTATTTTTTGTCCACTTTTCCTTTTACCTTACCTCATATATATATATATATATATATTATATATATGTGTGTTGTGTGTGTGTGTGTGTGTGTGTGAGGAAATTAATCCGACAATATGAGAAGAAGATATTTTTAAAATATAACAAACACAGGATGTTATGATCAGGGGAAACAAATTTATGTGTCAATACTTAAGCATTTCGGTATATTGTACCATCTTCAGGACACTGTCCCTCACATAAACATTACTTAACAGTGTCCTGAAGATGGTACAATATACCGATATGCTTAAGTATTGACACATAAAATTGTTTCCCCTGATCATAACATTCTGTGTTTGTTATATTTTTTAAATAATTTATTTCTCTACATATATATATATATATATATATATATATATATATGTGTGTGTGTGTGTGTGTGTGTGTGTGTCATTCACAGACACGTGTTTGAAGTTTACTTCTCATCAGTGCGGCTCGACTTTTTTAACAGCTACCTCTAGCCTGGATCGAAAACCGACAGAATTTTTGTCTGCCAAGTTCTTTACCCTTACGGCCATTAGCGGCTATCCGTCTAGGGTGAACAATTAATTGCTACATACTTTACGGTGGTATGTTTTTACAATCACCAGAGAACTCAAATCTGTAAACATACGGGTAACGGCTTATGCGAAACGGATAAATTTCAATTAATGCCCCCCCCAGTGCTCAACCAAGTAATCGGACTGATGAAAAGTCAGTCAGGTTTCGCTCCGCGCTAGAATTAGTTATTCAGTTTACCGACACTGAATGAGATGTAAACGTCGAAACACGGTATCAGTGGATGACTATATATATATATATATATATATATTTATTTATTTATTTACAATGTTTCATAGATCAATGTTCATTATCAGCGACCGCGGTTTCATGCTAAAAGCAATCATCAGGCTGAGGAGCAAGATCCTATGGTGTTTGTTGGAGTTCTTTTTTTTCAAAGTTAAAAAAAGTCCTATTTTTAACGAAATAAAGGGAGGCAACTTCGTTGGCATTACTTCAAAAAATTCAATTTAAAAAAAAAAATAAAAATAACAGCTTCCGTAAAACTAACCGACGTTATTTACAATCCTAAATGTGACATTGAGTAAAGAACTCCACAAACACCATAGGATCTTGCTCCTCAGCCTGATGATTGCTTTTAGCATGAAACGCGGTCGCTGATAATGAACATTGATCTATGAAAACATTGTAAAATAAATAAATATTAGCTCTTACAAACTGTGATTGAGCACTGTATTTTCTTTGTTTCATCGCAAAAAATTTTTTGTTTTTACATATATATATATATATATATATATATATATATATATATATATATATATATATATATAAGTAAAGAAATAAAAAAGACTTAGAGGAATAGCATTATAGTCTATTTCAGGGAGCTTAGACAAAGTGTCGACTCATCAGATGTGAATGATGAATTCTTTATTACTTTAAAGGCATTTGAAAACAGATTTTTATTTTTTTATTTTTTTATTTTTTTAAATTTTATAGTCCTGCGATATGAATTCCAAAAGAAAACCTTGATGTTGAAAAAAAAAAAATTATGTTGTTTTTTTTTGCAAAATCAAGGTTTTCTTTTGGAATTCATATCGTAGGACTATAAAAAATTAAAAAAATTAAAAAATAAAAATCTGTTTTCAAATGCCTTTAAAGTAATAAAGAATTCATCATTCGCATCTGATGAATCGGAAGAGTTAGACACTTTGTCTAAGCTCCCTGAAATAGACTATAATGCTAATCCTCTAAGTCTTTTGTTATTTCTTTACTTATATATTTTCTCTGTGACTCTAACTTTAAGAGCACACATTGAGCTCTCAAACTGCAACAGTTTTTTTTTAAAATAAACTCTTGTGTCGTAAGGAAGATTTCTTCTCTGGACTTTGGATTATATATATATATATATATATATATATATATATATATATTATCGGAAAAGCTAACGAAGAGACCCGAGTGGTTCACAATTCTAACTTCATCGAAAAAAAAAAAAAACAGAAACAGAATGAGTCTCAATTACAATAAATATTGGAAAGTTGATCAATATGTACGTAGAGTCAGTTTAATAAAAAACGAATCAGTGACATAAGTTGACTCCCCAGTTTTATAGACCTTTTTGGTAATACACTTGTCAACGGTTCTTCATTGATCATATAGACCGACTATTGTATATTAAAAATGTCTGATTAAATTCACCCCATAAAAGTGTTAGGCTACGAACTTGTGGATTGGGCATTGTAGAGTCAGTCAAAATATTGGTCCATTTAGACGACGGTTCAACGGTTTTGATAAGGTTTCTATTCGATTTAAGTGAATGTTAACGGAAGCCATGGACATGTGCCATAAAAGACCTTCGTTCAATTGACAGATTGAAATCAGAGACATTTAACCAAAATGTCACATCTGAAGTTCGCCTTTGAAATTTAATCCAACCTCCATTTTCAAAACTCCTTCCGGCATTTCTCAATCACGTACGTGCCACTTTTATATTTTCATCTGAATTAACGCAATGTTCTGCAAAGTGCCCGGGGTATAACGCTAAAACTGCATCTAGGGACGAGGTTCAGATTCTGAAGCTCTGGGGAGTGTGGAATACACCTTAATCGCCTTCATTGCCTTTACCTACGGTTCTACACAGGCCTGGAAGGGTAGTACATTTTAGTGTCCTGTCTATGGGTTACATAGTTAAAAAAATGACTTTTTAAAATGTGTTTTAAGAATATGTTTCAAAATGAGGGGTGTTTTTTTTTTTTTATTGAACACCCAATAAGAATGAATAAAACAAAAAACGTCTTCGGCATAAAATAACCCAACAAAAGTTGACATGCCGTAAAATCCAACCAAACAACCATCTACAAAGATAACTTGAGAAAAGTCTAAAACACTCACACACATGCACACAGATACACACACATGCACACAGATACACACACGCGAGGCGTTGGTTTTGTAATGGTTATCGTCGGGCGAAATGGACTTGGCGACGCGAAATCAAATTCGGGACAAGGCTGTTTGCATTTCACATAGAGATAAATATATTTGGGAAATGTATGAATAGGACAATTTTCTCTCTCTCTCTCTCTCTCTCTCTCTCTCTCTCTCTCTCTTCTCTCTCTCTCTCTCTCTCTCTTTGAAATAGTAGGACAGACTAGGCTCTTTAACCTTTGTGGGGTAACCAGTCTATAAGAATGAAAGCTCTGAATTCACACATGTTAAACTCCACTTAAAATTGACCTTATGTCGCATACTGCTCGTGTTGAAGGGTTAGTTAAATTAACACACACATGCTCAACATATTGTAATCTTCTTAATCAAACCCACTTTGGGAGGCTGGAGACCAACTTTAAGGAAGTCTAGATAGGAACAAGTCATTGTATCCCGATTACGCATTGGTCATACAAGACTAACGCACTCCTATATACTCAAACACGAATAACAACCACAATGTGGAACATGTCAAACACCTTTGACAGTTAAACACTTATTCATGGAATGCAGGTTTTTACTCACATCAGAAACCGTTATTTTAAAGC
This sequence comes from Doryteuthis pealeii, assembly GCA_023376005.1. Classification (NCBI taxonomy): domain Eukaryota; kingdom Metazoa; phylum Mollusca; class Cephalopoda; order Myopsida; family Loliginidae; genus Doryteuthis; species Doryteuthis pealeii. The sequence goes on along the minus strand of CM042147.1, from coordinate 69,813,812 downwards.
AAACAATATGAAAGATCTGTTTAAAAATGTCAACATGGGGATATTCTCTCTTTTTTGAGGGAAATAAAATTATACCATAGAATATAGACATGAAACAAATCAATACCATACAACATAATCCCAATAAGGCTAACACATTTTTAAAACCAATTACTAAAATGTATAAATATAAATACACGATATGTATAACTTCCTAACCGTAAGGCATGACATAACCCCAGACGGGTGATATGCCGTTAAAATCAATAAACAAACAAACAAACAAACACATTTTAGTAAGCGAATTCTAACTCTAGTCAAGCTATTTAGTTCACTTTCGAACTAATACACTTGGAAAGATATGAAACCCTTTAAAAAAAAAAAGAAAAAAAAAGCTAAATGATATTACACATGTAATTTATTTTTGATACATTTAAAACGATTTTTTCGGTCAATTCTGATCAAATATGGCCGTAAACGCTGTTTAAAGATGGTGTAAAATCCGTGTTTACATAAATAAGTTTAACACGCTCGATTGAAAAAAATTACAAAAAATCAGGGAATTATTCGATTTTAATGAAATTTTCAGTATTGATTTATGAATGAATGAATTTTATAATGTATCAGTTATTTTATTTCAAAACTTTCTCATTTAATTAGGTATTTCTGCTATGATAAATTAGTATATAAAATTCATTTGAAATATGAGCAGTATGATGTTAAGTTTAAAATGTCATATTATTAGATTCTAAAAACATTTTTATTTAATAACTACTTTACTTTAGTATCAATCGCTAACAATATTGATGTATATTTTTTTCTTTTATAAATGATATATACGGGTTAAGGGATATATTATGAAGTTGGTATTTGGTATCTTATCGCAGTAGTAGTTGGTGCGTCGAATAGCAGTCGTCTTCCGAGCAGTCGTAGTGTAGTCTGGCGAGTAAGTTTTGGCTAGTAGGCTTAGGTTTAGGTGTAGGTGCCTGTACCAACACAGTGTCGAATATTTATACATGACACTGTCCAATCAGATTATAGTGAGGGGGCACCAAGGTATTTACATATTCATTACAACAATAAGATAATGGCCAATTAAATAACTATCGAAATAAGTAAAAAGATCTTCAGAAATTAATTTTTTAGTTTTTAGTTTCATTTTATTTTCCGATTTTCGTTACTTATTTACTACTAGAAAGATTCCTTAATTTTTTTTCTATTCACACCTTCGGTCTTTTTTATTTTATTTATGCAGAAATAAAGTATAAATCATATATAACCCCACCAATATTTTGCGCCCAAAAATAAGTGGGGTCAAAGTTAACTGAGCTGAAAAAAATCAGAAATTTTTAAAATAAAATAACTGATGCATTATAAAACTCATTCATTGCTATATCGACTCTGAACATTTCATTAATATCGGATAATTCCCTGATTTTTGGCAAAAAAATGTCAAACTGGGGGGTTAAATTCGTTTTGTTAAAACACGGATTTTTTGACAAATTTGGTATACCTATTCTATAGGGTCTGAAAAAAAACCCCAAAAGACAAGAATCTTTCTGTTGAAAATAGCATAGCGTTGAAATGAAATCAACGGCGTTATTTTACTGACCATTTCTCGTCTATGTGACCAGGCTGACATTTTGTGTGCTTTTATACATTGTGGTTTAAACCCTGTAGGGGTGGGGGGAAGTAGTGTCGTTTTATGGCTCAGAGGAGGTGGTTGCTTATTGATTTTTACTGTTTTAATTATGAGTACTACGCTGTGTTCCCTTATGTACTGTGGTGAAGGCCTTGAAGGGATTGGGGAGGATTTTCTTTTTTATGATTTATAGGAGGTAGATGTACTGTGTTTGGTGTTGATTATTCTTTATTTCAGTTTCTGTCCTGAGTTAGGATGAATGTGTATACTGCGTGGGGATTATATATATATATATATATATATATATATATATATGAGGTAGGTAAAAGAATAGTGAACAAAAAATAATAACTCAGAACAAATCTAAGAGTTGAAATATTTCGTCCTATTCATAAGGAAATCTTCAGTCAAATGATTTTTATTCGAAGCAATAACTTTCCCTACACTTTATTCATGTTATCCTCATCCCTTATTCTGCCCCTAACCTCCCTACCCTTCATTTCCGCTACTAACTCACTCCCTCATCAAACCACATGTACGTAATTTTTGCTTTGAATAAAAATCATTTGACTGAAGATGTCCTTATGAATAGGACGAAATATTTCAACTCTTAGATTTGTTTTGAGTTATTATTTTTTGTTCACTATCCTTTTACCTACCTCATACTGTCGGATTTTACTCCTACCATCCTATCTTCATATATATAATATATATAAATATATATTATATATGAAGATATTTTTGTTCGCATTGCTAATATTCTTAAAGCAGTTGTGTTGTCTGTTGATGTAAAAATTCCAAGGAAATCTGAGAAAGAAAAAAAGAAATATATATATATATATATATATATAATATATATATATATATATATATATATATATATTCATAGCTGATACTGATCAATATTTCGATTTTACAAAAATCATCATCAGAGCTCATTCACTCTCGTAGTTGTTTATATATATATATATTATATATATATATATATATATATATATATATATATATATATATGAGTAAAGAGAGGGGAAATGAATCCGACAGTATATATATAGATAAAAAGGTATGAAAACACACAATATTGTAAAAAATGAATATATTTTTATATCATTTTCATAGCTAATATTGAACAATATTTCGATTATAAAAAATCATCATCGGAGCATGTTTTTAATCCGGACTCATCGAGAGAGAAGCAGAAAATAATTTAAATTCAAACCGAAAGCATTGTTGTTCCAAAAAGCGTGTAGGCCACGCGCTCGTTTCAACCTATGTACATCCGCTGACACCAGGAATATGTTGCCGAACTGTATCTTCATTGTAACAGTTTTTGAAAGAAAAAGACATACTTCAAATTTTAAAATAGAAAAATTTTCTTTTTCAGAAAAGAGAACAGTTTTAACCCGTTCATGGTCGGTTAATAACGGATTTTTTTATTCTTATTTATTTAAATTATTTTTTGCTTCTCTCTCGATGAGTCCGGATTATGAACATGCTCTGATGATGATTTTTTATAATCGAAATATGTTCAACATTAGCTATGAAAATAATATAAATATATTCATTTTTAACAATATTGTGTGTTTTCATACCTTTATATATATATATATATATATATATATATATATATATATATATATATATATATATATAAAAATGAGAGATCGAGAGAGATGTTTATTAAGTATTCTTACGCAAATTCTGTTTGATTCAAATCTCATGTAATACTTAATTTGATTTTTGTAAGCTTCATATCATTTGAATGAAGACATACAAAGTTAGCTGATATTAAAACTTGAAAAAAGTTTTGAGTTTTTGAAAGGAACTTCCCCTGAAAATCCATAGAAATATTGATATCTGTCTAATAAGAAGTTTTATAAAAAAAAAAGTGACAGTGTTGCTGAAACAAAAATGTTAATCTATGCCTCTTCTTTCTGGTTAAGGCTTAGAACTTTTTGAACGAGCCCCGTTTATCAAATATTCCTATCGAATACAAATAATTCGCAAACATTTCTATTTAACCATTAGATGGTACCCTAACAGGTACTATCACCCCGGAACAGAGTGGACCTGGGACGCAACAATGAATGGGTACTCCACACTCCCGTGAACTCTAGATCTGGAGTTTCACCACTAGATGCAGTTTAGTTTCATGCCCAGTACAATGCTCGTAGTGTGATTTTTGTCGTCGGAAATAGACACAGCGATCAGAGTTCAAATACTGGAAGAGTCTGTTTGTATTAAATATATTGGTAGTTTTTAGATAATAACCCAAGACTTCGATTTGCTTTAGATCATATTTTATTCCGAAATCCCCACCAGACTACCTGCGCAGATTGAGTCGGCCATGCGCTTAACACGATTTACCACCTTCGTGGTTTGGCCGATACTGAACTAAACTTTGTTTCTAATATAAACAGGAAGAGGGCCTTCTCCACTGATTTTCACGGTATCTCCCAGAAGGAGGATCAGACTGAGGTCAAGCCGAGTCACTCAATCCTTCAAGGCCGCCGGCTGCAATTTATAAGAGCCATTTTGGTTTATACACTACTGTAATTAAGTGTTAGGGTACTGACAATTATGTAACAGAGGCTGCATATATTTGCTAGTAGTGCTAATACCATTTTGAAAGGTACAAATGCCAACTATAGGTAAATACGAGGGGAAATGAGCTCTTTAGTAATGGTTAGGCAATCATCTACAAGAACGAAAACTGAATTCAGACGTGTTAAAATCCTTTTAAAATTGACTTTGTGTTAGTGCGAAGGAGTTATTAAATACATACCCAGGACACCTTTTTCCAGGGAGAGGGGGGTCTTAACCTTCATTAGGGGATATAGCCAGCGTATTCTAAGCCCCATTGACAGGGTGTTAGTTGTTGGTTCGATCCTATACCTCTATAGTTGCACTCTTACATAGTTGATTTTGTTGTTGTTGGTTTTATTGTTTTTATTGTTTATTATTTCTATTTTATTTTATTTTATTTGTTTATTCTATTTTTATTTTTTATTTATTCTATTTTTATTTATTTTATTTTTTATTTATTCTATTTTTATTTATTTATTTTATTTTTATTTTTTATTTATTCAATTTTTAATTATTCATTTTTATTTTTTATTTATTCTATTTTTATTTATTTATTTTATTTTTATTTTTTATTTATTCAATTTTTATTTATTCATTTTATCTTTATTTTTTATTTATTCTATTTTTATTTATTTATTTTATTTTTATTTTTTATTTATTCTATTTTTATTTATTTATTTCATTTTTATTTTTTATTTATTCAATTTTTATTTATTTATTTTATTTTTATTTTTTATTTATTCAATTTTTATTTATTTATTTTTATTTTTTATTTATTCAATTTTTATTTATTTATTTTATCTTTATTTTTTATTCATTCTATTTTTATTTATTTATTTTATTTATATTTTTTATTTATTCTATTTTTATTTATTTATTTATTATTTTTATCAATTTATTTATTTTTTGCTGCTGTTGTTATTGTTTTATTGCAACCATCTGCCTCTTAAGTATCACTTTTCTTTTATACCTACAAAAGTATTAAGTAGCTAAACTTGGACATCTCACTCGGTGTAATGGTTATTAATATTATCATTATTATTAACTAGCAAATATGTGCACCCTCCGGGTGCAAGTATTAAAGTTTTAATATAATAAAATATCATATTAAATTAGAAAGGCTAATGAAACTGAATAAGGATGCAGATAAAAAGATTTGGAACAGAGGGGGTATAATTGAAAAATAGAACAACTTTGAAACTAACACTTCCATCATTTTCCATTACTCCCGTCTTTCATTGGTAAATTTTCTTAATTTAACTATTTAGTTAAAATAGGAAGTAAAGAATAATATTATCTTGTTAATGGGTTTCTTTTAAGATTCATCCCCGAGATTTTTGCTTATATTCATTGATAAAACCAAACAATTAGAAATCAATAATACTAAGCATATATTTATTAAAATCAAATTTTTAAGATCAATATGTAAATTAGCCTTCCCATTCACACTGTAAACCGCTATTTTGTTGTATATATAAATACAATTGCATGTTATTGGTATGTAGATATGGTCAACAGTCTTAATGATGTAAAACAATTTTATCAATAATTGAGGTTTAACTAAAAAATAAAATCATGGAGAATGTGATGTCAATAACAAAGGGAATTGTGACTTGTCTAGTAATATAGTTTCGGTTACAGACAAACAAACCCACAATCTCCATTATAATAAGATAAGTTAGATTAAATCAGGATACTCCATTCTTCTGACCTTGTGCCCAACTACGCTAAGCTTACTAAATTAATTTAGAACTTCTAATGAAGATACTAAATACTATATTACAGTCGGAGATTATTTAAATGCACGGGTTGCCGTGTGCAATTTTGTGTTTGTGTGCGCGCGAGCGCGCGCCCGCGTGTGTGTGTGTGTGTGTGTGTGTGTGTGTGTGTGTGTGCGTGTGAATGTGTCATGTGTATGAGTAACTAATTTATTCTTTAAAAAGTTACGAATATTTAATACCTGCGGGCGTTGAAGTCTTTTCTAAATTTTTGAAATTAATCTAATTTTTATATATTTTTTTTCGATGACAGATTTAAATAATTTCTATCATAGTGATCTCAGTAAATTTTTATAAAAATGTTCATTCATTATTCGTTGTAATAGACGAAATATGATTAATTATATACGAGAGGTAATCAAAAACTATCGACACTTATGCTTTAAAGTTCAAAATTTCAAAATTTAATCGAAAACAATTAGTATTTACCCAACCCGTTCAGCAAGTATAGGATGTGACATAAGCCCCCAATAAGCCCGTTATTCAGTAGTAGTGGATCTGCGAGACTACTTTGCTAACAATTTCACCACGATCGGACGCCTTGATTTAAATGAACATGTATTCCAAGCTTGATGAAAATATTGGATGATTAAAAGATAAATGTGATTCCTTAACCTCTAGACAGAAAATAACCCTAGATAGGTTGACATGTCATTATAAATATTAACCTACCCCTCCGCACGAACAGGATGTGACACAAGGTCAATTTCTTAAGCGGAGTTTAACAGGTTTGAATTCAGAGTTTTCCTTCTCCTAGACCGGTTGCCTAACCAAGGTTAAAGAGCTCAGTCTGCCCTACTATTTACCCATAGCTGGAGGGAGAGTAGAATTCATACCTTTCGCAAGGGTATTAGCGCTAAGTGAAATGCAATTACCACGTCCAGGATTTGAACTCGGGGCGACCAGTCTATTTCCTATGACTTTAACCATTACACCACGCGCAGACATGTCATTATAATCAATCAGATACAAATACGTTTATGATATGTCCGGATAAGGGATATATTAGTAGAAGTAGCAGTGTGGTATCAGCGAGCAGGTAAGTAGTAATACTGGTGTGACGTCGTCGTAGTAAGCGTAGTAGTAAACGTAGTAGTAGGCATTGTACCTCTACATTGTTCGGTATTTATAGCTGCCACCAGCCAATCATATTACTGTAATGGGGGAACCCATGTGCATGCATATTCATTACATCTTTTGCTACCATATTTTATAGTGTCCAGGGCATGACGCTAATAATGTATTGACAGAGATGGTGAACAGGCGGAGACTTTAAAATTATATCATAAAGGAACTCTCATAGAAACGCAAACATTTTTTAAACATCTCGTATATAATGACGTGATCATGATTGATTAAGATTAAAAAGTTAAATGAAAAGAAAACGAGTCAGGCAAAAAATAAATCAACAGATATGTCTGTGCAAATAAGTACGACTAGTTCTTTTTAGAAATAGATTGATAGTGTCATAACTTGTTAAAAAAAATAATGTTAAAAAGAATTAACAAGTAAAGAATATTTTAAAAGAAAATAGAAAGAAACGAAAAAAAACTACGTAATTTACGATTTTTTAAATTTTTAAATGAAAAAGAAGTTTAAAATAAGAAGAGTTGCCCTCTTGAACTGTTAGCCAATAAATAAAGCGAGCGGTAAAATTTGAAGAAAACAGACGATCACTGTAGACAACAATTGACAGACAATAAGAAAACAGACAACAAAAGACACAGGGCAATTGTTGTGGACTTTTAAAGCGGGAAAAGTGCTGAGACAGTGAAATTCGGGTAATCTGAACATTGGGTACATAAATGAGAGTAATCTCCCCTTGTTTGTTTCACTTTGAGGAAGCCGTTATGTTTTACTCGGCCATTTTCATTTCACCGTAAATCTACACTGAAAATACAAATTTATTCGAATCAATACAACTGCATGTTTTAATACGAAAATATCATAAAATGTGTTCTTAATTGTGCTAGCGCATTATTTTAAATTAACTTAATTGTTATTAAAAACACATTTTATGATATTTTCGTGTTAAAACATGTAGTTGTATTGATTCGAACAAATTCGTATTTTCAGTGTAGATTTACGGTGAAATGAAAATGGCCGACTAAAATGTAAGTAGAACGACGAGACTGATAAACCGTATGGATAGGTTTTAATATCAAAACAATCACAATAGTTATAATAGTTCATAAAAATGCCCGTGTCCGTATATATATATATATACAATATTCCCTAGCGGACAGGGGAGATAATTAGGAGTTAAGGTTACGGTTAATCAAAAAGTAAAGATTATTAACAAGGAGTAGGAGTTATTTTCGTATTTGCCTGGGGAGTTGTCTGCCCGGTTAATATCGCTGGTTCCCACTAGGGGCCTCGTGTATTTAAGCGGCTGATTTGAACTTCTCTTCATCTTTGCCTGCTGCTCGACCTACGAGACACAATGAGGTAGTCTTATGACTACCCCTTTCTTGTTGGGGCTTTGGCCCCCTCTTACGTTACTGTAAGTGATTTATACAGCATTGACTATTCTTAGTCTCATGTCTGTACCTATATATTATGTAACTTTTATGTATGTGTGTATGCACACTATTCTATCTTCTATTCTTTATGTATCTCGTCATATCCATGTGCTGTATACCTATTAAATGTTTTGTCTATCAACCCTTGTCGGAGTTGTATGTTTAATTATCACTTTGTTTCTTACAAAGGAAATAACTATTTGATTTACAACAAATATATTAAAATTTGACGTGTAATAAAAATAAATGTGAGTAACCAGTATCTAAAAGCGAAAAAAAATACTCTATGGTGCCGAATAATCTTTGAAGGTGTGAGGTGGGATTAAATGATATTAAGAGCGCACAATTTGTCAGTAAATACCCTAAAAAATCAATGTTTTTGTTTGTTTGTTTGGTTGTTTTTTTAGGCGGTATATACTCTGACAGATTTCATATCAGCAAGCATTTTTTTAAATCTCAAAATAGGCGAAATTTTATTCCTTGATTCTGACACTAAGTACGGAAAAAAATCAGTATTTTTGTCATTTTGAGCTTTTTTTTTCTTTCTTTTTTTTTAAGCTAAAGATCCGAATCAAATCCATGAAAAAAAAAAGAAAAGATTTGCATGGCCTGGAATTATCAAAAATATTTTGTAGTAATTTGCTGAATTTCGCTCCTCATTTAGACTTATCAAATGAAATATATAAATTGGTACGGCAACGTCACATATCTCAATTTGAAGACATGTTACATACCTTCAAGTTTATGCCTGATGACCTGACACACATTTCCAATTGACCCCGCTGCATCATATTCTCCTTAATCTGGTAAATCTACGTTATATATATATATATATATATATATATATATATATATATATATATATATTGCTTGAAGGCAATTATAATGCATGTATCGCATAAAATTCGATAATTATAGAAAATAATCTTGACAAGTGAATCCCGGCAAAGGATGGCTCGCTATGCAGAACACCGTACAGACTGTTTCGACTTTATTAAGTCTCATCAGCGATGTATACTAACGACTCCCCTTCGGCAGGAATCGAAACCGGGACCTCAGCAGGCATAGTCAGAGACCATATCGCTTCGGCCGCCGGTACATAGCGAACAATCCCTGCGAAATTAACCTTGTCAATGATACTTACACGTCTCTACTATTGTAGGTAAGAGAAACGTTGATTGAGTTGTAAACAAACCAGGCTGTATTATAATTGCCTTCAAGCAAAATGTAAATAATAATTTATTCAACAATGCTTCTAAAAAACAAACATCCAAAAATCTTATATATATATGTGTGTGTGTGTGTGTGTGTGTGTGTGTGTGTGTGTCAATTTGGTGCTTATGTTACATTAAGACCAGTGAATAATGGCTAGGGCCAGGTGACTCTACATTCCCAAGCACTCCAGAACGGAATTCCTTCCACCGGATGCAGTTTAGTGTCTTACATGGGCACTAGCCTAATTGTTTAACAGCATATCAACTCCCTGGGTTATTTAATGTCGGAATTTGATCCATTGTAAACCTTTCATTATAATTATAACCATTTATATTTTCAATGTTCCATTGCCAAAAATCTTTTTTGCACTTTAGATATATGGTATCAATTATTCCTGTTCAATACGAGTGATTTTTTAAACATATCTACTTGGCCCATAGATGGGACCCTATCAGATTCTGTAATATACTGCTTCGTAAGTTATTTTAATATCTGCTACAATCGGATTATAATTATGGAGGAGAGCAAGCGTGGGCTTATGGGGAGAGAAAGAGAGAGAGGAGAGCATACATCCTTATTCGGCTATATTGGAAATTTTATATGTAAAATCAAAATGTTGTGAATCCTAAAAAAACATTTTAGTTAATAGTTGGTTATTTCGTTTGTTGGTTGGTTGGTTTTACGGCATATCAACCCTTTCCGGGTAAAAAAATCTGACACTAAGTAAAGGCCTGGCATGCCACGGTAGCTTATCTAGCAGAGAGAGAGAGAGGGAGAGAGAGAGAGAGAGAGAGAGAGAGAGAGAGAGAGAGAGATGGCTGGCTGGCTGGTTGGTTTGTTGGTTGGTTGGTTAGTTGTTTGGATTTTACGACATGTCATGCCTTGTTGGGTTATTTTATGCCGAAGACATTTTGTTTTATTCGTTCTTGATGGGTAATGAAAATTCCTTTTTTTTTACTCATTAATCATTTAGTCTTCCATGTCTGTATCCTTCGTATCGGGGTTTCTTTTCGGGTCGGACGTCGGTAATTTTCACCTTTAGTTGTCAAACTTCCTATCATAAAATTGTGCGTGCGGATTATCTGAAATGAACTTAATTGTTATTAAGAACTCACTTTATGATATTTTTGTGTTAAAGCATTCAGTTGTATTGTTTTCGAAAAAGTTTCTAAGATTTGTTTATTTCGCACGGAGACTTTCAAAATGGCTACCGGCTTGTTTCAAAGTGAAAGTCAGTTGGCTAAATTCCTAGCATAAAATTATCTGAAATGAACTTAATTGTTATTAGGAACACATTCTATGCTATTTTTGTGTTAAAGCATGCAGTTTTATTATTTTCGAAAAAGTTTCTAAGATTTGTTTATTTCGCACGGAGACTTTCAAATTAGCTACCGGCTTGGTCCAAAGTGAAATTCAAGGGAGGTTACTCTAATTGCCTTATTTGCTAGGAATTTCAACAACTAAAGGTGAAAATTACCCGGAAGTCTCTCTGTGGGTATCATTTTGTTGTGCTATTATCATGGAGACAATACGGAGACATTTAGTTGACTACATGTTTATTACCCCGATTTCCCGTGACATTCTTAGCTGCACGTGGCTGGGGAGAAACAGAGATAAAAAAATAGCACATCAGCCCAGAGAGGCCACCTGAATTCAACTCTACTAAATTTTAACACTACTTTCCCTGCCTCGTCTGATCATGTGACACTCTGGGCTAATGAGAGCCCATTCTAGATAAACCTAGTCTCGACCTATCAATTAAAATATCAGTGATTCTACACTGTTTACCATTATTTTTATACTATCTGCTAATATGGATAGGTTATGCCTATCCATTAAGTAACAGTATTACTACTCGGGGTCAGGGTAATCATAGAAATAATGGCAATAAGGAGGTACTCCAGACTTTCCAGACGTCCAAACCTTCCAACCACATGAAGTTTAGTGTTAGACATAGAACACTCATTTTCAGGTAGGGGGATTCTTACACCTCACAGGAAATATAGTCACTATATTCTAAGCCTACTGACAGGGTCATTGCTTTTAAAGGGTTACCACGAAATACCGTACTAAATTCGTTTGTATTAATTCTCTGAAAATTTGCTTTTTCCCTTGGATTAATTTAATCTGACAACATTTCATTTTGAATTCCATCCAAATTAATTACATATTTGTTTGACAGATAGAGGAGACCTTACAGGTACTATCAATCCGGGTCAGAGTACATATGGGTGTAATAGCAAAGAAGGGGTATCCTGGACTATACAGGACTTGAACCTCATCACCAGACGCAGTTTTGTGTCATACGCTGAACAACCCTTTTGATGGGGATCTTACTCCTTAGCAGCACATAGCGTATTCTAAGCCCCAACGACAGGGTGATTGCTCTCAAAGGGTTACAGCAAATAACCGTACCACATTCAATTGATAAATATAACTTAAAATTTCCGAAAATTTTGTTGCTCCACTCCACACCTTGGATGAATAAAATTTGACAACATTTCATTTAGCATTCCATTTTGATTAATTACATATGCGATTTTTGGGTCAGGAAGATTTTCATTAATTTTTTTTTTTTTTTTTTTTGAGGAGGTATTTTTTTTTATTTTTTTTTTTTTTGGTAATTTATCTGAAGAGCAATACAGCTGTTGGAGAAAGAGCGTCATCTTAATTATAGGTGACATTTTTATTGCGTAGCTTAACAGGCAAGTCCAAAAGTCACCATTTCCAAAGACAGAATAGAAGCTACTCTGACAATGTCATCACATTTTGAATTTCAGCTCAAACATTCACACACCATTCAAAATTTATTTTTAGTATTGAAAAGTTATCATCCCACTTATCACTGGGCGTGGTTTACGACTTTAAAACTAAGACAACATTTTAAGAAAGACAAAATCAAGATAACCTAGGTTGATAAATAAGTTATTTTATATACTAAGGTACCTACATGCATTTCATACACCACAAACACTTTCTTGATGTAGTACACACACACACACACGTATATATATATATATATAAGTCATCCACAGACACGTGTTTCGAAGTTTACTTCTCATCAGTGCGACTCGTCTTTTTAACAGCTACCTCTAGCTGGGTTCGAAACCCGACAGAATTCTTATCTGCCAAGTTTCTTACCCTTCCGGCTATCAACGGCCGTCAGTCTAGGGGGAACAATTAATTGCTACATATTTTACGGTGGTATGTTTATATATATATATATATATATATATATATATATATATATATATGTTAGAAATGTGAGGAGGTTAATCCGACGGTATGTGGAGTCTCCACATATATATATATATATATATATATATATATTATATATATGTGTGTGTGTATGTGTGTGTGTGTGTGTGTGTGTGTGTGTGTGTGTGTGTGTGTGTCTGTGTGGCTGTGTGTGTGTATAACAACCCCTCCACATGAGTAGGATGTGACACATGTTCAATTTCTTAAGCGGACTTTATCAGGGTTGAGTTTATCTTCTCCTCGACTAGTCACCTAACTAAGTCTGTTCTACTATTAATCCTTAGCTGGAGGGATAATAGTTGGGTGCATACCTTTCCCACGGGTATTAGCACTATGTGAAATGCAAATAGACTTTTCCAATATATGCATACATACATATATATATATCTATGTATGTATATGTGTGTATATATATATTATATATATATATATATATATATATATATATATATGTGTGTGTGTGTGTGTGTGTGTGTGTTTATTTATATATGTAAATACTAATGAATGTCTTGGATGGAACATGTATATCAACGTTAGGATAGCATAGATATGAAGTGAACGTCGCTTAGTTACTGACGGTACCTCGCCTGTGCGATTCTCAAACAAAACGCGAGAATCGCATAGGCGAAAAACTGTTAGTAATTCAGCGTCGTTGACTTCATGTTTATACAACTCTAACACGCTCACACAGACACACATACACACACACACACACACACACACACACACGCACGCATGCACGCACGCACACATATATATATATATGTATAATAAATTCGTAATAAAAAATAAAATTGCAATGCCACTATAACTTATATTTTTATAAGTAAAATAGTAACACATTCGTAATCAAAAATAATTTTGCAAAACCACTATAAACAAGAACAGAATTACAACACATCCATAAGCAAAATGAAATTGCAATACATTTTAACCAAAAATAGAATTTCAACATTTATAATCCAAAGTAATATTGCAGCTTCTTCGTAACCCAAAAAGAAAAATTGCAAGACTTTTACGAACAAAAATACAATTGCAATACATCAGTTACCAAAACAAAATTGCAACACATGTAAAACCCAAAAGTGAAATTACAACACCTCTGTAATCCAATATGAAATTGCATCATTCATATATATATATATATATATATATATATATATATATATATATATAAGGGGTTTACTTTTTACTGTCACATATTCATATTTTGATTACGAGCTGACAGCTATCATCATTTATGTATTTATATAATCAGGGTTTCCTTTTTCTATGTTGTTTTCTTTTATTTGTTTGTTTTTATTTTTCTATGTGTGATGCTGGTTCTTATCTAATTTAAACTCATGCGTGACGCAAAAATATTCTTTTTTATCAAACAGACTTAATTTTCTACTGTATATAAATGATTCATTCGTCGAACGAGACGAGATTAGCGCAGTTATCTGAAAGTAATTTTTTTACCTTTTCCCTTTTTTCTTTTCTTTACATATTTTAATCATCACGTTGATGTTTCTTTTTCTAATCTGTTTATAAAAGACCTTGTCATACGTTGTCCAAACTTGTCATATATTTTCTCACTAAGTTTTATACACAGCTTCATTTAATAATCTTGCTGTCCCTAACATGCAGATTGCATTTGTTTTTATTACTTAATAACTCAGTAAAGATGTAGAAAGTCGAGTGCGTAAACATTTGAACAGGAAAAGAATTAGATTCTTATTGCCTGGGATGAAGGGGGCATTGCTGATTTTTAATTGTGAAAGGGATCCAAATAAGCTACTTTAGAAAAAGTTCCAGCTAGTTATGTAAGTTCGCTTTTTTTAAATTTCCTCGGTCGTATCTTGAAAATATTATAAAAAGAAACGAAAAACATAATTGTTCATACAATAATTTAATTCTATTAAAACCTTTCTATTCAGAGCTACAAAAGATTATTAATTAGCAACACCTTTGTAACCAAAAATAAAATTGCAACACCTATGTAATCCAAAAATATATTTGCAACACCTATGTAACCCAAAATACATTCGCAACACCTATGTAACCCAAAATACATTCGCAACACCTATGTAACCCAAAATAGAATTGGGACACCTATGTAACCCAAAATATATTTGCTACACCTATGTAACCCAAAATATATTTGCTACAACTATGTAATCCAAAATAGCATTGCAACATCTATGTAACCCAAAATACATTTGCAACACCTATGTAACCCAAAATACATTCGCAACACCTATGTAGCCCAAAATAGAATTGGGACACCTAAGTAACCCAAAATATATTTGCTACACCTATGTAACCCAAAATACATTTGCAACATCTATGTAACCCAAAATACATTTGCAACACCTAAGTACCCAAACCAAAATACATTTGCAACACCTATGTGACCCAAAATACATTTGCAACACCTATGTAACCCAAAATACATTCGCAACACCTATGTAACCCAAAATACATTTGCAACACCTATTTGACCCAAAATAGAATTGCGACACCTATGTAACCCAAAATAGAATTGCGACACCTATGTAACCAAAATATATTTGCTACACCTATGTAAAAATACATTTGCAACATGTAACCCAAAATACATTTGCAACACCTAAGTAACCCAAAATACATTTGCAACACCTATGTGACCCAAAATACATTTGCAACACCTATGTAACCCAAAGTACATTTGCAACACCTATGTAACCCAAAATACATTCGCAACACCTATGTAACCAAAAATACATTTGCAACACCTATGTGACCCAAAATACATTTGCAACACCTATGTAACCAAAATATATCCCAAAATACATTGCAACACCTATGTAACAAATACATTCGCAACACCTATGTAACACCTATGTAACCCAAAATACATTTGCAACACCTATATAACCAAAAACATTTGCAACACCTATGTGACCCAAAATACATTTGCAACACCTATGTAACCAAAAATACATTTATGTAACCAAAATACATTTGCAACACCTATATAACCAAAAATACATTTGCAACACCTATGTGACCCAAAATACATTTGCAACACCTATATAACCAAAAATACATTTGCAACACCTATGTGACCAAAATACATTTGCAACACCTATATAACCAAAAATACATTTGCAACACCTATGTACCCAAAATACATTTAAAAATACATTTGCAACACCTATGTAACCCAAAATACATTTGCAACACTATGTAACCAAAATACATTCGCAACACCTATGTAACCCAAAATACATTTGCAACACCTATATAACCAAAAACCCAAAATACATTTGCAATATAACCAAAAATACATTTGCAACACCTATGTTAGCCAAAATACATTTGCAACACCTATATAACCAAAAATACATTTGCAACACCTATGTAACCCAAAATACATTTGCAACACCTATATAACCAAAATACATTTGCAACACCTATGTGACCCAAAATACATTTGCAACACCTATGTAACCCAAAATACATCGCAACACCTATGTGACCCAAAATACATTCGCAACACCTATGTAATCCAAAATACATTTGCAACACCTATGTAACCCAAAATACATTCGCAACACCTATGTAACCCAAAATACATTTGCAACACCTATATAACAAAAATACATTTGCAACACCTATGTGACCCAAAATACATTTGCAACACCTATGTAACCAAAATACATTCGCAACACCTATGTAACCCAAAACATTTGCAACACCTATATAACCAAAATACATTTGCAACACCTATGTGACCCATAATACATTTGCAACACCTATGTAACCCAAAATACATTCGCAATACTTATGTAAGCAAAACAAAAATTTCAACAACTCTGTTACAGAAAAATAAAATTACCACACCTTCGTAATTAAAAACAGATTTTCACAGGCTCGTAATCAAAAATAAGTAAGTAAAGTCGTCGGAGTGGCCTAATGTCGGTATCAGCCGATCAGCGAGGGGGTTTATCCCCTTTTCACTAGCGCTAATTACTTAAACATATGTAAGAATTGTACTTAATGTTAGACTACTACATATTCGTATCTTTGGTTACGAGGTTTCAACATTGCAGAGTTTGGTAATAATAATAGCTAATAATATCCGTTTTCATTGAATAATATTCCACTAGACATTATAAAATTCTGGCATGTTTGGTTTAGAATAGAAGCAACGTCTTCTGACATATTATTTGAGTAGTACTTATATGTGAGTGATGATAATATATATGTATGTATGTGTATGCGTGTTTATGTGTGTGTATGCGTGTTTATGTGTGTGTGTGTGTGTGTGTGTGTGTGTGTAACCTTGATATTCCTCACACAAAAGCGTGAAATGTTCAACACACTTCATACATAGAGTACACGAAGCAAACACGTTTACTGAGAGCGCTGAATTAGATCAATATGTTAATTGATGTTGCATAGCAACCTTATGTAAATTTTAGCGTTGGTAGGAATAATAACAATAGCAAAGATCTCCTTAACCAGTTCCGAATCAAATTTTCGAAGGATAGAAAAGATTTTTTTTTTATGAAATATTTAATTCTCTTTTTTTTTTTTTTTTTTTTTTTTTTTCTTGTTAATTCCAGAAATTCACCATTCAAGACCCGAATTAATTACTAAACCCATTACTTTTAGATTCTTCTTGTGTAGTATTCGTGTTTCTAACTCTTCGAACAAATACATAATGCCTATACATACAGTATCATTCCCAAATAAGTACACACTTAATGTTACATAATTATTAAATTCTTAATATTTATGTACAGTCGAGTAGAAATCAAAAGGGCTGTTATAAGTTGCAGCTCACGGCCTTGAAGGGTGAGTAACAAGGCTTGACCTCATCCTGATCCTTTCCGGTGGATACCGTGAGAATCGGTGGAGGAGACCCTCTTCCAGTTTAGATTAGAAATAGATTTTTAGTCAGATCGGCCAAGACCACGACTCTGGTAAGTCGTATTATGCACGCGGCCGACTCGATCTGCACAGGTAGTCTGGTGGGGATTTCATAATGAAATATGATCTAAGTAAATCGAATTCTTGTGTTATTATCTAAAAACTACCAATGACACAGGGCTTCTGATAAAGAGAAATCCTCAATGGAAGACCAGACACGAAGTCCCCAAGAGAAGTCCAGACGCTA
>CM042147.1:69765686-69790686 GCA_023376005.1 Doryteuthis pealeii | reverse complement strand
TATATATATATATATATATATATATATATATAAGCACACAGATATGTGTGTGTGTGTGTGTATTGAAGTGTGGGTTCTACTTATACATAGACATATACATGAAAATGCCATGGTATATATATATATCAACCTTATGCTAATAACTAAAAGAAAATGTTCAATAAAATAATGTACTTACAATTTAAGGCCTTTGGAAATAGATTATCAGAAAAACATGAATAGATGATCTACTATATTTCGAAAAATCCTATCTCTTTCAACTAGCGATAAAAACCAAAATGAAATTATTATTTTACATTCTCTTCAACAGGAAGTTAGTCAAAATTGAGGTGTTTGTATTCGTTCGTATATGTGTCGTGTCATCCGAGCTGTTAATATCTATCTGCAATGTAACTATTTAATAGACTTTTTGTGTATTTCAAAAGTCGCAATATTCTACGACGAGCCGAAATGTTTGTAGATAAATGTGTTTGTGTCCTTTTAACCCTTTATCTACTAGAGCACCACAAATCATCCGACGATCAAAATGCCGAACCTCCCGAAAACGCCCGAGATCGTCAGCTCTTAGAAAATGGTTTGGAGTTTTTTAAAAAAGAAGGGAGTAATGAATTAAATAAATACATTTCTATTCAGTAATAAAGGATCGGCGATACGATACTCGCTTGTCAACCATTTCAGCAGTAGTAGATAAGTAAAAACGTAAAAAATTAAAATGTTAAATTTTTATGGGCCATTCTTTGGCCTTAAAGCAGAATGCACTGGCGATGGTCCATGTAAATGAAAATATACTAAAATAACCTTAAAAGAAAAAACAATTGAAAATGAAACTTTAAAATTAAAAGTGATAAAATATCATTAAAGATTATGTAGATCCACAAACGGTTTTTTGAAAAACATTTGGATCAATGATAGTAAAAAAAAAATCCGCAAGGGGACTATCCCCTTTTCACTAGCACTAGACAAAGGAGATTGTTTTGGCATCTGAGGTGGAGCGCCAGACCTACCATCAGCTCCCACTTTACCGCACAGACCCCTGTGCTACTCATACGCTGAGTGGGGGAGGACCGGTATCGAACCTGGAATCTTGCCCGACACTAACGACTAAGCTAAACCAAGTACTTTCGGCCCTCCTGGTAGATAAAGGCTTAAGGAAATATTATAATTCTATATCTATATTCTGTGTTTGCAGGAAATTTGTAAATCCGCTTTGTTATTAGGATTTAATTACGACAGCTGTCATTGGATAATGGATTATCTATTTAAGTGTTTCTGTGTAGGTGTCCACAGGAGAACGTTACTTATGAGTTTGTCCTTACTTCCCCAGCAGTACTGAGCATGCCTTTTTGTGTTACTTGGATGTTTTGTGTGATAGGAGGTAAGTGGCCGTATAAGAAATCAAGGAAAAAAACTCACAAGAAAGAAAAAAGGAGAGTAGGGGGAATATAAGAAGGGATGAGCGCGTGGAAGCCATAACGCAAATCTGTTTTAATAGAACATAATGAAAAGAAGGAAGAAGTAAAAAAAGAGTGAGAAAGAGTTAAATAAAGATTATTATTCTTTTTACATATTGAACTATTTAGTAAGAGCTTTTAAGTAAACATATCAAGCGTTGTAATAATTAAATTATCATACTGTGGTATATCCACATATCCTGCTAATTTCATATTATTGTGGGTGTTTTTATTTACTAGATTTCTTCCTAACAAAAGCAAATTGTACTAAAAAGAACCTCGTTGCGCATCACGAATAGCCATCAAATACAGCGTACATCTTGCTTGTCATCTCCTGACCTTGCTATCAAGCCAGCTTAATCCGAGAAATAGTCAATCACTTTGATTTGAGAACACAAAAGAACTGTGCCAATAAACCTCCTTTTCATCGCTAGATCAGCTCAAAAGATCTTACGAACCAATCATGAACCTTTCCTTTGACGATGAAGACGCGGTCGCTTAAAATGTTACGTCAGTCCGTGAGCAGCCAATAGCAACGCCGAGTTAAATCGTCTGCTTTCTTTGCATGTCTTCTGAGCGATGTTTATTTGAAGACTTGCTTTAATGGTCCGTACCGGCTTTTTTATGGATTTTTCAAAGGTTTCTGCTGCATTATCGTTCTTGCCACCATATCACACTTATAGCAAGAAATGAAATAATGGTCAAAATGGCGGGGAGGGTGGCCATGCAATTAATGTCTCCGGTTTATTGCATCGAAAATTACAACAGACACGAGGAGGAAATTAACACCAATGAATAGAGCAAATCTTTCAACAACCAAACGCTATTTTACTCACATAGTGTCAGCCACTGCTTATGCAATCTGGCCAGCGATGACAAGGCCCTGCATAGGGTCCTCGTAAAAAGAATCTGCACCTGCGGAGGCGACCCTCTTAAGAATACACCGATTGTGTAGCCTTGAGAAAGATAAGACACCTACACCCACAAAAATGGGATCTGAGCATGACTCTTAACTGCTTCCGGTGGTGAGACTACAGTTCCTGTACTCTGGATAGGGTTGAGTACCACTTTGTTGACTGTTTGAAAACGTCAACATGGAAGATATTCTCACTTTTTTGAAGGAAATAAAATTATACCATATAAACATGAAACAAATCAATACCATACAACATAATCCCCAATAATGCTAACACATTGTTAAAACCATTTACTAAAAAGTATAAATATAAATACATGCTATGTATCACTTCCTAACCCTTATGCATAACATAACCCCAGACGGCTTGATATGCCGTTAAAATCAATAAACAAACAAACAATCAAAGGTTCCGGGTTCGATACCGTCCCTCATCAACACAACACATGAATTACACAGCCTGAATATGTGTAGTAAACTGCGGAGCTCATAGAAAAACAATCTCCCTGGTCTACCGCTCGTGAAAAGGGGATAGACTCCCTTGCTGATCGGCTGATACCGACAAAAGGCGACTGTGCCGGATTTTTTTTACTATCTTTGACCCAGGCTAAGCAGTCATGTATAATAATTGTTAGTATTAGATTGGAATACTTGAAATCAGATACGTGAAATTTTCTATTTAAATAATTAATTGAAGTAATACCAGTTTACCAACAGATTATTATTATTATTATTATTTACTCCTTTTGAGTTTTCACATCAGCATTAGCTGATGGTCTTTCACTGGAGTCTGAGTGACAGCAAGTCTCCTCAGGTCTCCAGGACTCTTCTGAGTATTCTGGCAGAATGCAGCAGGCAGTGTTCTGAATGGTTTCAATCCTTCCTCTGATTTCCAAACTTTCCAGACCCTTTTCCAATCCTTTTGGGACTGTTTCAAGTGCACCAAATACAATTGGTATCACTTTCACTTTCATATTCCATAACTTTTACAGTTCTCTGGCAAGGTCCAGATATTTGTCCATTTTTTCATTTTCCTTTAGCTTCACCCTGTGATCTGCCGGCACTGCAAAATCCACCAGTTGACAAGTTCTTTCTTTTTTGTTTATCAACACTAGGTCTGGTCTTCTTGCTGGGAGAAGGTGATCTGTTTTTATTTCAAAGTCCCAGAGAATTTTATGCGTTTCGTTCTTAAGAACAGATTCTGGTATTATTATTATTATTATTATTATTATTATTATTAGTTACTTGAAACCATATAATTGCTTTACATATTTGAAACCAGCGCACTTACTGAATGATTGATTTTAACGGCATGCTAACCTGTATAGTGTTATTTTATTCCTAGAGGTCAGGAAATCGCGTTCATTATACATGAATTTTTTACACTTTTTGAGTAGTTGTTTCTTAAGAGTTTTTTTGTTTTTGTTTTTGTTTTTGCATACAAATATTTTTAAAGTCACATCTAATCAGAATCGACCAGAGATTAATGACAGTGAAGCGGTACTCCAACACCTTAAAAACTGGAGCCTGACAATACGATGTAATTTAGTCTCATACCCAGGAGATCCCCTTATTTGGGGTGAGTGAAGATGTATCCCACTACAGAGGACACAGTCTGGGTATTCTTTGCCCCGTCAAAAAAGTAAAGGAAAACGCAAAACACAAGATTGCGTAAGTGCAACAGCTTCCAAACCTTGTTGATTGCGACTTTTATTTGAAATTATTTCCCCTGTATAGGATGTAGATTCGGCTTTAAATAAATAAGATGCTATACTTTCGACGCTGATATTTACAGTTATGCCAGCGATCTAACATTATAAAAGTTCTTGTCTGTTTGATGAACAAAATATCCGTCGGCGTAAATCCTCATCGTCGCATCAATGAATTCGGTTTATCAATTCAATTTAAGAATTGAGATAAGATTTTGTTTTTACACTGCTGAAGGCAGATATTCCCTTGTGCTAGCTTTTACCAATCCTGATTACGAAAAGCACGGCCCCCATCCTTATAGGCACCCTGCTTTCTAGTCCTAAAGGGAAAGATTTATTTTCATTAACTGACAACATTACCCCCCCCTCTCTCTCTCTCTCTCTCTTCTCTCTCTCTCTCTCTCTCTCTCTCTCTTTGGAGTGGATAAAAACAGAAAATGTTTTCTTGTATCTCGAATTTTATTTTCTTATTTACCGGTATTCCTTCAGTCAGGTACAACGCCAATAAAAGATTTTGCTATTTGAGCCTTCGTGGACAATTACTTGATTCGGAATCAGATAAGAACTGTTGGATTTCTTTTGTTTATTTTCTTATAATATTAATATATACTAGCAAATATATGCACCCTCCGGGTGCAAGTATTTTAGTTAAATTTTATAATAAAATATCATATTAAATTAGAAAGGCTAATGAAACTGAATAAGAATGTAGATAAAAAGATTTGGAACAGAGGGTGTATGATTGAAAAATAGAACAACTTTGAAACTAACTCTTCCATCATTTTCCCTTACTCCCGTCTTTCATTGGTAAATTTTCCTAATTTAACTATTTAGTTAAAATAGGAAGTAAAGAATAATATTACAGTTATTTCTTCTTGTTAATGGATTTCTTTTAAAATATTCATTAATATAAAACCAAACAATTAGAAATACTAAGCATATATTTATTAAAAATCAAATTTTTAGGATCAATATGCAAATTAGCCTTCCCATTCATACTGTAAACCGCTATTTTGTTGTATATATAAATACAATTGCATGTTGTTAGTGTGTAGATATTGTTAACTGTCTTAATGATGTAAAACAATTTTACTAATAATTGAGGTTTAAATAAAAAAAATAAAATCATGGAGAATGTGATGTAAATAACAAAGGGAATTGTGACTTGTATAGTAATATAGTTTCGGTTACAGACAGAAAAACCCACAATCTCCATTATAATAAGATATATATATATATATATTGATAATATAATTGATAATCTGGACAAATAGCAAAATCACTAATCTTCAATCCTACATGACTAAATAACACTAGTTTAGTGACACATATTACACTATTAACTATTAACTAGTATTTCACAACTAAAAAAAAAAAAAAAAAACAGATTAAGATAGATTAAGAAGATTAGTACAGATATGAATGGAATGAGATGGATTAAGAAGATTACGATAGATGTGAACAGATTAAAGTGGCTTAAGAAGATTAGGATAGATATGAATAGATTAAAGTGGATTAAGAACTAGTATTTCACAACTAAGAAAAAAACGGATTAAGATGGATTAAGAAGATTAAAGTGGATTAGGACAGATAAGAATGGGATGAAATGGATTAAGAAGATTAGGATAGAAGTGAACAGATCAAGTGGATATAGAAGATTAATTTGTTTAATGGCCTATCAACTTTCATGGGTCATTTAATGCAAATCCATCCTTGTAGAAGAAAAAAAGGGTAGTGAATGTCATATCGCGACTAGAGTTCGAACTCGTTAAACTACAATTTCTTAGTCTAGCATGTTAATCACAAAACCACGGGACCCCCCCCAGCTGTGTGATTTATGAAGTGATTAAATTACCATATTTGACGGCATGTAGGACGCACATTTTTCCAAAATGTTGGCTCAAAAAATTGTCCTGCGTCTTATACATCGTAAGTGAAGTTTGAGACCTCGCGTAGGTCTAGGCTGATCTTCTCTATGATGCTCACTAGGCCAGTTAACGCTCACTACTTTTACCTACCCTAAACTCTATGCATTCTTATTTTATTGCTGGTATTGTTATAATCAAGGTTAACAGAAGTGTATGGTGGCGAAGAAAAAACAAACACAGGTTTTGTTTTTTTCCTGAATCTGACCTGCTGAAATGGGTGTGCGTCTTATATGCCCGTGCGTCTTATATGTCGTCAAATACAGTAGATATAAATATACCGAGATAGATAGATAGATAGATAGATAGATAGATAGATCGCCTTGTTGGTGGGGCTTAGGATAAGCTAACTGTATCACCTGCAGAGGTGAAAGATCGCACACGCAGAAATAGGTTGTCTTTAGTATGATACTAAACGGCAACTGGTGGTGAGACTCCAGTGCTGTAGCTTTGAGGATTGTAGGGAAACCCTTATATATAGTCAGCAGGATAGTAACAAAAAATTAAGATACGCCTATTAGATGTGCATCCAAACAATAATTAGTAAAGTAGAATTGTTTTTCAAATAATGAACACAAACACAATAAGGGTGTGTCTTGATTATTCATTTAACAAAGGGGATTTAGTATTATCAGCATTATTCGGACTATTGTCCTCATCTTCATTATTATCTGTACAACGTTTCGGTCTATGTGCCCTCCGGCCTTCTTCAGGTATGTCTTGTCGGACTCGGGAACGTTCTCGGAATCGGGAAATATCTCGGACTCGGAAACCTTCTTTTCGATCTAGGGAACCTTCTTCTTCGAACACTTGTACCCCAGCTATGGTTAGCGGAATGAGAACAGGATACCCCCGTGGATTGAATAAAGGGTTGGGTTCGAATTTCCGTGATGGCTCCCGATTACGACAAGAAAGTTCCAGAGTTCGAGAAGGTTCCCGAGTCCGACAAGAAATACCTGAAGAAGGCCGGAGGGCACATCGGCCGAAACGTTGTACAGATAACAATGAAGATGAGGAAAATAGTCCGACTAATGCAGATAACACTAATCATCAAACCTCATTTTAAAAAATTCATAGAAAAGGGGATTTAATTCTCCAAAACTGATGAGAATCTCCTCTGTTTTTGGTGAAGTGAAGTAGGTAATAAATTCAGCTGAAAAACATTTAGGAGTTTAATTATTCAATTTAAGCTGACCAATCAAATGAGACATCTTTAGTTAATTAGGTAGGCTACACAGCTTAAAAGAGAGGGGAAAACCAACGAAACTACTGTAATGGCTCACAGAACAATAATGTCGAGAGGAAAGGAGATATCTGAGGACATCAGGAAGAAGATAATCACTTTTCACCAGTCTAGTGAAAGCTATAAGAGCACCTCAAAAGATTGCAGCTCTATCCAATCACTGGAAGACAAATCATTTACCAGTGGAGCGCATACAACATTATTGTGGCGCTTCCTAGAACTGGGAACCCTTCAAAACTATCACCAAGAAACACTAGAAAAATAATAAACGAGGTAAAGGCCAACCCACGCATAGCATTCCTCTTTGCTAGTATCTGGAGTAAATGTTTCATGTGTCTACAATCAATTTCTCTGAATGTTTGAGATGAGGCTTGATGATTAGTATTATTTGCGTTATTCGGACTATTGTCCTCATCTTCATTGTTATATGTACAAAGTTTCGGCCGATATGCTCCTTCTTCAGATATTTCTTGTCGAACTCGGGAACATTCACGAACTCAGATACCTTCTTTTCGGAGTCGGGAACTTTCTTTTCGAACTCGGGAACTTTCTTGTCGTAATTGGGAGCCATCGCGTTCCAACTGGACACATGGCCTAGTGGATAAAGGTGTTAGGTTAAGACAGTTCTAAGTGACAGTTATCTCTAGATTGCAGGTTCAATCCTGATCAAGGGCAGCAGTAACATAGAATAATAATTAACACAGCTAAACGCCTCTACCCCAGCTATGTTTAGCGGAATGAGAACAGGATACCCCCATGAACTGAATAAAGGGTTAGGTTCAAAGTTCCGAGATGGCTCCTGATTACGACAAGAAGGTTCCCGATAACAACAAGAAAGTTCCCTAGTCCGAAAAGAAGGTTCCCGAGTCCGTGAAGGTTCCCGAGTCCGACAAGAAATACCTGAAGAAGGCCGGAGGGCATATCGGCCGAAGCGTTGTACAGATAACCATGATGATGTTGTACAGATAACAATGAAGACGAGGACAATAGTCTGACTAACGCAGATAATATGTCTACAATCAGACGGACATTGAATGGACATGGCATTTATTGGAAGGACACTAGAATACTTTGACAAATCAGAGGAATTCTGGAAGTCCAATCAATCAATGGAGAGAAGAGAATCAAAGATAAAATTGTTTGGTCACATTCAAAACTGTCATGTTTAGAGAAAAGTCAACACTGCCTACCAAGCAAAGAAATTCACTCGGACGGATAAGCAGGTTGGTAGAAATGTAAATATATGGGGCTGATTTTCTGCCTCTTGGCCTAAACGACTCTATCTTATCCAGAGAAATATGAATTCTCAGTCCTATGAACAAATTCTAGATCAGCGGTCACCAACCACCGGGTCGCGACCTGGTACCGGGCCGCGGGTCATTAGGTACTGGGCCGCACAGAACGAGTTTTTTTTATTATAATTATTTCTTATTAGAAAGGATTTTCATTCTAAAATAAATATTTTCGTTTACAGAGATGCTGTTGATTATTAATTTATGAACAAAATGTTGTTTATTGTCAGTTGATGTTTGCATTTGACATAAGACCACTGCGGATGATTTATTATTAGATTACGTCATTAACGATTATCGAACAAATGTAGGCCGGAGCATATGAAGGCCAGTCTGTGAAAACATTGTCTTAGATGAAACCGGTCAGTGGCGCAAAAAAGGCTGGGGACTGCTGTTCTAGATGACACTCTACCATCAGTCAGGAAGTTGAAGCTTAACTGAAAAGGAGTTCCGTAACCGGATAATAATCCTAACTAAGCAAGACTAGTAAGGATTGACTTAAAAGCAGAAGTATTCATATTCTGGACTGCCCTAGTCAAAGTCCAGAGGTCGATCCAATAGAAATGTAGTGGTTAGACCAGAATTTAGCGGTGCATGCCAGATATCCCTCAAACCTCTCTTAACTGGCTTTTGCAAGAAGAAGTGGACCATATTACCTTTAGGCACCCCTTTTTGATCTCGATTAAGAAAGGACATGTTGTTCATGTCCGGTTGTTTGTTAGGGGTTAGTGTTAGTTTTAGGGTTAGGGGTTAGTTTTATGAATTTTTTTTAAATCTAAAAATCGTCTGTTAAAACAACCGAATCTTGACGGTGTAAATGAAAAACATGTGCTTTCTTAATGTAGATCAAAAAGGGGTTCCTAAAGGTCATATGGTCCGAAGAAGTGGACAAAAATCCCCAACAGCAGATACAAGAGACTGGTCAATGGCTACAGAAGATGTTTGATTGAAGTAAAGGGTTCACATACTTTTGCTCATGCTATTTTCAGTTTTGGTGAAATAAATCAATTTTTTAAATAAATAAATAATTAAAATAATCGTAAAATACATTATCATGCGTTGTTCTCTCTTAGAGATTTGTAAAATTATTTGTATAAATGTATAAGTGTGCATCAACATGAGCATTCATTGTGGAGGTACAGGAAATATTGATGATCCCAAATAGAATTATCCCCAACATACTAATCAATTGGATACTTTTACCTTTATATATATATATATATATATATATATATATATATATATATATATATATTTGTTGAATTTTTTAAATATAATTGTTTTCCATGGGCAACTACCCAGGTTTCAGGCTATTTTGCCATCACCAGGTTGCTAATAATTCTTCTGGTGTTTATGCCAAGACATTTCTTGCTGTTATGTTTTTGGACCGCAAATTACGTCGGTTGATTATTGTGGACGCTCTTTATGCTTTGGATTTTATTTTTGAATTTTTCAATTTCTGCATTTTTTTTTAATTCAAAAATAAAATCCAAAGCATAACGAGCGTCCACAATAATAAACCGACGTAATTTGCGATTCAAAAACATAACAGCAAGAAATGTCTTCGAATAAACACCAGAAAAATTATTAGCAACCTGATGATGACAAAATAGCCTGAAACCTGGGTAGTTGCCTATGGAAAAAATATTTATATTTAAAAAATTCGACAAATAAATAAATAAAGCTTGTGGTTGAGCACTGTGATTTCTTTGTTTCATCTCAAAAGTTTTTTTTTAAATATCTATCTATCTATCTATCTATCTATATATATATATATATATATATATATATATATATATATATATATATATATATGTGTGTGTGTGTGTGTGTGTGTGTGTATGTATGTATGTATGTATATATATATGTACTGAGAGGATGTTCCTTTTTTTATTTAGCAGTGAATAAATTAATGTGATAATAAAATAAGACATAAAGCATAAAGATGACTTCCCGAGGAAAACAAGCAAATTCCTTAAGCCATTCATTCATCATATAGGGCTTGTATTTCTTCATAGGACCAGAGGAGATGTCAGTCATTATCTCAACAATAAATGCACATGTATACATTGAAATCTTGCATAATTTTCTCATTCCATCGCTGGAAAATTGTTTCGGTGATGATGAAGTCGTTTTTCATGATGATCATGCATCTTGTTACACAGCAAATGGGATTAAAGCTTTTCTTCAACAACGGCATATTGGAATCAATGAATGGACTGGATCTAAATACAATTGAATATTTATTATGGAAATTCTAAATGGTCAATGAAAGAGTTCCAAAGAAGATTCCTTAACTGCCATTAGGGAAAGTTGGAACCACTTTGATAAAGAACACTGCTTGAAATTAAGTGATATCTATGCATGAAAGAATTAAGGCTTTTATAAAATATTGAATTTGGTCAACTAAGAAGTCATTCTAATTTTTTTTTTGTCAATGAATTTCATAATTTTTCCTCAAGATTTGGTTGTTCATTAATATTTTCCTCTGTATGGCTTGGAAAGAATATCTATTTATAATGGAGATTCGCTTCCGGTTTTGTCTGTAACAAAAACTACGTCACTGCTTACGTCACATTACCCAAAATCGTAATACACTGAAAATTTGAACATGCATTCCCCTGATCTCTAGAAGAGGGGTCCAACCATCAGATACAGTTTAGTTTCCTACACAGAACACCCTTTCCTTTTTGGTTGGGCTCTTACCCTTCTGCAGGGGATGAATGTGGAGTATTATAAATCCCACCAAAAAATTGTTGAAATCTATTAATAATGGAGATTCGCTTCCGGTTTTTGTCTATAACAAAAACTACGTCACTGCTTACGTCACATTACCCAAAATCGTCATAACATGGAAATTTGAGAAATACACACAAAATTTGAACATGCAACATTAGACAGTCCTCATAGTTTTTTTTAATACAAGTTTTAATAAATACATGACTGGTATTATATATCTATATATAGTTTGTTTAATTTTAATACATATTTAAAGTTTACATTTCAAATCTTTTTAATTTTGTAATCCTTTAATGAATTTGATGATTTTACTTACTTAGGATACAAACTCGCTGACATTGAATTTATAACTCCCACCCCTCAGGCAATATGTTTCAAAAATATATTTTACATCGCTCGGAGGTCGTTTTTTTTATTTTGCTAGTACTATTAATTCAAATATTCTATTCTAGTTTATTTTTAAGGATATTTTATGAAGCCAGAATGTTCAGCTACTAAAGAAAAAATGTTTGCGTCTCATCCGTTATTAGTGTTGTGAGGTTTTAAGGGGTCAAATAAGAACAAAACGACGGGTAACAAATGTAGGAAAATGTATTAACAAAAAGTAGACAAATACAATAGAGAGATGTGGAAATTACATCCGACGAACAGAGTTATTGGCATACTCGCATTGGCTTACTGCTAAGCCACAATTATCCCTGTTACTTATAGTAACCTGTCGGCGCATTCTATTGTTCAATAAGGTATATCACCTATAACAATTAGTTTGTTTACTTATATATAAAGCAACATAAACGAACATCCCCTAAATCACTGGTTTTAAACTTTTCGAACTGGCTCACAATTCTATTTCAGGGTCTATCTCGGGGACGACTATATAAATAAAATGCAATTTATCAAAAATAGTTAATGGAAATCGCATCCAATATTTGCCCTGAGTAATTACATTTAGTGAGAGGGTTGTGCTTGCCTTGCATGGCAAACATTGTCAATTTTTGTCAAAGATAGAGAGAATTCATTTTGCACAATTCTAACTGCGTATTTGGTTATTATATTGGTAAGTGCTGAAACTTCTATTTTGCATGAATATGTTGTTGCAAAAGATAAATGCATTTTGAAATAACAGAAGCCACGCTAAGCCAAAATTCTTGGAGTCGTGCCGTCTAAACTGAATTTTTATTGGTACACACCTATAAAACTAGGAATACGAATTCTCAGTTCTACCGCTAATTGGATAATATAGATTTTCAAGACATTCTTGCGCGCGTCTGTGGACCCTTGATGTTGATGTTTCGAACCACTCATGGTCCCAAGATGGCAGTTTTAAACCCACTGTTCTAAATATGCTAATTCCATATTTTTCCAGGGGTAGTCTTGTTAAATAGCCCTTATTAATCGCTATCTGACTTGGGTCTATCTCTGCTATCCAGGCTGGGTCTTTCTTGTTTTCTCGTCTTTTTAGGCTGACTTTGGTTGGTTTGTGTCTCTTCTTGTTGGGGTCATCATCGGGTTGACTCTATCTCCGTCTTCATCTTAATTTTTATTAATGAACAAGGAGACTGGATATAACTTCATACATTTTTATTGACATGAATTCCCCAAACCTCAAGCGTAGACAATAGATCGACACTAATCAGCCTAACTAAATCTTTCTCTATCGAATTTTGTCTGTATACTGCATTACATAGTCTAAGCAGTATATCATCAAATTTCCTTATTTTCCAGACCTCAGAGGGTACTTCGTCCTCAGCCTTTCTATTTTAAGCTTTCTTAGTACTTCATTAAGTTCTTATATCGTAAAGTCTCCATAGTTTAATGTCTAGTTCGTTATTAGTTATTTTTTGTATGTGATTTTCTATGGGTTTAGGGGGTGTTCCTAGCAGTTTCTGGAAGTGGTCTTTCCATTTTTTAAGTTTATCTTTTTGGCTGTGTGTCTTTAGCTTTGATCTAGAGCTACTTTTCTTGATACTAATTTCGTTTACAGTTTGTCATGCTAATCGCGATTGTCTGTCTTCTACTGCCTGTCTGATTTTATTTATTTGTTCTTGGATGTATTCTATCTGTTCCTTTTTTTTGTATATTTCGGTTAGTTCTACCTGAGCTGTGATAGGGATGGATGGAGAGAGATTGTCATGGATGTCCGTGCTGGCAGCGCGACATGATGATGATGATGATGATGATGATGATGATATCTTTCTCACGGACTGGGTGGTCACATGAACAAAATAATCAATGAAAGAACGGTTCCAAGGTCAATCAGGGATCAAGGACTTTTTTATACTGATGGGTTTTCACAATTAAGCTTTATTTTAAAATTTTACTCTTCGTTACAAAAAGGAATAATCAACTTATTAATTATGTAACTGTATTATCAGACAACCAGACTAAACCATAACTGACTAAAATATTGTATACGAATCGTGATTTTAAAGAACTCTCGATATTTTATCCTTATCTCTTTTAAATCACAAACTTCTAGTTTTAAATGATGTATGAACAGGTGATAAACTTATATAAGAAAGTGATGATTTCTAGACGTCTACACTGGTTGAGATGAGTCGATACTAATTCTAAAAAGTATATAAAGCTAGTTTCGGTAGTTTTTGGACAGTTTGTATTTGTTTGTTTATCCAGTCCTGTCACTTGTTAATTTGTTTGTCTTTAAGTCTCTTCTCTATTGTTCTTTTCTTTACAGAAACAATCAACCGGAAAGACGACACCTGCTGAGTCTCTTTCTGTTGCATACCTCTTTCTTTACTTACTTCTATTCTTCTTCTAGCGTCTCTTCTAGCGTCTGGACTTCGTCTTGGTCTTCCATTGGAGATTTCTCTTTATCAGAAGCCCTGTGTCATTGGTAGTTTTTAGAGAATAACACTTCGATTTACTTAGATCATATTTATTTCGAAATCCCAACCAGACTACCTGCGCAGATTGAGTCGGAGCGTGACATACACGACTCACCACCGTCGTGATTTCTGGCCGACTGACTAAAATCTATTTCTAATCTAAACCGGAAGAGGGTCTTCTTCACCGAATCTCACGGTATCCACCGGAAGGAAGTATCAGGACAGGTCAAGCCTTGTCATTCAAATTCTTCAAGGCCGTGAGCTGCAACTTATAACAGCCATTTTGATTTCTACACTACTGTACATAAATATTAAGAATCTAATAATTATGTAACATTTCCTTTATACTTTTAAAACTATATGAAATAATCAACCGGAAATACAAGGTATATGCAAACTTGGTATTAGGAAATCGGATAGATCAATATACTACTTGCTGTCCATCGTATCCGATGATGACACTGCGCGAATCATTTTCCTCCAATTTAATCGGTCTCTGGTTGCGTCTTGCCAACTGCCTATGGGGATGTTCAAGTCCTTCGGGTTTCTTTTGATGTTGTCTTTGTACCTGAGCTTTGGCCTACCGATTCTACGTGATCCGTCTCTCAGTTGCGAGTACAGAATCTGTTTAAGTGGTCAGCCCATCTCAGGTTGCGTTGGACAAGTATTTCATGCATGCCATGGAGTCCAGTTCTCTTTCGAATGGTTCTATTTGAATCATGTTGCCACCACCTGACATTTAATATGCTGCGCAAGTGAAGCATGTAGTAGACATGTAGTCTATGGGCATCTGCTTTGTATATCGTCCAGGCTTCTGCACCATACAGGGGGGGTGAGAGAACTATGGAGCGGTATACTGCACATTTAGTTTTCAAGGAGATGTCTCTGTTGAACCATAGTTTAATATATTTGTGTAAATATATATATGTAAATCTATGTATGTGTATGTATATGTAGGGGCTAGAATCTTAAGTGCTTCTTGGTCAAAATTTAGGAAAACCTTAAAACCCGAATCGGTCAAACGGGAAAAGGACTAAAATTTAATGTCTTCTTATTTTAGGGACTTGAAGACCAGTTAACCAGGAATAATTGGTATTTTTCACCTTTAGTTGTTAAAATTCCTAGCATAAAATTGTGCGTGCGCATTATCTGAAATGAACTTAATTGTTATTAAGAACACATTTTATGATATTTTTGTGTTAAAGCATGCACTTGTATTGTTTTCGAAAAGTTTCTAAGATTTGTATATTTCGCACGGACAAATTTAAAATGGCTACCGTCTTGTTTCAAAGTGAAAGTCAGTTGGCTAAATTCCTAGCATAAAATTATTTGATATGAACTTAATTGTTATTAAGAACACATTTTATGATATTTTTGTGTTAAAGCATGCAGTTGTATTGTTTTCGAAAAAGTTTCTAAAGATATGTTTATTTCGCACGGAGACTTTAAAAATAGCTACCGGCTTAGTTCAAAGTGAAAGTCAAGGGAGGTTACTCTAATTGCCTTATTTGCTAAGAATTTTAACAACTAAATGGGAAAATTACCAAATAATTTTTATGTTCACATTTTTTAAGTGAAATCAGTCTCACAAAAGTCTTTAAACTAAAGTTATGATTTAATTGGTGGGTGTTCTGTCCGGAAGTAAAAGAGGTGTAGCCGCTGCATATATATCACTCACTCTGGTCCTTGAGGTCAGGCAGAGTTAGGGAAAGAGGGTTAGAGGCTGTCAGTACCCCATCATTGCCGAGTTTGTTTGTTTTTTGTTTTTGTTTTTCATTTATTTATTTATTTATTTATTCATTCTTTAAACCACACCCAGTACACCATTTCTGGGGGTGTCTTACCCCTTCTTCAGAGGATGTAAAAAGTAAAGTGTCCTATTGTCGGTATCAGCCAGACAGCGTTGGAGTATATCTTCTTTTCAAAAGCACTAAAACAGAGAGATAGGTTTTGTGTCTGAGATGGAGCGCCACACCTAGCATCAGCTTTACCTCACAGATCTAAACTGTGCTGCTCTTGTGCTGAGTTTGACGAGGCCTGGATTGAATCCGGAACCTTGTAGTTTCTAGACGGATGCTCTACCAATTGAACTAAACCGGACTTCCGTCGATTGAGTGGTAGTAATTAGGAGCTCCGAAAGTGAGTAATACAATAAAGGAACGATTGTCAAGTTCACTGTTAATTTGTTGACAACGTTCATTTCGGGTTGTCAAATATTGGAATATTTCTGTAAAGACGTGAGTGTTTTAATTAGAATTAAAAGGAAAAATTATTGTCTTAATGTCAGTTGAATGGAACAAAGGAAAGCAAAAAAATTTGCATGCGACAGATGAAAATGATCTTTAAAACTTTTAATAATGTAAGTCACGATTAGATATGAATCAATAAAACAAAAATGTAATATTCAAATATTTATCAGTGAAAATTTGATAAAAGTAAAATATAAACAAAAGATCCACGTTTTGTAGAACAATGGAAAGTAAGAATTTTCTATAAATATATAGAAGATATTCTATATCAGGTGAAAAGGTTTTGTTGTGTGAAGGTGAAAAATGTTTAAGAAACAAAGGTGTCTTAAAAGGATATAATATTAAGTATTATGTCTTAAAAGGATATGACATTAACTATTATGTCTTAAAAGGATATCAAATTACATATTGCGTCTTCAAAGGGTATCAAATTACATATTGCGTCTTAAAAGGGTATCAAATTACATATCATGTCTTAAAAGGATATCAAATAAACTATTATGTCTTAAAATGATATCAAATAATTTATTACGTCTTAAAAGTACATCAAATTACATATTGCGCTCATCAAAGGGTATCAAATTACATATTGCGTCTTAAAAGGGTAATCAAATTACATATCATGTCTTAAAAGGATATCAAATAAACTATTATGTCTTAAAATGATATCAATAATTTATTACGTCTTAAAAGTACATCAAATTACATATTGCGTCTTAAAAGTACATCAAATTACATATTGTGTCTTCAAAGGGTGTCAAATAAACTATTATTTAAAAATTGCTATCTTCCAAATATTTTCTACAAAAAAGTCAAATTTTCTACTAGTATCTGTTTGTTATTTTCCCGCCTTCTACTTTTACACTATAATTCAATTCAGTTTCTAGCCCCGTCGGCTGAGTCTGTAGAATATACCGACTGCACATTTTCAGAGGAGTAAGAACACCCCTCCTTAACGGGAAAAACTGTTGGCTGTGTCCGAGCAGTCCATTTTGGCCATTATTTAGGCAAGAGGTGGAGAAGCTCCCTCCATTCAATCAGCTGGTCACATCACACACAAGCACCTATATGATTCTCCCTACAGCGATACTCTTAAGGCAAACCTCCACCCTTTTTATCAATATGTACGAGAAGGTGGTGGCTGAGGGTTTTAGTGTTCTGGATATGACGTTAAACTGCATAAATTCTGGGGAGTGTGGAGTATCCGTTCATTGCCATTATTCCAGGTCCATCTGAACTGGAGTGGTAGTACTTGTTAGGGTGGCGTCTATGGGTTAGATATATAGAAATGTTGTTTTTTAAAATTGTGTTTAAGAAGAAATTGAATACTCATCAAAATAAATAAACAAAAATCTTCGGCATAAAAATAACCCAAAAGTTGACATGCCGTAAAACACCACCAACCAACTAATTAATCTATTAATTCTGTTTTCGTTTCTTATTTTTCTGTCTTGAATAATAAAAATGCTTATACAGAAAACAAAATGGAATAAACCGTCTTTAAAATGTTTTAGCAATATTTCAAATATAAGTAACGCCTTTTTAATTTTTAAGGTAGAGGATAGGACGAAGAGGACCAATTGAATGGCCATACGTTCACAGACCTAACACCACCGGACTTTTTTGTGGGTGTATTGAAAGACCAGGTTTAAATCTTAAGCCGAAAACAATTCCAGAATTAAAAGAATGCAATAACAGATAAATTTCATGAAATTACCATTGACATGTGTCAAAAGGTTTGTAAAAGTGTTGCTGGTAGAGTTCAGAATTGTATGGAACCATGAAGGGTAACATTTTAAACATTTCAAATAAATGACTAAATTCTAAAAACTTTATATCTTTTAACTTTTATTTTCTTAAATTTGGTTTGATTTCTTTTGTATGAATATTATTAAACCGAATAAGCATTATATTACATTTTGTTAATATATTATATTAAATCCATTAACCTGTGGCAATTACATTCATGTTCGAAAAAAAAGGAAAATCAAAATTTTGTTCCCTTAAACAAAGGGCGTTACTTATGCGCATTCGTATATATTTACCCAACATTGAGTCTTATTGACATTGGAAAGAGGAATTGCTTTGTATTACCAAAAAATACAAACATGATTTTAAATATTTTTGTTTTCTACACCCCCCAACATTCCAATTCCAGGTTAAACAATAATGTAGTGCCTACCCCCCCACACACACACACACACATTTTATTGTAGACCAATTAACTTGCAATTATAAATTAGCAATATATTGCTAATTAGTTTGTTCCTCAATAAGTGTCCAGTGATTTTTCCCCTTAGGCCAACAAATATTTTCACTATCTTTAGTGGAAGAATTTGAAAAAGTTAATTAGGAATCGTACTCAGAGACATTAGGTCCAATGGGTGTGAGTGACAGGTGGTAACCCTGAGATTAATCGGAGAACTTGGCTCTAAAGAATATTTTAAAACCTTTTTTGGTCTGGTTTTCTTTTTTCTTTTTACATTCATCATAACCAGATTAAAACTTAAATGTAATAATATGTATAATAATCATTAAGATTCCTTTTTTTAATGATAATGTGAACCTCACGTTTGGCAGATGCATTCTATCGCCTTTTTAGCATACAGTTGTACAACCGGAGGAGAAAAAAATATCTTAAATGTATTTACCCAACCTTCACACACAAACAGTATCCAAATCTAGGGTATTTTAATTGGAGTTTTAGTGGTTTAAATGTAGATGTTTTCTTCTCTGAAACCGGATGCTATACCCAGGGTAAATTGGTGGACCCCCCATGGCGTAGTGATAAACCAGTTCGAACTCCAGTCTTATTATTACGTTCACTTTCGAACTAATGCCCTTGGGAAATATATGAACTTTCTCAACCCTCCAGCTCTTGGTTAAATAATGCTAATATTGTTCTTCTTCTTTGTAATTAACACTCTATAAGACTAATGGTTGCGCCGACGGGTTGCTATAAGTAACAGGGATAATTGTGGCTTGGCAGTAAGCCAATGCTAGTCAGCTCACAATTCTATTTGTCGGACATAATTCCCACTTCTCTGTATTGTATTTGTCTATTTTCTGTTAATACATTTTCCTACATTTGTTACCCGTCGTTTTGTTCTTATTTGAC
Source organism: Doryteuthis pealeii (assembly GCA_023376005.1). Classification (NCBI taxonomy): domain Eukaryota; kingdom Metazoa; phylum Mollusca; class Cephalopoda; order Myopsida; family Loliginidae; genus Doryteuthis; species Doryteuthis pealeii. The sequence continues at coordinate 69,771,198 of CM042147.1, read as the reverse complement.
CCCTTAAAACCTCACAGCAATATGCCACTAAGCAAAGAAAACAATGTTAAAGAGCCTACTATCTATCCATAGTTGGAGGGAGAATATTTGGATGCATACCTTTCCTATTATTAGTGCTATGTGAAAACAACCTCGTCCGGGATGGGAATCACTATACAACGAGCGCCTCTAAAAACTATTTTAAATTTAAATAAAAGATTCGCTATATCTAGGTTTTGACTGGTAGTGTAGAATTGTTTTTAAAATCATTAGGAATCGTACTCAGAGACATTAGATCAAACGAGTGTGAGTGACAGGTGGTGACCCTGAGATTAATCTGAGAACTTGGCTCTAATTGGATAATGTCAACCAGGTGACTGAGGGATTCTGGAAGTTTAGAAAAGTAGTTTGAAATTTAATCAGTTGGTTCCGAGGCGTTGACGAGCACACATGTGGAAATGGTGTGCGAATATTTTTTCCTCCGTGGAGAATAGAGGCAACTCCCCGAGGCACCCGGGTTATATGTCATTTCCTTATGCGTCATAGATAAGATATAAAGTGAGCATGCAAAAGTAAGTGTTCTAATTCATTCGTCTCAACAAAAAATGTCTCCGTGATTGAATAACGTGGGGTCCGCAACGAAAGAGAAGAGACGGGGCATCGAAAGAACACAACACGGCGAGGGAGTTGAAGCGATCATCGCCATCAACCGAAGAATTTAGCCGACTTGTAGACGAACCAAATCTGAAAAAAGCAAACACAAAAAGTAACAAAAATATTCGGTACTCTTCGCGAAGTTCCGTCCCGGCCTCCTGCCCCAAAAACCACTAGCCGGTGGCTGCTGAAAAACCAACACCAGCTACGATTGAAGTCCGTAGCCGAAGCGGTGTCACTTGAAAAACAAAAACAAAAACAAACAAATTAGGGCGTTTTTCCTGAAAACCCAACCCCAACCCCAACCTTAACCTTAACCCTATCCCTAACCCTAAATCCTACCCCCCTAGTTAAAATTAACAGTTTTATTACAAAATGTGTGGGTTCTAATTTTTCTGGGTCACCCTGTATACAGGGTGATCCAAAAAATAAACAGAGCTGAAATAATTTATTTATTTTCCCATTAAACTAAACCTAAATCCCCAACCCTAACCCCAACCCTAACTCTAAACCCTAACCCTAAACCCTAATCCTAACCCTAGTTTATTTTCAAGTGACACCGCTTCGGCTACGGACTTCAAACGTAGCCGGTGTTTTTTTTTCAGCAGCCACCGGCTAGCGGTTTTTGAGGCAGGAGGCCGGGACGGAACTCCGCGAATATACCGAAATATTCTATATTTGGTCCCTATTGGTTCCTATTATTGAATTTTATTAAAATCCAATTAACCAGTCTTGTTTCTAGATATTAGCTTAACAGGTTTGTAAAGTTTCATCATGATCAGATCATTGGTGTAGGCGCTAATTGTTTATACACAGACAGATATGAATTGCGATTTATATATTACATTGTAGCCTGAAAATGTAGTGAAAAAGTACAAGAACCGAGTCTAGAGTGTTTAAAGACCAAATCACTTAATAATTTAATGGTGAAGGGGTTATATATATGCCGAATGGAAAATACCTCTAAAACCGGTGGGGGTATTCCTCAAATGAGATATCCAAGCGAGTATCCGGTACTGTTTATATTTTTGTAATCTAACCATTGCAGTTCTTTTAGACAATAACAATATGAATATAATTATTCTAATTAATTATTACTAGCAACAGTAAACACCCTCCGGGCGTCGTAAAAATTAATTTTTGAATGACATTGCCTGAGAGTGTGGAGGTTAAAATTTCAATGTCAGAGGGTTTGTATCATAAGTAAGACAAATCCTCATATTGATTAAAGGAGTAAAAAAAATAAAACAATTTGAAATGAAAACTGAGCCCCGTCCCTCTCAAATTAAATGTTGCATGCATGTAATAATCAAACAATTATTTGAATATTTTCCACGTCATTTCCACAAAATCGTAGGTATTTTATTTATTTGTAAACCTTTTTAGTTAACTTCTTGTTACTGTAAAAAAAACAAAAGGATGAGAGTAAAAAAACAATTTTAAAAATTGCTTACTCAAATTTTGGGTGTATATTGCATAGAATGTTGTGTGACGTAAGCTGTGACGTAGAGCTAGGACGTAGTTTTGTTACAGAGAGAAAATACAGACAATCTCCATTATTAATAGATTCCGATAACTTCATTGCAATCTATTAGATTTCCATATGCCACAGCTGAATGAACTGTATATCTTTATTAAATTCTAAAATCTAATTTGATTAAGTTAAAAGGATTCTGTTCATTATGGGTCACTATCCACCGGCCAACAGGTACCATAATTGGGAGAACGGGGTCTACCCCTAATGAGGGTACAGTCGGCGTATTCACAGCCCATCCCTGATAGGTGCTGTTAAACAATTGGATATACAACATATACTATTTTTTTAATGATTTGTGAGATTATTTTGTACACTGGAATTTTATGTCAGCTAATTCTATAATTCATTTTTTTAGTTTTAGTTTTAAAAAATATAACTCATTCTCCCCCCCCTCTCTTCTCTCTCTCTCTCTCTCTCTTCCTCTCTCTCTCTTTTGCTCCTCTTCTCTGCTCTCATTTTATTTCTGTCTTCTCTTTTTTCTCACTCCACCTTTTCTTCTTTCTGAGTTGTTTCTGTCGTTATTTCTCTCTCTCTCTCTCTCTCTTCTCGTCTCCCTCTCCTCATCTCTTCTCGCTCTCATCTTGCTTTCTCTACCAACCCCCTCCTCTCTCTCTCTCTCTCTCTCTCTCTCTCCGTTCTCTTCTCTCCTCTCTCTCTGCTCTTCACTTTTTTTCTGTCTTCTCTTATTTTTCTCACTCCACTTTTCTTTCTTTCTGTTGTTTCTGTTCGTTATTTCTCTCTCTCTCTCTCTCTCTCTTTCCTCCGTCTCTCCTTCATCTCTCTCTCTCTCCCTCATCTCTTCTCTCGTCTCCTCTCTCTTATATTCTATCCATTTCTCTCTGCTCTTATTTTTCTCTAACTCCACTTTTCTTTCTTTCTGTTGTTTCTGTTCGTTATTTCTCATCTCTCTCTCCTCTCTCCTCTCTCCTTTCTCTCTCTCTTCTCTCTCTCTCTCTTGCTTTCTCCTACCACCCCCGCCCCCCCTCTCGGCTTCTCCTCTCTCGCCTCCTCTCTCTCCTCGTCTCTCTCATCTCTCTTCGTCTCTCTCTCTCCTCGTCCTTTTCTCTGCTCTTCACTTTTTTTCTGTCTTCTCTTATTTTTTCTCACTAATGCGGGCACTTTTCTTTTCTTTTCTGTTGTTTTCTGGTTCGTTATTTCTTCTCTCCTCTCTCTTCTCCTCTCTCTCTCTCTCCTCTCGTTCTCCTCCTCCATTCTCCTCTCTATCCGCTCTCATTCTTGCTTTCCTCTAATCCAACCCACCCATCCCGGCCTCCCCCCCTCCTCTCTCTCTTCTCTCTCTCCTCTTCCAGCTCTCTCTCTCTACTCTCCTCTCTCTCTCTTCTCATCCTATCTCTTCTTCTGCTTTCACACTTTTTTTCTTCTTCTCTTATTTCCTCATGACTCAACCATCCACTTTTCTTTCTTCTGGTTTGTTTCTGTTTGTTATATTTCTCTCTCGTACTCTCTCTCCTCTCTGCCTCCAATCTCTTTCCTTCCTCTCCTCTCTCTCTCTCTTCTCCTCTTCCTCTTGCTTTCTTCCTACAACCCCCCTCTCTCCTCTTCTCTCTCCGTCTCTCTCTCCTCTCGTCTCGGCTCTCTTCTTCTCCTGCTTTGGCTTCACAGTTTGTTTTTTTTCTGCTTCTGCTTATATTTTCTCACTACCACTTTTCTTTTCTTATCTGTTGTTTCTGTTCGTTAATTCCTCTCTCTCTCTCTCCCATCACTCCGCCCTCTCCTCTTCTCTCTCTCCTCTCTCTGTCTCTCTCTCTCTCTCTCTCTCTCTCTCCCTCCTTATATTCTATCCTTTCTCTCGTTGCTTCTTCTTTTTCTCACTCCTACTTTTCTTGCTTTTGTTGTTTCTGTTCGTGTTATTCTTCTCTCTCTTCTCTTCTTTTCCCCGGCGTGGCCTCTCTTCTCTCTCTCTCTCTCTTTCTCCCTCTCTCCTTTCTCCTCGCCTCTCGTGCTTTTCCTCTACCAACCCCACCGCCCTCTCTCCATCTGCCTCTCCTCTTCTCTCTCTCTTCTCTCTCATCTCCTCATCTCTCTCTCGTCGTCTCTCTTCTTTCTTTTCTCTGCTCTTCACTTTTTTTCTGTCTTCTCCTTCATTTCCTCACTCCTCCACTGTCCACTTTTTCTTTCTTTCCTGTTGTTTCTGGTTAATGTTATTCTCTCTCTCCTCGTCTTCTCCTCTCTCTCTTTCTCTCTCTCTCTCTTTCTCTCTCTCTCCTGCTTTCCTACCAACCCCCCTCTCTGCTCTTCTCTCTCTCTTCTCTTCATCTCTCTCTCTCTCTCCTTTTATCTTCTGGCTCTAAATCTTTGTTTTTTTTTCTGTCTTCCTCCTTATTTTTCCTCTCACTCCAACTTTTCTTTCTTTTGTTGTTTCTGGTTCGTTATTATCTCTCGCTCTCTCTCTCTCTCTCTCTCTCTCTATCTCCGTCTCTCCTCTCTCTCTCTCCCTCTTTTCGTCTCCTCTGCTCTTCAACAAACATTTTTTTTTCTTTTCCTCCGTTTTTTCTTCTGTCTTCCTCTCGCTATTTTTCTTCACTCCTCCACTTTCTCTTCTTTCATGTTGTTTCGTTGTCGTATATTTCTACTCTCTCCACTGGTCATCCGTCCTCTCCTCTCTCCTTCTCTCTCTCTCCTCTCTTGCTGTTTCTCTCTCCACCCCCCCTCTCTCCTCCTTCCCTCTTCCCTCGCTCTCTCTCTCTCTCTCTCCCATCTTCTCTCTCTCTCTCTATCTTTTTCTCTTTCTCCTTCTGCTTTTACTTTTTTTTCTGTCTCTCTTATGTTTTCTCTCACACTGCCCATTTTTTCTCTTTCTCTAGTTGTTTCTCTCTGTTCGTTGTCGTCTATTTTCTCTCTCTCTCTCCTCTCTCTCTTTCTCTCTTCTTCTCTTCTCCTCTACTCCTCTTCTCCTCCTCTCTCTCTCTTCTCCGAGCATTCTCCCTCACTCTCTCCTCTCTCTCGTCTCTCTCTCAGCTCTCCTCCCTTTTATATTCTAAATCCTTTCTTCTCCTTGCTCTTATTTTTTTCTTTTATTTTTCTCACTCACTTTTTTCGTCTTTCTGTTGTTTGTTCGTTATTTTCTCTCGTTCTCGCTCCCTCTCCTCCTCTCGTCCGTCTCTCTCTCTCTTTCTTCTCTCTCCTCCTCTCTCTCTCTTCTCGTCTTTGCTTTCTCTAAAAACAACGGCCCCCCCCCTTTGCCCGCACCCCCTCTCTCCCCTCTCTCTCTCTCTCCTCTCTCTCCTCTCATCTCTCTCTCTCCTCCTCTCTCTCTCCAATCTTCCCTTCTCTATATTCTCTCTCTGCCTCTTTCTTTCAAACTTTTTTTTCTGTCTCTCG
>CM042147.1:69738611-69765586 GCA_023376005.1 Doryteuthis pealeii | reverse complement strand
AAAACAGAAAATGTTTTCTTGTATCTCGAATTTTAATTTCTATTTCCGTATTCTTCAGTCAGGTACACGCAATAAAAGATTGTTGCTATTTGAGCCTTCGTGAACCAATTTACTTTGCATTCGAATCAGATAAAACTATTGGACTTCTTTGTTTATTTTCTTATAATAATTAATATTATACATAGCAAATATATCACCCTCCGTTGCAAGATTTTAGTTTTTAAAGTAATAAAATATTATATTAAATTAGAAAGCGCTAATGAAACTGAATAAGAATGTAGATGAAGAAAGATTTGGAACAGAGGGTGTATGATTGAAAAATTAGAACAGACTTTGAAACTACTCTTCCATCATTTTCCCTTAACTCCCGTCTTCATTGGTAATTTTCCTAATTTAACTATTAGTAAAATAGGAAGTAAAAGAAATATTATTACAGTTATTTCTTCTTAGTTAATGGATTTCTTTTAAATTTATCCCCGAGATTTTGCTTATATTCATTATATTTAAAACGTAAACAATTAGAATCAAAATACTAAGATATTATTTATAAAAAATCAAATTTTAAGTCAATAGTGCAAATAGCCCTTCCCATTCATACTGTAAACCGCTATTTTGTTGTATATATAAATACAATTGCATGTTGTTAGTGTTGTAGATATTGTTAACTGTCTTAATGATGTAAAACAATTTTACTAATTAATTGAGGTTTAAATAAAAAATAAAATCATGGAGAATGTGATGTAAATAACAAAAGGAATTGTGACTTGTATAGTATATAGTTTCGGTTACAGACAGAACCCACAATCTCCATTATAATAAGATATATATATATATATATATTGATAATATAATTGATAATCTGGACAAATAGCAAAATCACTAATCTTCAATCCTACATTGACTAAATAACACTCGTTTTATGACACATAAGTAGTAAACTAGTATTTCACAACTAAAAAAAAAAAAAAAACAGATTAAGATATGATTAAGAAGATTAGTACAGATATGAATGGAATGAGATGGATTAAGAAGATTACGATAGATTGTGAACAGATTAAAGTGGCTTAAGAAGATTAGATAGATATGAATAGATTAAAGTGGATTAAGGAACTAGTTATTCACAACTAAGAAAAAAACGGATTAAGATGGATTAAGAGATTAAAGTGGATTAGGACGAGATAAGAATGGGATGAAATGGATTAAGAAGATTAGGATAGAAAGTGAACAGATTGAAGTGGATATAGAAGATTAATTTGTTTTAATGGCCTATCAACTTTCATGGGTCATTTAACCATCCTTGTAGAAGAAAAAGGGTAGTGAATGTCATATCGCGACTAGAGTTCGAACTCGTTAAACTACAATTTCTCAGTTTAGCTTGTTAATCACAAAACCACGGGGAAGCTGTGTGATTTATGAAGTGATTAAATTACCATATTTGACAGCATATAGGACGCACATTTTTCCAAAATGTTGGCTCAAAAAATTGTCCTGCGTCTTATACATCGTAAGTGAAGTTTGAGACCTCGCGTAGGCCTAGGCTAATCTTCTCTATGATGCTTACTAGGCCAGTTAACGCTCATTACTTTTACCTACCCTAAACTCTATACATTCTTATTTTATTGCTGGTATTGTTATAATCAAGGTTAACAGGAGCGTATGGTGGCGAAGAAAAAACAAACACTGATTTGTTTTTTTCCTGAATCTGACCTGCTGAAATGGTGTGCGTCTTATATGCCCGTGCGTCTTATATGCCCGTGCGTCTTATATGTCGTCAAATACAGTAGATATAAATATACCGAGATAGATAGATAGATAGATAGATAGATAGATCGCCTTGTTGATGGGGCTTACGATAAGCTAACTGTATCACCTGCAGAGGTGAAAGATCGCACACGCAGAAATAGGTTGTCTTTAGTATGATACTAAACGGCAACTGGTGGTGAGACTCCAGTGCTGTAGATTTGGGGATTGTGGGGAAACCCTTATATATAGTCATTATGATAGTAACAAAAAATTAAGATACGCCTATTAGATGTGCATCTAAACAATAATTAGTAAAGTAGAATTGTTTTTCAAATAATGAACAGAAACACAATAAGGGTGTGTTTTGATTATTCATTTTAACAAAGGGGATTTAGTATTATCTGCATTATTCGGACTATTGTCCTCATCTTCATTGTTATCTGTACAACGTTTCGGTCTATGTGCCCTCCGGCCTTCTTCAGGTATGTCTTGTCGGACTCGGGAACGTTCTCGGAATCGGGAAATATCTCGGACTCGGAAACCTTCTTTTCGATCTAGGGAACCTTCTTCTTCGAACACTTGTACCCCAGCTGTGGTTAGCGGAATGAGAACAGGATACCGCCGTGGATTGAATAATGGGTTGAGTTCGAAGTTCCGTGATGGCTCCCGATTACGACAAGAAAGTTCCCGAGTTCGAGAAGGTTCCCGAGTCCGACAAGAAATACCTGAAGAAGGCCGGTGGGCACATCGGCCGAAATGTTGTACAGATAACAATGAAGATGAGGACAATAGTCCGAATAATGCAGATAACACTAATCATCAAGCCTCATTTTAAAAAATTCAGAGAAAAAGGGGATTTAATTCTCCAAAACTGATGAGAACCTCCTCTGTTTTGGTGAAGTGAAGTAGGTAATAAATTCAGCTGAAAAACATTTAGGAGTTTAATTATTCAATTTAAGCTGACCAATCAAATTAGACATCTTTAGTTAATTAGGTAGGCTACACAGCTTAAAAGAGAGGGGAAAACCAACGAAACTACTGTAATGGCTCACAGAACAATAATGTCGAGAGGAAAGGTGATATCTGAGGACATCAGGAAGAAAGATAATCACTTTTCACCAGTCTAGTGAAAGCTATAAGAGCACCTCAAAAGATTGCAGCTCTATCCAATCACTGGAAGACAACAATCATTTACCAGTGGAGCGCATACAACATGATTGTGGCGCTTCCTACAGAACTGGGAACCCTTCAAACTATCACCAAGAAACACTAGAAAAATAATAAATGAGGTAAAGGCCAACCAAGCATAGCATTCCTCTTGCTAGTATCTGGAGTAAATGTACATGTGTCTAACAATCATTTCTCTGAATGTTTGAGATGAGGCTTGATGATTAGTATTTATTTGGCGTTATTCGGGACTATTGTCTCATCTTCATTGTTATATGTACAAAGTTTCGGCCGATATGCTTCTTCTTCAGATATTTCTTGTCGAACTCGGAATATTCACGAACTCAGATACCTTCTTTTCGGAGTCGGGACCTTTCTTTTCGAAACTCGGGAACTTTCTTGTCGTAATTGGGAGCCATCACGTCCAACTGGACACATGGCCTAGTGGATAAAGGTGTTAGGTTAAGACAGTTCTTAAGTGACAGTTATCTCTAGATTTGCGTTCAATCCTGATCAAGGCAGCAGTAACATAGAATGATATTAACACAGCTAAACGCCTCTACCCCAGCTATGGTTTAGCGGAATGAGAACAGGATATCCCCGTGAACTGAATAAAGGGTTAGGTTCAAAGTTCCGAGATGGCTCCTGATTACGACAAGAAGGTTCCCGATAACAACAAGAAAGTTCCCTAGTCCGAAAAGAAGGTTCCCGAGTCCGTGAAGGTTCCCGAGTCCGTGAAGGTTCCCGAGTCCGACAAGAAATACCTAAAGAAGGCCGGAGGGCATATCGGCCGAAGCGTTGTACAGATAACCATGAAGATGTTGTACAGATAACAATGAAGATGAGGACAATTGTCCGAATAACGCAGATAATATGTTTACAATCAGACGGACATTGAATGGACATGGCATTTATTGGAAGGACACTAGAATACTTTGACAAACCAGAGGAATTCTGGCAGTCCAATCAATCAATGGAGAGAAGAATCAAAGATAAAATTGTTTGCTCACATTCAAAACTGTCATGTTTAGAGAAAAGCCAACACTGCCTATCATGCAAAGATATTCACTCCGACGGATAAGCAGGTTGGTAGAAATGTAAATATATGGGGCTGATTTTCTGCCTCTTGGCCTAAACGACTCTATCTTATCCAGAGAAATATGAATTCTCAGTCCTATGAACAAATTCTAGATCAGCGGTCACCAACCACCGGGTCGCGACCTGGTACCGGGCCGCGGGTCATTAGGTACCGGGCCGCACAGAACGAGTTTTTTTATTATAATTATTTCTTATTGGAAAGGATTTTCGTTCTAAAATAAATATTTTCGTTAACAGAGATGTTGTTGATTATTAATTTATGAACAAAATGTTGTTTATTGTCTGTTGATGTTTGCATTTGACATAAGACCACTGCGGATGATTTATTATTAGATTAAGTCATTAACGATTATCGAGCAAATGTAGGCCGGAGCATATGAAGGCCGGTCCGTGAAAATATTGTATTGGATGAAACCGGTCCGTGGCGCAAAAAAGGCTGGTCCAGATGACACTTTACCATCAGTCAGGAAGTTGAAGCTTTACTGAAAATGAGTTCCGTAACCGGACAATGATTTTAACTAAGCAAGACTAGTAAGGGTTGACTTAAGAGCAGAAGGATTCATATTCTGGACTGCCCTAGTCAAAGTCAAAGTCGATCCAATAGAAATGTAGTGGTTAGACCAGTATTTAGCGTTGCATGCCAGATATCCCACTGGCTTTTGCAAGAAGAAGTGGACCATATTACCTTTAGGCACCCCTTTTTGATCTCAATTAAGAAAGGACATGTTGTTCATTTACACCGTCAATATCCGGTTGTTTGTTAGGGGTTAGGGTTAGGGTTAGGGGTTAGTTTTATGATTTCTTTAAATCTAAAAATCGTCTGTTAAAACAACCGAATATTGACGGTGTAAATGAAAAACATGTGCTTTCTTAATGTAGATCAAAAAGGGGTGCCTAAAGGTCATATGGTCCGAAGAAGTGGACAAAAATCCCCAACAGCAGATACAAGAGACTGGTCAATGGCTACAGAAGATGTTTGATTGAAGTAAAGGGTTCACATACTTTTGCTCATGCTATTTTCAGTTTTGGTGAAATAAATCAATTTTTTAAATAAATAAATAATTAAAATAATCGTAAAATACATTATCATGCGTTGTTCTCTCTTAGAGATTTGTAAAATTATTTGTATAAATGTATAAGTGTGCATCAACATGAGCACTCATTGTGGAGGTACAGGAAATATTAATGATCCCAAATAGAATTATCCCCAACATACTAGTCAATTGGATACTTTTACCTTCATATATATATATATATATATATATATATATATATATATATATATATATATAATATATAATATATATATATGTTTGTTGAATTTTTTAAATATAATTGTTTTCCATAGGCAACTACCCAGGTTTCAGGCTATCTTGCCATCATCAGGTTGCTAATAATTCTTCTGGTGTTTATGCCAAGACATTTCTTGCTGTTATGTTTTTGGACCGCAAATTACGTCGGTTGATTATTGTGGACGCTCTTTATGCTTTGGATTTTATTTTTGAAATTTTTCAATTTCTGCATTTTTTTAATTCAAAAATAAAATCCAAAGCATAAACGAACGTCCACAATAATAAACCGACGTAATTTGCGGTCCAAAAACATAACAGCAAGAAATGTCTTCGCATAAACACCAGAAGAATTATTAACAACCTGATTATGGCAAAATAGCCTGAAACCTGGGTAGTTGCCTATGGAAAAAATATTTATATTTTATAAATTCGACAAATAAATAAATAAAGCTTGTGGTTGAGCACTGTGATTTCTTTGTTTCATCTCAAAAGTTGTTTTTTTAATATCTATCTATCTATCTATCTATCTATCTATCTATATATATATATAATATATATATATATATATATATATATATATATATATATATATATATATATATATATGTATATATGTACTGAGAGGATGTTCCTTTTTTTATTTAGCAGTGAATAAATTAATGTGATAATAAAATAAGACATAAAGCATAAAGATGACTTCCCGAGGAAAACAAGCAAATTCCTTAAGCCATTCATTCATCATATAGGGCTTGTATTTCTTCATAGGACCAGAGGAGATGTCAGTCATTATCTCAACAATAAATGCACATGTATACATTGAAATCTTGCATAATTTTCTCATTCCATCGCTGGAAAATTGTTTCGGTGATGATGAAGTCGTTTTTCATGATGATCATGCATCTTGTTACACAGCAAATGGGATTAAAGCTTTTCTTCAACAACGGCATATTGGAATCAATGAATGGACTGGATCTAAATACATTGAATATTTATTATGGAATTCTAAATGGTCAATGAAAGAGTTCCAAAAGAAGATTCCTTAACTGCCATTAGGGAAAGTTGGAACCCTTTGATAAAGAACACTGCTTGAAATTAAGTGATATCTCTGCATGAAAGAATTAAGGCTTTTATAAAATATTGAATTTGGTCAACTAAGAAGTCATTCTAATTTTTTTTTGTCAATGAATTTCATAATTTTTTCCTCAAGATTTGGTTGTTCATTAATATTTTCCTCCGTATGGCTTGGAAAGAATATCTATTAATAATGGAGATTTGCTTCCGGTTTTGTCTGTAACAAAAACTACGTCACTGCTTACGTCACATTACCCAAAATCGTAATACACTGAAAATTTGAACATGCATTCCCCTGATCTCTAGAAGAGGGGTCCAACCATCAGATACAGTTTAGTTTCCTACACAGAACACTCTTTCCTTTTTGGTTGGGCTCTTACCCTTCTGCAGGGGATGAATGTGGAGTATTATAAATCCCACGAACAGGGCTCTATAATTAAAAAGACGAAAAAATTGTTGAAATCTATTGATAATGGAGATTCGCTTCCGGTTTTTGTCTGTAACAAAAACTACGTCACTGCTTACGTCACATTACCCAAAATCGTCATAACATAGAAATTTGAGAAATACACTCAAAATTTGAACATGCAGCATTAGACAGTCCTCATAGTTTCTTTAAAACAAGTTTTAATAAATACATGACTGGTATTATATATCTCTATATAGTTTGTTTAATTTTAATACATATTTAAAGTTTACATTTCAAATCTTTTTAATTTTTTAATCCTTTAATGAATTTGATGATTTTACTTACTTAGGATACAAACTCGCTGAACATTGAATTTATAACTCCCACCCTCAGGCAATATGTTTCAAAAATATATTTTACATCGCTCGGAGGTCGTTTTTTTTTATTGCTAGTACTATTAATTCAAATATTCTATTCTAGTTTATTTTTAAGGATATTTTATGAAAGCCAGAATGTTCAGCTACTAAGAAAAAAATGTTTGCGTCTCATCTGTTATTAGTGTTGTGAGGTTTTAAGGGGTCAAATAAGAACAAAACGACGGGTAACAAATGTAGGAAAATGTATTAACAGAAAGTAGACAAATACAATAGAGAGATGTGGAAATTACGTCCGACGAACAGAGTTATTGGCATACTCGCCTTGGCTTACTGCTAAGCCACAATTATCCCTGTTACTTATAGTAACCTGTCGGCGCATTCCATTGGTCAATAAGGTATATCACCTATAACAATTAGTTTGTTTACTTATATATAAAGCAACATAAACGAACATCCCCTAAATCAATGGTTTTAAACTTTTCGAACTGGCTCACAATTCTATTTCAGGGTCTATCTCGAGGACGACTATATAAATAAAATGCAATTTATCAAAAATAGTTAAAGGAAATCGCATCAAATATTTGCCCTAAGTAATTACATTTAGTGAGAGGGTTGTGCTTGCCTTGCATGGCAAACATTGTCAATTTTTGCGATATTTTTCTTAAAGAAACAGAGAATTCATTTTGCACAATTCTGTGTGGTTATTATATTGGTAAGTGCTGAAAATTTTGTTTTGCATGAATATGTTGTTACAAAAGATAAATGCATTTTGAAATAACAGAAGCCACGCTAAGCCAAAATTCTTGGAGTCGTGTCGTCTAAACTGAATTTTTATAGATGTGTACTAGTAACTAGGAATACGAATTCTCAGTTCTACCGCTAATTGGATAATATAGATTTTCAAGACATTCTTGCGCGCGTCTTTGGACCCCTGCTGTTGATGTTTCGAACCACTTGTAGTCCCAAGATGGCAGTTTTAAACCCACTGCTCTAAATATGCTAATTCCATATTTTTCCAGGGGTAGTATTGGTAAATAGCCCTTATTAATCGCTATTTGACTTGGGTCTATCTCTGCTATCCAGGCTGGGTCTTCTCTTGTGTTCTCGTCTTCTTAGGCTGACTTTGGTTGGTTTGTGTCTCTTCTTGTTGGGGTCATCATCGGGTTGACTCTATCTCCGTCTTCATCTTAATTTTTTATTAAGGAACAAGGAGACTGGATATAACTTCATACATTTTTATTGACATTAATTCCCCCAACCTCAAGCGTAGACAATAGATCGACACTAATCAGCCTAACTAAATCTTTCTCTATCGAATTTTGTTTGTATACTGCATTACATAGTCTAAGCAGTATATCATCAAATGTCCTTATTTTCCAGACCTTAGGGGGTACTTCGTCGAGGCCCTCGACCTTTCTATTTTTAAGCTTTCTTAGTACTTCATTAAGTTATTATATTGTAAAGTCTCCTAGCTTAATGTCTAGTTCGTTATTCGTTATTTTTTGTATGTGATTTTCTATGGATTTAGGGGGGGGGTCCTAGCAGTTTCTGGAAGTGGTCTTTCCATTTTTTAAGTCTATCTTTTGGGCTGTCTGCCTTTAGCTTTGATCTAGAGCTACTTTTCTTGATACTAATTTCGTTTACAGTTTGTCATGCAAATCGTGATTGTCTGTCTTCTACTGCCTGTCTGATTTTATTTATTTGTTCTTGGATGTATTCTATCAGTTCTTTTTTTTTTGTATATTTCTGTTAGTTCTACCTGTGCTGTGATAGGGACGGATGGAGAGAGATTGTCATGGATGTCCGTGCTGGCACCGCGACATGATGATGATGATGATGAAATCTTTCTCGCGGACTGGGTGGTCACATGAACAAACTAATCAATGAGAGAACTGTTCCAAGGTCAATCAGGGATCAAAGACTTTTTTTATCATGCCTATATCAACTTCTGATGGGTTCTCCCAATTAAGCTTTATTTTAAAATTCTACTCTTCATTACAAAAAGGAATAACCAACCTATTTATTATGTAACATTATTATCAGACAACCAGACTAAACCATAAGTGACTAAAATATTGTATACGAATCGTGATTTTAAAGAAGTATCGATATTTTATCTTTATCTCTTTTAAATCACAAACTTCTAGATTTAAATGATGTATGAACAGGTGATAAACTTATATAATTAAGTGATGATTTCTAGACGTCTACACTGGTTGAGATGAGTCGATACTAATTCTAAAAAAATATATAAAGCCAGTCTCTGTACTTTTTGGACAGTTTGTATTTGGTTTTTTATCCAGTCCAGTCACTTGTTAATTTGTTTGTCTTTAAGTCTCTTCTCTATTGTTCTTTTCTTTAAAGAAACAATCAACCGGAAAGACGACACCTGCTGAGTCTCTTTCTGTTGCATACCTCTTTCTTTACTTACTTCTATTCTTCTTCTAGCGTCTCTTCTAGAGTCTGGACTTCGTCTTGGGGACTTCGTGTCTGGTCTTCCATTGGGGATTTCTCTTTATCAGAAGCCCTGTGTCATTGGTAGTTTTTAGATAATAACACAAGACTTCGATTTACTTAGATCATATTTATTTCGAAATCCCCACCAGACTACCTGCGCAGGTTGAGTCGGAGCGTGCAGTACACGACTCACCACCGTCGTGGTTTCAGGCCGACTGACTAAAATCTATTTCTAATCTAAACCGGAAGAGGGTCTTCTTCACTGATTCTCACGGTATTCACCGGAAGGAAGGATCAGGACAGGTCAAGCCTTGTCATTCAAATTCTTCAAGGCCGTGAGCTGCAACTTATAACAGCCATTTTGATTTCTACACTACTGTACATAAATATTAATAATCTAATAATTATGTAACATTTCCTTTATACTTTTTAAACTATATGACATAATCAACCGGAAATACAAGGTATATGCAAACTTGGTATTAGGAAATCCAAAATATTAATATACTACTTGCTGTCCATCGTATCCGATGAGGATACCACACGAATCATTTTCCTCCAATTTAATCGGTCTCTGGTTGCGTCTTGCCAACTGCCTATGGAGATGTTCAAGTCCTCCGGGTTTCTTTTAATGTTGTCTTTGTACCTGAGCTTTGGTCTACCGATTCTACGAGATCCCTCTCTCAGTTGCGAGTACAGAATCTGCTTTGGTAGCCTGTCATCCCTAAGTCTGTTTAAGTGGCCAGCCCATCTCAGGTTGCGTTGGACAAGTATTTCATGCATGCCATGGAGTCCAGTTCTCTTCAGAATGGTCCTGTTTGAATCATGTTGCCACCACCTGACATTTAATATGCTGGGCAAGTGACGTATGTAGTAGACATGTAGTCTATGGGCATCTGCTTTGTATATCGTCCAGGCTTCTGCACCGTACAGGGGGGGTTGAGAGAACTATGGAGCGGTATACTGCACATTTAGTTTTCAAGGAGATGTCTCTGTTGAACCATAGATTAATATATTTGTGTAAATATATATATGTACATCTATGTATGTGCATGTACATGTAGGGGCTAGAATCTCAAGTGCTTCTTGGTCAAAATTTAGGAAAACCTTAAAAACCGAATCGGTCAAACGTGAAAAGGACTAAAATGTAATGTCTTCTTATCTTGAAGACCAGTTAACCAGGAATAATTGGTATTTTTTCACCTTTAGTTGTTAAAATTCCTAGCATAAAATTGTGCGTGCGCATTATCTGAAATGAACTTAATTGTTATTAAGAACACATTTTATGATATTTTTGTGTTAAAGCATGCACTTGTATTGTTTTCGAAAAGTTTCTAAGATTTGTATATTTCGCACGGACAAATTTAAAATGGCTACCGTCTTGTTTCAAAGTGAAAGTCAGTTGGCTAAATTCCTAGCATAAAATTATCTGATATGAACTTAATTGTTATTAAGAACACATTTTATGATATTTTTCTGTTAAAGCATGCAGTTGTATTGTTTTCGAAAAAGTTTCTAAGATTTGTTTATTTCGCACGGAGACTTTAAAAATAGCTACCGGCTTAGTTCAAATTGAAAGTCAAGGGAGGTTACTCTAATTTCCTTATTTGCTAGGAATTTTAACAACTAAAGGTGAAAATTACCAAATGATTTTTATGTTCACATTTTTTCAGTGAAATCAGTCTCACAAAAATATTTAAAATATAGTTAAGGTTTAATTGGTAGGGTGCTCTGTCCGGAAGTAAAAGAGGTGTAGCTGCTGTATATATATCACTCACTCTGGTCAGGTAGAGTTTGGGAAAGAGGGTTAGAGGCTGTCAGTACCCCGTCATTGCCGAGTTTGTTTTTTTGGGTTTTTTTTTTCATTTATTTATTTATTCATTCTTGAAACCACACCCAGTACACCATTTCTAGAGGTGTCTTACCCCTTCTTCAGAGGATGTAAAAAGTAAAGTGTCCTATTGTCGGTATCTGTCAGAAAGCGTTGGAGTCTCTCTCCTTTTCAAAAGCGCTAAAGCAGAGAGATTGATTTTGCGTCTGAGATGGAGTGCCACACCTAGCATCAGTTCCCCACTTTACCTCACAGATCTAAACTGTGCTGCTCTTGTGCTGAGTTTGGCGAGGCCTGGATTGAATCCAGAACCTTGTAGTTTCTAGACGGATGCTCTACCGATTGATCTAAACCGGGATTCCGTCGATTGGGTAGTAGCAATTAGGATCTCCGAAAGTGAGGGACACAATAAAGGAACGATTGTCAAGTTCACTGTTAATTTGTTGACAACGTTCATATTGTCAAATATTGAAATATTTCTGTAAAGACGTGAGTGTTTTAATTAGAATTAAAAGGAAAAATTATTGACTTAATGTCAGTTGAATGGAACAAAGGAAAGCAAAAAAAATTGCATGCGACAGATGAAAATGATCTTTAAAACTTTTAATAATATAAGTCACGATTAGATATGAATCAATAAAACAAAAATGTAATATTCAAATATTTATCAGTGAAAATGTGATAAAAGTAAAATATAAACAAAAGATCCACGTTTTGTAGAACAATAGAAAGTAAGAATTTTCTAGAAATATATAGAATATATTCTATATCAGGTGAAAAGGTTTTGTTGTGTGAAGGTGAAAAATGTTTAAGAAACAAAGGTGTCTTAAAATGATATAATATTTACATTTTATTTCTTAAAAGGGTATAATATTAAGTATTATGTCTTCAAAGGATATCAAATTACATATTGCGCCTTAAAAGGGTATCAAATAACATATTATGTCTTAAAAGGATATCAAATAAACTATTATGTCTTAAAAGGATATCAAATAATTTATTACGTCTTAAAAAGTACATCAAATTACATATTACGTCTTAAAAGGTTATCAAATTACATATTGCGTCTTCAAAGGATATCAAATTACATATTGCGTCTTAAAAGGGTATCAAATTACATATCATGTCTTAAAAAGATATCAAATAAACTATTATGTCTTAAAAGGATATCAAATAATTTATTACGTCTTAAAAGTACATCAAATTACATACTGCGTCTTAAAAGTACATCAAATTACATATTGCGTCTTCAAAGGATATCAAATTACATATTGCGTTTTAAAAGGGTATCAAATTACATATCATGTCTTAAAAGGATATCAAATAATTTATTACGTCTTAAAAGTACATCAAATTACATACTGCATCTTAAAAGTACATCAAATTACATATTGCGTCTTCAAAGGATATCAAATTACATATCATGTCTTAAAAGGATATCAAATAAACTATTATGTCTTAAAAGGATATCAAATAATTTATTACGTCTTAAAAGTACATCAAATTACATATTGCGTCTTCAAAGGATATCAAATTACATATTGCGTCTTAAAAGGGTATCAAATTACATATCATGTCTTAAAAGGATATCAAATAAACTATTATGTCTTGAAATGATATCAAATAATTTATTACGTCTTAAAAGTACATCAAATTACATATTGCGTCTTCAAAGGGTATCAAATTACATATTGCGTCTTAAAAGGGTATCAAATTACATATCATGTCTTAAAAGGATATCAAATAAACTATTATGTCTTAAAATGATATCAAATAATTTATTACGTCTTAAAAGTACATCAAATTACATATTGTGTCTTCAAAGGGTATCAAATAAACTATTATTTAAAAATTGGTATCTTCCAAATATTTTCTACAAAAAAGTCAAATTTTCTACCAGTATCTGTTATTTTCCCGCCTTCTACTTTTACACTATAATTCAATTCAGTTTCTAGCCCCGTCGGCTGGGTCTGTAGAATATACCGACTGCACATTTTCAGAGGGGTAAGAACACCCCTCCGTAACGGGGACAACTGTTAGCTGTGTCCGAGCAGTCCATTTTGGCCATTATTTAGGCAAGAGGTGGAGAAGCTCCCTCCATTCACTCAGCTGGCCACATCACACACAAGCACCTATATGATTCTCCCTACACGATACTCTTAAGGCAAACCTCCAACCCTTTTTATCATATATGTACGAGAAGGTGGTGGCTGAGGGTTTTAGTGTTCTGGATATGACGTTAAACTGCATAAATTCTGGGGAGTGTGGAGTATCCGTTCATTGCCATTAATTCCAGGTCCACTCTGAACTGGAGTGGTAGTACTTGTTAGGGTCGCGTCTATGGGTTAGATATATAGAAATGTGTTTTTAAAAATTGTGGTTAAGAAGAAATTGAATACTCATCAAAAATAAATAAAACAAAAAATCTTCGGCATAAAATAACCCAAAAGTTGACATGCCGTAAAAAACCAACCAACCAACTAATTAATCTATTAATTCTGTTTCGTTTCTTATTTTTTCTGTCTTGAATAATAAAAATGCTTTATACAGAAACAAAATGGAATAACACCGTCTTTAAAATGTTTTAGCTATATTTTAATATAAGTAACGCCCTTTTTAATTTTTAAGGTAGATGGATAGGACGAAGAGGACCAATTGAATGTCCATCACGTTCACCAGACCTAACACCACTGGACTTTTTTGTGGGGTGTATTGAAAGATCAGGTTTACAATCTTAAGCCGAAAACAATTCCAGAATTAAAGAATGCAATTACAGATAAATTTCATGAAATTACCATTGACATGTGTCAAAAGGTTTGTAAAAGTGTTGCTGGTAGAGTTCAGAATTGTATGGAACATGAAGGGTAACATTTTAAACATTTCAAATAAATGACTAAATTCTAAAACTTTATATCTTTTTTAACTTTTTTTTTCTTAAATTTGGTTTGATTTCATTTGTATTGAATATTATTAAACCGAATAAGCATTATATCAATTTTGTTAATATATTATATTAATCCATTAACCTGTGGCAATACATTCATGTTCGAAAAAATAAAGGAAAATCAAAATTTTGTTCCACTTAAACAAAGGGCGTTACTTATGCCGCATTCGGTATATATTTACCCAACATTGAGTCTTATTGACATTGGAAAGAGGAATTGCTTTGTATTACCAAAAAATACAAACATGATTTTAAATATTTTTGTTTTCTACACCCCCCAACATTCCAATTCCAGGTTAAACAATAATGTAGTGTCTACCCCCCACACACAACACACATTTTATGTAGACCAATTAACTTGCAATTATAAATTAGCAATATATTGCTAATTAGTTTGTTCCTCAATAAGTGTCCAGTGATTTTTCCCCTTAGGCCAACAAATATTTTTCACTATCTTTAGTGGAAGAATTTGAAAAGTTAATTAGGAATCGTACTCAGAGACATTAGGTCCAATGGGTGTGAGTGACAGGTGGTAACCCTGAGATTAATCGGAGAACTTGGCTCTAAAGAATATTTTAAAACCTTTTTTGGTCTGGTTTTCTTTTTTCGTTTTACATTCTTCATAACCAGATTAAAACTGAAATGTAATATGTATAAAAATCATTAAGATTCCTTTTTTTTAATGATAATGTGAACCTCACGTTTGGCAGATGCATTCTATCGCCTTTTTAGCATACAGTTGTACAACCGGAGGAGAGAAAAATATCTTAAATGTATTTACCCAACCTTCACACACAAACAGGATCCAAATCTAGGGCATTTTAATTGGAGTTTTAGAGGTTTAGATTCAGATGTTTTCTTCTCTGAAACCGGTTGCTATACCCAGGGTAAATTGGTGGACTCCCCATGGCGTAGTGATAAACCAGTTCGAACTCCAGTCTTATTATTACGTTCACTTTCGAACTAATGCCCTTGGGAAATATATCAACTTCCTCATCCCTCCAGCTCTTGGTTAAATAATGCTAATATTGTTCTTCTTCTTTGTAATTAACACCCTATAAGACTAATCGAATGCGCCGACGGGTTACTATAAGTAACAGGGACAGTTGTGGCTTGGCAGTAAGCCAATGCGAGTCAGCTCACAATTCTATTTGTCGGACGTAATTCCCACTTCTCTGTATTGTATTTGTCTATTTTCTGTTAATACATTTTCCTACATTTGTTACCCGTCGTTTTGTTCTTATTTGATCCCTTAAAACCTCACAACAATATGCCACTAAGCAAAGAAAACAATGTTAAAGTGCCTACTATCTATCCATAGTTGGAGGGAGAATATTTGGATGCATACCTTTCCTATTATTAGTGCTATGTGAAAATTCAAAAAAACCTCGTCCGGGATGGTAATCACTATAAAACAAGCGCCTCTAAAAACTATTTTAAATTTGTTAAGTAAAAGATTCGCTGTATCTAGGTTTTGACTGGTAGTGTAGAATTTTTTAAAAAATCATTAGGAATCCTACTCAGAGACATTAGATCAAATGAGTGTGAGTGACAGGTGGTGACCCTGAGATTAATCTGAGAACTTGGCTCTAATTGGATAATGTCAACCAGGTGACTGAGGGATTCTGGAAGTTTAGAAAAATAGTTTGAAATTTAATCAGTTGGTTCCGTGGCGTTGACGAGCACACATGTGGAAATGGTGTGCGAATATTTTTTCCTCCGTGGAGAATAGAGGCAACTCCCCGAGGCACCCGGGTTATATGTCATTTCCTTATGCGTCATAGATAAGATATAAAGTGAGCATGCAAAAGTAAGTGTTCTAATTCATTCGTCTCAACAAAAAATGTCTTCGTGATTGAATAACGTGGGGTCCGCAACGAAAGAGAAGAGACGGAGCATCGAAAGAACACAACACGGCGAGGGAGTTGAAGCGATCATCGCCATCATCCGAAGAATTTAGCCGACTTGTAGACGAACCAAATCTGAAAAAAGCAAACACAAAAGTAACAAAATATTTGGTACTCTTCGCGAAGTTCCGTCCCGGTCTCCTGCCTCAAAACCACTAGCCGGTGGCTGCTGAAAAAACCAACACCAGCTACGATTGAAGTCCGTAGCCGAAGCGTGTCACTTGAAAAACAAAAAACAAAAAAACAAACAAATTAGGGCGTTTTTCCTGAAAACCCAACCCCAACCCCAACCTTAACCTTAACCCTATCTCTAACCCTAAATCCTACCCCCCCTAGTTAAAATTAACAGTTTTATTACAAAATGTGTGGGTTCTGTTTTTCGTGGTCACCCTGTATAAAGGTGATCCAAAAAACAGAGCTCAAATTATTTATTTATTTTCCCATTAAACTAACCCAAACCCCTAACCCTAACCCCAACCCTAACCCTAAACCCTAACCCTAAACCCTAATCCTAACCCTAGGTTTTTTTTCAAGTGACACCGCTTCGGCTACGGACTTCAATCGTAGCTGGGGGGGGGGGTTCAGCAGCCACCGACTAGCGGTTTTTGAAGCAGGAAGCCGGGCGGAACTCCGCGAATATACCCAAATATTCTATATTTGGGCCCTATTGGTGAAAGATTCCCCAGTCATCTCATTATTGAATTTTATTAAAATCCAATTAACCAGTCCTGTTTCTAGATATTAGCTTAATATGTTTGTAAAGTTTCATCATGATAAGATCATTGGTGTAGGCGCTAATTGTTTATACACAGACAGATATAAATTGCGATTTATATATTACATTGTAGCCTGAAAATGCAGTGAAAAAGTACAAGAAACAAGTATGGAGTGTTTAAAGACCAAATCACTCAATGATTTAATGGGGAAGGGGTTATATATATGCCGAATGGAAAATACCTCTAAAACCGGTGGGGGTATTCCTAAAATGAGATATCCAAGCGAGTATCCGGTACTATTAATATTTTTGCATTTCTTTTTGGACAATAACAAAATGAATATAATTATTCTAATTAATTATTACTAGCAACAGAAAACACCCTCCGGGCGTCGTAAAAATCAATTTTTGAAAGATATTGCCTGAGAGGATGGGAGTTAAAAATTCAATGTCAGAGGGTTTGTATTATAAGTAAGACAAATCCTCATATCTATTAAAGGAATAAAAAAATAAAACAATTTGAAATGAAAACTGAGCCCCGTCCCTCTCAAATAAAATGTTGCATGCATGTAATAATCAAACAATTATTTTGAATATTTTCCACGTCAATTTTCCACAAAATTGTAGATATTTATTTATTTGTAAACCTTTTAGTTAACTTCTTGTTACTGTAAAAAAAAAAAAAAAAAAAAAGGATGAGAGTGAAAAAACAATTTTTAAAATTGCTTACTCAAATTTTGTGTGTATATAGCATAAGAATATTGTGACGTAAGCTGTGACGTAGAGCTATGACGTAGTTTTTGTTACAGACAGAAATACAAACAATCTCCATTATCAATAGATTCCGATAACTTCATTGCAATCTATTTGATTTCCATATGCCACAGTTGAATGAACTGTATATCTTTATTAAATTCTAAAATGACTTGATTAAGTTAAAAGGATTCTGTTCTTAACCTTCATGGGTCACTATCCACGGCCAACAGGTACCCATATTGGGAGAACGGGGTCTTACCCCTCTAATGAGGTACAGTCGGCGTATTCTACAGCCCCATCCGATAGGGCTGGTTATCAACGGATATAAACATATACAATATTTTTAATGATTGTGAGATTATTTTGTACAACTGGAATTTTATGTCAGCTAATTCTATAATTCATTTTTTTTAGTTTAGTTTTAGAATATAACTAATTCTCCCCTCTCTCTCTCTCTCTCTCTCTCTCTCTCTCTCACTTCTCTATCTCTCTCTCTCTCTCTCTCTCTCTCTCTCTCGTTTTATATTCTAAATTTCACTAAGGAACCAGATTCGAAGCGAAGCTGATATTATCCTCATACCCCACTTGTACAAGGTCAGGCACAAGGCACTATTAACGTGGGACCACCCACAAGCCGAGACTCATGGGTGGCAGGTTGAAAAATTGCGTTGATCCCGCCGCAGGCACTGGGCAATAAACCCAGCCCTGCCCCTTTAAATCGAGGGGGAGGTGCTGCCTGGGGTGATGCCCCCCTAGGATCAGCGCTATTAATTTAACCTCTTGCAGGAACAGCGGCCGAAGCTCACTGGACCCCGGCCGAAGCCGGCGCCTAAGCTTTAGAATTTAGACCCTTCCCCGCTAAAAAAAAAAGTGATGTCTAAGTCCTCAGGGGCCACTGTTAAATCTTTTAGTAAATAGATGAAACTAGGTGTTAAGGTAATTATTACTATGTCTTGGTTAGCAATTCTCTCTCTCTCTCTCTCTCTCTCTCTCTCTCTCTCTCTCTCTCTCTCTCTCTCGTTCTTATCTTCTATCCTTTCTCTCTTCTCTTCACTTCTTCCTCTATCTTCGCTTATTTTTCTCACTCTACTTTTCTTTCTTTCTGTTGTTTCTGTTCGTTATTTCTCTCGTCTTTCTCTCTGTCTCTCTGTCTCTGTCTCTCCCCCCTCTATCTCTCTTTCTCTTTCTCTTATCTTCTATCCTTTCTCTCTTCTCTTATTTTTCTCACTCCACTTTTCTTTCTTTCTCTTGTTTTCTGTCGTTATTCTCTCTCTCTCCTCTCTCTCTCTCTCTCTTCTCTCTCTCTCTCTCTCTCTCTCTCTCTCTCTCTCTATCTATCTATCTTACATCTCTCTATCTTTTCTCTCTGCCTTCACTTTTTTTCTGTCTTCTCTTATTTTTCTCACTCCACTTTTTTCTTTCTCTTGTTCTGTTCGTTATTCTCTCTCCCCCCCTCTCTCTCTCTCTCTCTCTCTCTCTCTCTCTCTCTCTCTCTCTCTCTCTCTCTCTCTCCATACTTTTGTAAGCGTTACCCAAGCTAGTCTGCTTATCAATTTAGTTTTTAAATTAGTTTTTAAAAGGTTTAGACAATTTCTTTAATGTTCACTGAATTATAAGAGAAAATAAAAAGGGGAATTAAATCCGACAGTAGAAAATAGAAAAACACGAAGTATTCCAATAAGTATATTTATGTTTAGTTATTTTAGTATTTTCTAAGAACGTACACCTTCAGTAGTAAGGTTCCTAGTTCGATACCGGCCCTCGCCAACTCAGCGTATGAGTAGCACAGGGTAAAGTAAGGCAGTTTGGTAGGTGTGGTCTCCACCTCAGACGCAAAAACAATCTCCTTGGTCTAGCACTTGTAAAAAGGGGATAGACTCCCTCACTGATTGGCTGATACCGACTTTAGGCCACCCCGATAACTTTATTTTTTATTCATTCATACGACTACAATCTGCCTTTTGGCTTGGTTAATGTTTAAAGGTACATCAACCTTTAATGAGTTATCTAATCCTACGACCAAAATATCGATGAAGACATTTGCCCACAAATGAAATCACTGGCTTTTTTTTTATCTACACCGTAAAAAACGTGGAAACCTAAAACCTAGAATTTTTGCCAACTTCTTTTTATCCCCCGAGCGTAAAAAAACAAGGATCATCATTTTTTTAAATTCTTTCCGGGATCAAGTGACAACATGTTTTGTTGGTTCGAATATATCACGCATTTCACTAAATCGTTTGTTTGTGTGTTTTTGTTTTACATCAACCTCGGTGGGTCATTTAATGCCGACAGTTTTTAAATAAATTCATTCCTAACGGATACTCAATTTTTTATAAACACTCATAGATGGGACCCTAACAGGTACTACCATTCCGGGTCTGAGTTTGAAGGGAGCAATGGTGAAGAAGGGGTACTCCACATTCCCAGACCTCCAGATCTGGAACCTCACCATCAGATAGTCTAACGTCATTCCAAGGACACGAAGACCTTCAGCCACTGCCTTCTAGTTCATATATGATAAAAAGGGTAGGAAGCGCGTAGTGTAATGGTTAAAATCATGGGAAATGGACTCGTCGCCCCGAGTTCAAATCCTGGACGTGGTAATTTACATTTCACTTAGCGCTAATACCCTTGGGAAAGGTATGAATCTTACTCTCCCTCCAGCTATGGATAAATAGCAGGGCAGACTGGTCTCTTTAACCTTGGTTGGGCAACCGGTCTAGGAGAAGGAAAACTCTGAATTCAAACCTGTTGAACTCCACTTAAGAAACTGACCTTGTGTCACATCCTGCTCGTGTGGAGGGGTTGGTAAATATATATATGATAAAAAGGGTTGAGACTTGCCATAAGAGCAATAGGGTTGGAACAATCATATAGGTGCTAGGGCTTGACGAGACCAGCCGATTGATTGGAGGGGCCTCTCCGACCGCTCGTCTAGCCTAAGTAGGGGTCTGAGCAGAGTGTTGCAGGTCGGACTGCTCATCGACCAGGATTCCGTCCTTAAGCATCACGGGCGCCACCTACAGTAAACAGGTGGGCCCATTTGGGGGGAGTCTTAACATATGGCAGAGGTGCAGTCGGAGTTTTCTAAAGCCCCAGCCGACAGGGCTTTACTGAATCGTAAAGCTGCGTATAAAATGAGATTAACCAGTCTACAAGATAAATAAAATTAGCTTAGAGAATTTATTTTTCGCCTAATGTCGCTGTTCATGTTTTGGCTTATCAGCATATATTTTAAAGAAAATAAAATATATATATATGGTTAGGGTGATGCGTTAATGTCCTCTCAAATTAATTAGACGATAAGTCTTCATATCCTAAATTCGGGAGAAAAAAATCGAATTAAATATTTATTGTTGTAGACGCTCTTTTTTTTCTTCTTCTTCTTCTGATTTTCCAATCAAAAATCTAAAAGACTTGATTTGCTTCGACGACTAAAGAAAAATCAACCCATCATCGATTCCTGCCATAATGTGACGGGATGTAATTATGTGCACCTGGGAGACGTTTCTTTTAATCGTGATGTAGTGGTTAATGTGCTGGACTGAGACATCGGGATAAGCGAGTTCAAACCCCAGTCGCGCTACTATGTTCACTTTTGGACAAATACCCTTGGGAAAGGTATGAAACCCGTAATCCACTGTTGTTATGGGTTAAATAGTGTCACTATTGTCCTTCTTTATAGGGTTATTGATAAGGGCCGGGTTAGCTCAGTCGGTAGAGCGTTGGGCTAGAAACCACAAGGTTCCTAGTTCGATACCGGCCCTCGCCAACTCAACGTATGAGTAGCACAGGGATCTGTGTGGTAAAGTAAGGAGCTGATGGTAGGTGTGGTTGTCCATCTCAGACGCTAAAACAATCTCCTTGGTCTAGCGCTAGTGAAAAGGGGATAGACTCCCTCGCTGATTGGCTGATACCGACTTTAGGCCACCCCGACGACTTTAGTTTTACATTGTCCTTTTATAAGGATGGCTTTGGTATTGAATTACCCACATAGATTGGCATGCCATTATTAAACAAAGAAACTAAACCAAACTAAAAGAATCATATTTTTCAGGAGGGTAAGTTGAAGCCCTAGATAGAAACCATGCTAGATTGCACACAACCAATCATAACAAACCAGAGAGGTTAATATAAGGAACAATTCGGACCATATTACCTTTAGGCACCCCTTTTTGATCTCGATTAAGAAAGGACATGTTTTTTTCATTTACACAGTCAATATCCGGTTGTTTGTTATGGGTTAGGGTTAGGTTTAGGGGTTAGGGTTAGTGGTTAGGGTTAGGGTTAGCGTTTAGTTTTATCATTTTTTAAATCTAAAAATCGCCTGTTAAAACAACCGGATATTGACGGTGTAAATGAAAAACATGTCCTTTCTTAATCGAGATCAAAAAGGGGTGCCTAAAGGTCATATGGTCCAAAGATTCTTTTCACTTGTTTTTCCTAATCTTTTTATGTATCCCTGAGTTTTTTTTTTAAATATCTAAAACACTGTCTTGGTTAAAATGAAAAGTAAATAAGTAGTTTTATAACATTTTCTATGCAGAAAAAAATAGGAGAGGTGTCATTACGTTCACTTTCGGTTTAATACTTATGGGAAAAATATGCACCACCCCATCCACGCCGCTATAGTTTAGACAGTGCCACTCCTGTTCTTCTACAAGGATGACTTTGGCTTTAGATAACCCACGAATTTTTTATATGCCTTTAAACAAAAGAAAGCTAACCAAATTAACGACGGTAAATTGGCGGGAAATATAAGGAGAATATTTAAAATAAAATAACCAATCATAATTCAAACCACAATTTAAAATGTCTATTGCATATATGTCTGTTGAATATGCCGACTGAACTTCTGCAGAGGGATAAGATCCCTTCTCATTGGCCATCCGTTAATTGTAGGTGGCGACCCGTAATGCCTGAGGATTGGATACCAATGGCTGAGCAATCCGTGACCCGGTTACCAAGTAGCCCTTACTTGAGTTAGTTGTGTAGAACCGAGCAATCGGCTGGTCATATCAAATCCTAGCACCGATGTGATTAAGTACTGACCGTATTCTTCAAATTGCTCTCTCTCTCTCTCTCTCTCTCTCTCTCTCTCTCTCTCTCTCTCTCTCTCTCTCTCTCTCTCTCTCTCTCTCTCTCTGTCCCTTTTTGTATCGTTAACCAACTTAATAGGCATGAAATTATTTCTACCAATTTATTAATACACATGTTACTGAAAATCATTTCTAATATTACATCACTACACATGAAAGTAATGAAAAATGTAACAAAAATTATTTCTGCCAATTTTTAAAATCAGCTCAAACAAAAATCTATTCGTTTACAAATTATATATACAGAGACTCCTGGTGTAATTATTACCGACGTAAAAGATGGACTCGGCGAAACGAGTTCAAATCCTGGACGATACTATTTGCATTTCACATAGCCCTAATAACCTTAGGAAAAGTGAATCCAACAAGTCTCCCTCCAGCTATGGCCAAAATGTGGGACAGACTGGGCTCTTTAGCTTTGATTAACCAAACAGTCTAGGAGAAGGAAAACTCTGAATTTAAACCTGCTAAACTCCCCTTAAGAAATTGATCTTATGTCATATTCTACTCGGGCAGATGTTTGATAAATATGTATATACAAAAAAAAGGTTTAGCATTAAATAACCCATTAAGGGTTGACATAGCATAAAACATTAACCAAAGCAAAAAGCATATTGCAGCCTTAAAATGTCTTATGAATAAATAAAAGGAAATAATTTCTCACAGACAGAATCACTTAAATAACAAAACAGAAATATCCTCATACCTCAGTAAACATTAAAGAAATTGTCTAAACCTTTTAAAAAGAAATATTTTGAAAATAGTCTAAAAACTAAATTGATTAACAGACTAGCCTGCTAAGGCTTTCAAAAGGACAGTGTCCGATAGAGAGAGAGAGAGAGAGAGAGAGGAGAGAGAAGGGGAGAAAGAGAAGGAGAAAGAGAGAGAGAGAGAGGTGTTAACCAAGTCTTAACAATAATTACCTTAACACCTAGCTTCATCTGTTTACTTCAATTTAATTTCTTACCTACTTTTTTTTAGAAATATTCACAAATACGAGAGTGAGTCAAACGTTTTCCAATATTTTGGTACGTGTTGGTTTGCGGCCCATATATCGCTTGACCGAAGTTGTTCAAGTCATGAGTCGATACCCGCTATGATTGGTAATATCGTGGCAGTACGTGCCCTGGCAATTTGTACATTGGTTTACTCTATGTATGATTTAAAATTTCATCTGTGCAAACACTAGATGTCCTTCTAAGAACTTGCCAGTAGCTATGACCGGGTGACGAAAGAGTCCAGAGACCCAGTGCTGTCAGTACGACTTGATGACATATTTATATGACGATCTCATAAGTGACGTTCATAGAACGAACTCATTAGTGATGTTCTACTATGGACACCTACGCATGGACTCACCAGTTTTGTCTGACCAGCAAAAACTTACGTTGTTAAATTCTGTGCAAATACTGAACAAGGACTCCACAGAAACAATGGCCGATGGAAACGGGTCGAGGGAGACGCAAGGGACGTTGTGCTGTCAGCACAACTTGAGGATGACATATTCATATGACGAACTCATAAGTGACGTTCATAGGACAAACTCATAAGTGACGTTCTACAGTGAATACCTCCGATTGAACTCACCAGTGTTCGCCGACTAACATAAACTTACACGGATCAGCTCTCTATGGACCTGGGTGCCATGCAGAGGACTCTGTAGAATCAATGACTGATAGTAATGGATGACGAACTTGATGATGACATATTCATATGACGAACTCATAAGTGACGTTCATAGGACAAACTCATAATGACGTTCTACACTCACCATTGTTCGCCGACTAACATAAACTTACATGGATCAACTCTCTGCGGACACTGAATCCGCGCGGAGGACTCTGTTGGAGCAATAACTGATAATAATGGATGACGAGACTTGATGATGACATATTCATATGACGAACTCATAAGTGACGTTCATAGGACAAACTCATAAGTGACGTTCTACAGTGGACAGCTACGATTAAACTCACCACTGTTCGCCGACTAACATAAACTTACATGGATCAGCTCCTGCGGACACTGAATGCCGTGCGGAGGACTCTGCAGGAGCAATGATTAATAGTAACGGATGGCGAGACTTGATGATGACACATTCATGTGACGAACTCATAGGTGACGTTCATAGAACACACTCATAAGTGACGTCTACACTGGACACCTACGATTGAACTACCAGTGTTCGGCGACTAACATAGACTTACACGGATCAGCTCTCTGCGGAACTGAATGCCGTGCAGAGGACTCTGCTGGGGCAATAACTGATAGTAACGGATGGCGAGACTTGATGATGACATATTCATGTGACGAACTCATAGGTGACGTTCATAGAACACACTCATAAATGAGGTTCTACACTGGACACCTACGATTGAACTGACCAGTGTTCGGCGACTAACATAGACTTATACAGATCAGCTCTCTGCGGACACTGAATGCCATGCGGAAGACTCTGTAGGAGCAATGATTGATAGTAACGGATGGCGAGACTTGATAATGACATATTCATAGGACAAACTCATAAGTGGCGTTCGACAGTGAACACCTACGATTGAACTCACCAGTGTCCGCCGACTAACATAAACTTACACGGAATCAGCTCTCTGCGGACACTGAATGCCGTGCGGAGACTCTGTACGAGCAATGACCGATAGTAACGGATGGCGAGACTTGATGATAAACTTGATGATGATGATGATGATGATGATGATTGACTAGAAATGTTGTTGTTTCTTTTAATCAGCTCATGAGTTCATGAGGAACACGAACAATGAGACAGCAAACCAAAAAAAAAAAAAAATTCACTGAGTAGATCACAAAACAAGATATTCATTCTTAAGTGATATAAGCAACAAAAAAAAACAAAAAAAAAGAAAAGATTTTTTTCTCTCTCACAGGAGACAAAAGAAGACGCGTAAATTCTGATTCTCTCTAAATGAGATACAACATTTGCTGATTGATGTCCTGAATTACAACATTCTTAATTGTTTTATATTATTTATTTCTATTTTTTATTTATTTATTTATTTTGTTTTGGGGGTAGTTTTTTTTGTTTTGTTTTGTGTTTTCCCTTTAGTATTTTTCTAGAAAGATTACAGCGTCTGGACAATTTCTTTTCGCAAAAGCTTAAAAAGATAAACATCGCCAGTCGGATAATTGGTGCTATGTCACATTAAAGACTGTACAAGTGAAAATAAATATATGAATGAATAAAACAGAAAATCAGGAATAAAACTTAGAGAGACTTTCCAGTAACCAAGAATCATTGTCATTATATCAAATATCAATCATACAAGTTCACTAATTTGTTAAACAATGCGTAAATGTTCGACCGACGACAGACAGACAGCACACACACACACACACACACACACACACACACACACACACACACACACATATATATATATATATATATAAGATAAATACTTAATACTTAAGTAGAGCAAATAATAAAGTTAAACCTAATGAGTCAGATATACCTACTAAAAAGTTTCGCTTAGTGTTTCTCGCTAACTGTCAGATCTTAACCCTGAAGAGCACTAGCGAAACTTTTAGTAGGTATATCTGACTCATTAGGTTAAACTTATTATTTGCTCTACTTAGGTATTGACACACTTTACTTTTAGCTTTAGAATATCCTGGCGTTTAATATTTATATATATATTATTATATATATATTATATATATAATATATATTATTATTTATATATACATATAAATTGTTTTTTTTCTTGGCCAAGTATTATAGTATCAACCGATTTTTTTCGGTTGGTACGACTATCTTGGTCTTTTTTTTTTCCAAAAAATGTTTTTTCTCCCCAGGTAATGTTTGGTAGTATATTTTTACAATCAAAGTAATTTGCCGGTTTTTTTCTTACCGCAAGGGTTACCAAAACAAGTTACGTATATATATATATATGTATTTGACGGCATATAAGACGCCACCCATTTCCAGCAGGTAGATTCAGAAAACAGCGAACCTGTGTTGTTTTTCTTTGCCACCATACGCTCCTGTTAACCTTAATTATAATAATAATACCAGCAATATATAAGTATGCATGGTTTATGGTAGTAAAGTACTGAACGTAAGCTTGGGTTGG
>CM042147.1:69671640-69738511 GCA_023376005.1 Doryteuthis pealeii | reverse complement strand
TACCAGCTTGCTAATCATTTACAGCTTGATGCAGTTACCTCAATGACCTGAAAGTAACAATACTTTCAGTCTCAGAAATTTATACAGACAAATCTCTATTGATTCCACATCATTATAAACAACCATTTATTTTAATCTTAACAAAGATGTCGGACACAATAGACATGTACCGGCTCGCCCTACATTGATGATCAATAACTTATATTTGTACAGTCTTTATGTGTGTGTATTTTTGTGTTGTGTGAGAGAGAGGGTGAGATTGTTTTTGTTTTGTTTTGTTTTACGGCATATCAACCTCAGTGGTTGCGATAAGTTTTGAAATAAATCAATTCTTAATGGATTAATACAATTCTTTTATAAATACATTTTTCTATTTAACCATAGATGGACCCTAACAGGTACTACCACTCCGGGTCAAAGTGGACCCAGGAGCAATGGTGCATGAAGGGGCTGCTCCAACATTTCCCCAAACCTCCAAAACTGGAACCTCACCATCAGAAGAAGTTTAACCGTTAATTCCCAGACATGGTAGGACCCCAGCCACCGCCTTCTAGCACCCATATGATAAAAAGGGTTGGGGCTTGCCATAAGGGCACAGAGTTGGAAAACATATAGGTGCTAGGGCTTTTGACGTGACCAGCGATTTGATCGGAGGGGGCCTCTCCGACCGCCCGTCTAACCCAAGATGGCAAAGTGGAGTATTGCATGTCAGAACTGCTCCATCCACCTGGGCTCTATCCTAAGCATCACGGGTTGCCACCACGGCCAACAGGTGGCACCCATTGGGTAGTTCTTACCCCTCTGCCAGAGGTGCAGTCGTGCATCTAAGCCCCAGCCGAACAGGGCGAGTGTTGAGAGAGAGTGAGTATGTTTGCGTGTGTGTGTGGTGCTGAGTCAGTGTGTATTGTATGTGTTGTGGTTTGTGTGTGTGTAGTGTTGTGTGCAGGAAAAAAGTATCCCAAAATGATGAATTATTCTTGATTGGGTAAGTCGACGTTATAACGTTTCGGTTTTTAATAAACCTTCACCAGGAACTTAAATATGGAAAGAAGTATTCTAAGCAAGGATGGATGTTTTTTTTTTTGAGTTATCAAGTTATTATTGTAGTTTATATCCGATAATAATGTCTATTATCCCTACTTAAAACTCCATTTCTTTCCATTTCTTGTATCCTTAGAAAGACCCATTATTTTTCCATCTTAACGTCCTGATGAAGGTATTATCAAAACCGAAATTCTTCAGAATCATCCATATTTCACTCCCATATAATATATATATATATATATATATATATATATATATATATATATATATGTCTGTGTGTTTTTTGGAAAAGGTGACTTCCGTGTGAATATGGTCACAATGGTTTAGTTGATGCAAAATTCAGAAAGGTAAGACAGCGATAATAACAATAAAAAGTGCTCAGTACGTTATAAGAGCAAATTTATTGTAATACAGATACAAGAATAATCTACTCGAGTATTTCACCATAAGGATCCAGGGTTAAATCCAATGGATTAATCAAGATATGATATTTGCAGTCGATTACACGTGTGTGTCTTTCGCAATTTAAACGGTTCGTTACGGGATAGCATCGACGAACGCTGTTGAAATTCAAAAGTCAAAAAATTTCTTGATATAATCCAGGTGGGTTTTAACCTGAAGATCCTTATTGTTGAAAGTGAGTAGCCGTTATTACTTGTACCTGTATTAAATATATATATATATATATATATATATTATATTATATAATATAAGGGTCCAGGGAGACAACATGTACATGCGAAGTAAAGAAGGACTGTCCTTTACAACAAAGATGCAACACAGAATCCATAATTATAACCAGGCCAACATATTAAAGACAAACAAATTCAAACCAATCGGCAACCTGCGAAATTACATTAGGGATGTGCCAGGGTAGCTTAAACAACGCTACTCCAACGATTTAACATCCTTCAACCACGAAAATAAAAGGAACTGTGAGGAGGCACTATCCAACAAAGTTATGGCAGTATAAAAAACAGGAAAAACAATTTAAAAGAGAGAATGGAAAATAACTAGACCAATCGAAGCCTCGCATTAAATGGATAAAAAAATACTCATTATGCACAACAGAAAAATTCCGTATTCTTCAAGGATAAAAAACTCTCCGAACACAATCCTAAATAACAAAACAGAAATTTTATGCCCACACCGAAAAAAAATTTAATATGGAATTGGGACTAACCAAAACCTCAGACCACCATAATTAAGAATTCACATATAATAAACACACACAAACTAAACTAAAATGAAAATAAAAATAAACAAAATAAAAATAAAAAATGAAGAAATAAAAAACGGAAAAATTTAAAATCATCATAAAAACACGAGACCCAATGACGACAAATATTTTGATGCGGGTGAATGACGAAAGCAAAATGGCAAGAACGAATAACGGATCACGTGTTTCCGTGATCGTTATTCGTTCTATTCGAGCCAAAAGTTTAAAAACTGTCCATTTTTTCAAAATCAACGTCTCTGACGACGAATAACACGAAAAAGTGATATTCAGAAACCAATTGGTTAGACAGACTTTTCATTTGTATTAGTTAATAGGAATATATATATATATAATATATATATTATATATATATATATATATATTATAATACTTTTGCGGTACCAAGTTTCTTGGTACAAGGTGATTCTAGGTGGATCCAATTCTCTAACCCGTAGTTGTTGTAGAGTTCAGGTTCCGTATGAGGCTCAATGTTTATTATTTGTAAACAGAGCAAATTTATTGGAATAAAAAAGGCCTTAAATACCATGGTATTTAAGGCCTTTTTTATTCCCAAATATATATATATATATATATATATATATATATATATTATATTATATATATATTAAAGCATTGGCGTAAATTGAAACGGAAACAGCTCCGTACAAGATTTGAACTCTGGTAGGCAATTTCATTTCCTGCGACGATAACCATTACG
This sequence comes from Doryteuthis pealeii, assembly GCA_023376005.1. Lineage (NCBI taxonomy): Eukaryota > Metazoa > Mollusca > Cephalopoda > Myopsida > Loliginidae > Doryteuthis > Doryteuthis pealeii. The sequence continues at coordinate 69,735,530 of CM042147.1, read as the reverse complement.
CTATGAGATAATGCGTTTCTTTTTCTGTATCAGATTAGAAGCTGTCATATTAATCCTTTCGATACGTCTGAAACAGAAGTGAGAATGTTAACATTTGGCGTATGCCACGTATCATTAAGTAGGTTGTCTTCCAGTAATTGTCTACTAAATGTGAGTTTCCAAATACCTGGCAAATAATGTATTTTCCTTTTTGGAGGTGTGCCTCAACTTTTGGCTTTGTTTCAAAATAAGCTAAACTTGACAAATTACACTACTCTGGTATTACTGGGGTGGGGGAATCCCCGTGGTCCGTGGCTTACTAAGCTAGAACTCTTTGTCGCCATATTATGTTCGACTAATACCCTTGGGAAAGGTATGAATCCACCTAATCCCTCAGATATGTGTTAAAATAGTTACTTACTGTTCTTCTTCCAGGATGGTTTTGGTTGTTTTTGTTTTACGGCATATCCACCTCAGTGGGTCATTTAATGCCGATAAAGTTTTGAAATAAATCAATTCTTAATGGATAATACCATTTTTTTATAAATACATTTTTCTATTTAACCCATAGATGAGACCCTAACAGGTACTACCACTCCGGGTCAGAGTGGACCAGGGAGCAATGGTGATGAAGGGGATCCACATTCCCCAACCTCCAAAACTGGAACTCACCATCAGATAGAGTTTAACATCATTCCCCATGACATGTAGACCCGCAGCCACCGCCTTCTAGCACCCATATGATAAAAAGGGTTGGGGCTTGCCATAAGGGGCAACAGGGTTCGGAAAATCCTATAGATGCTAGGGCTTGACGTGACCGCCGATTCTACCCGGATGTATTTGGCAATTTAGGACCATATTACCTTTAGGCACCCCTTTTAATCTCGATTACGAAAGGACATGTTTTTTCATTTACACCGTCAATTATCCAGTTGTTTGTTAGGGTTGGGGTTAAGGTTTAGGGTTTATGGATAGGGTTAGGGTAGTTTTATAATTTAAAAAAATTCTAAAAATCGTCTGTTAAAAACAACCGGATATTGACGGTGTAAATGAAAAACATGTCCTTTCTTAATCGGGATCAAAAAGGGGTGCCTAAAAGTCATATTGGTCCTGGCATTGAATAATACACGAACAATATCTCCTGTCACCTGTGTGATTCTCATGTACATAGGCAAGTGCAATGATAGCTCCATCAAGGTAATGTCTTAACATTTTTTCCAGATATGATAAGTTACAGTCATGGGCGCCCAACGCCTAATCATGGCGTAATGGTTAGCAAATCATACTACTGAGGAGCGAGTTGATGCTCCATGTTTGTGACCATGTGTCTCATCCTACCCGGTACGAACGGGTTGGGTATATACCTACAATCATTTACAACCATGGTTAGACCGATAAACATCGTACGTTTGCTCTTGAGGCATTTTTTTTAAAACTGGGGAATCTGTAATTGCTACACAGCGAACCTTTCGTGCTCATTTGATGCTACGTCAAAATGATACTGTTCCCTATAGAAAATAGTTAAAAATGTGAAAGACATTATAGCTTCAAACCATATCAAAAGAGGAGTTTCAGAAGTGCTTTGAACAGTGGAACACTCCCAGGAATGTGCTTAATGCTAGGAATACTACTTTGAAGAAAATAAACGTTTCGTTTATTGCTTAATTCTGTCTTAGTAAATACGAGGGTAAACCCATTGGTCAGGTCTTCAAAAATATTAGAAATCACATAAACGTATATTGTTTATTCTCAATGCTGTTTACATCATTTCAAAGTGAGACATGTGTGGGGTCATTTTATATTTTGCCTGGGGAGTTTGTTTGCCCGTTTAGTTTCGCTGGTTCCGCTAGGGGCCTCGGGTATATTTAAGCAGCTGATTTGAACTTCTTCTGTCTCTTTGCCTGCTGTTAGCTACGAGACCACATGCGTTAGACAATTGTTATTCCCTTCTCGTTGGGGCTTCGGTCCTCAACGCACGACTAATCACTGTAAGTGATTTTACAGCATGGACTATTCTTAGTCTCATGTCTGTGCATTTATGTTTATCCCTTTTAATGTAACTTTATTACCTATGTATGTATGTTTATGTACACCTCTATGTATTATGTACCCTGTTTATTCTGTGCTGTTATATAAAATGTTTTGTCCCTCAACCTTGTCGGAGTTTGTTTGTGTTTCCAATGAGTTATGACTTTGTCTATTAACCTTTGAATCTTACACATGTATCTATTTTTCTACATAATCTCCAATTTCGGTCGTTGCATTTTTCTAGGCCACTATGGTAGTTTTTATGTACGCATGTCATACCAGCTCGCTACTATATAGTTGAGGAAGCGTTGAATCTCATCATTCCCAAATTCTCTACACCACTCGTGAATGTTTTGACATCTATACACGACTCGCCATACACTTCCGTCAATTGGTGATGAATTTTGCGTTCTAAAAACTTCATACTTAGTGGCAGTGTTAATCTGGAGCACCGTTAGAAACTACGGAAATATGACCTTTAGGCACCACTTTTGCGATCTCTATTCGTGGGGATAATTTTCCATTTACACCGTCAAAATCCGGTTAATTGTTAACAGACGATTTTTAGAGGTTTTTTAAATTATAAAACTAACCCCTAACGCTAACCCCTAGCCCTAACCCTAACCCTTAATCCTAACCCCTAACCCTAACTCATAACAAACAACCGGATTTTGACGGTGTAAATGGAAAAAGTGTCCCACGAATCGAGATCGCAAAAGGGGTGCCTAAAGGTCATATGGTCCGCAACTACTGCCAAGGCAAGATTGCTTGGCAAACGCAACAGTGTTGCTAATATTTGCACGAGCAGTTTCTCCATGTCCCCAGTGCATTAGGGACCTTTGTGTTGTATTGTCCTCGCCGGAAGACGGAGCTTCCGGCAAAAAGACAAAGAGAAATATAAAAATATATATTAAAAAAGGGGAAACGGAAGCGAGGCTTTCCGGTCAAAGAAGCAGGAGAAGATAAAGAAATATATAACAATGGTCCGTTATCAGATCAAAAGATAAAGATGCGTAGGAGTATCTATCAATATAAAGGCCTGAGGGTTCGAGCCGCAGTCAGTGACCCCAGCCAGCATCCAAGAGGACACTTCGCGTCTCCTGTCAGAAAACACCCCTTGGGCACTGATTGTGAACACTGCGCTCTTCGCCAGCCACCGGCATTTTTCATTGTGAAGCTCTGCGCCTTTACCACCCACACACGAAGAAAATAAAGAAGGGTCCTATCTTTGTATATACGTATCTGTTGTTTATTGAAGTTCAGTAGTAGTCGGCTATACAACACTTGCTTTTGGGATTACCCGCATACAAATTCATGTTTTGATACTTAGAAATACACACATACATCTTCCTCTCGGTCTATTGGTGTCTTTGTATCATCAACCCTCTGAGGGCTTATTGATTCTGTTACAAATTCTTGAATCATTTAACACGTCTTTTTTTCTACACGACACATGTGTGCATCTGTTTTCCTATTGTTCACTGCCTCTGGCAATGGATATACGAAATGAAAATAAAACAAGAAAAGAAAAAAGAAAAAAAGAAAAAAAAGCACCTATCAAAAAAACAAAGCCAACACCGAGAACTAACATTTAGCGTCATGATGTTTTTTTTATAGTTCAATAAACTTAATCTTATTTAGCAAAATAAAACCAGAAATAGTCGGCTTTCTTCAAAATTTTAATACCTCTGGGAGCAGCGAATATGTTAATAAATTCAATTTTATTGACCCAAAATAAATTATAAGAAGGCTTATGAAGCAATTTCAACTGGTGATTCAGACAAAAAATGCGAAGGGAATTATGTAAAAGTTCAAATAACCCAAGCTGCAGTAAACGTATTCATAAATTAAATCTTATTTACCAATATAAAACATAAGTAGTCTTATATATCAATTTCTACTGGCAACCATCTCCCCCCCCCCCATATATATATATATATATATATATATATATATATATATATATATATATATATATACTAGCAAATATATGCACCCTCGGGTGCAAGTATTTAAGTTTTAATGTAATGAAATATCGTATTAAATTAGAAAGTCTAATAAGAAGGCAGATAAAAAGATATGTAACAGAGTGGGGTATAATATAAAAATAGAAATGAAACTTACTCTTCCATCACTGCCGTCTTTCATTGCTGAATTTTACTTATTTAACCATTTAGTTAAAATTAGGAAATAAAGAATAAAATTACACTTATTTTTCTTGTTAATGGATTTCATTTAAGATTCATTGGAGAGATGTTTGCTTATATTCATTAAAATGAAACCAAATAGTTAGAAATCAATAATACTAAGCACATATTTAATAAAATCACATTTTTAATATCAATATGCAAATTAGCCTTCCCGTTCACACTGCAAACGCTATTTTTTTGTATATATAAATACAATTGCATGTTATTAGTATGTAGATATGGACAACACTAATAAAACGGTGAAGCAATTTAATTAATAATTGAGGTTTAAATTTAAATTTATATAAAATCATGCAGAATTTGATGTAAATAACTATGTTAATTGTGACTCGATTAGTAATATAGTTTCGGTTACAGACAGAAAAACACACAAATCTCCATTATAATAAGATATATATATATATATATATATATATATATATAATATACGAATATGAAATTATAATTTAAAAACAAGTGTTTATTATAAATTTTTATACAAGCCTTTATTTATAAAATGATGGAATTATATATAAGCCTGTTGGCTGATAACGACTTTAGGGCACCCCGACGACATTACTTATTATTCTTTCATTCCTTTCTTCTCTTTTTTATATTTGATTCATTTCTTTATTCTGTCCTTTGCTCTTTTTTCATTCCTTTATTCTCTTCTTCATATTCTTTTCACTCATTCGTTCTCCTTGTTCTTTTTTCATTTCTTTATTCTCATCTTTATTATTTTTTCCTCCCTTCTTATTCTTTTTTGTCCCCTTATTAGCAGTTACCGCTATCCTGATGCACCTTAAAGACACGAAAACCATGGTTTGTACACCTGTTGGTACCACAGATTTCTTGGACAGTGTCACTGGTGCCATCATCATCATCATCATCACGGATATCCATGACAATCTCTCGCCAACCTTCCCTATCACTCATTGCCCCCGGGAGGTCTTCTGCGCAGCATCCAGCATTCTCGCATAGTTGGTCAATGGGCATTAGCATGTCCATGTTTTGGCTTCCACAGTAGAACGTCACTTATGAGCTCGTCCCCGCATCTCCAGCAGTATCCTGCATGCCTAGTCCGTCTCAACCGGATGGTAGGTGGCCATATAGTTGCTTCCTTGTGGGGTGCTGTTTCCACGACTTGTTCAAGACTACACGCAGCATTCTTGTGCAGCTCCCATCTAGCTTATTCTCAAGGCGCTTCCTTAGGGTCCAAGTGGTGCAGCCATACAGCAGTACTGATATAGCCATAGCCTGTAAGAATTGTCGCTTTAATTTGTTAGTGAGATCGGATTTCCATATGACTGAATCTGCCTGTACTACGTAGGTCTTTGGATCTAATAAAAAATATTTTATACATAAAAAGGCAAGAAGCAGATGATATCACACAGGAATAATTATAGATGCAGACTACGCGGGTGATCTAGCGCTTCTTGAAAATGCACCCATGCAATACACTGCTTCATAGTCCTGGATCAAACACCAATAGGTCAATGCTTCTTGGAGACTTCAGGGGTTTTAAAAAGATTGAAATATCTCCACATTAAATAACAAGCCTCTGATAATAGTCGACCAATTCACATACCTATGTAGTAATATCTCATCTACAGAAAGCGATGTCAATATAAACATAGGAAAAGTATGGATTGCAATTGACAGATTATGAACCATATGGAAATCTGATCTCTCAAATAAAAGAAATGGTATTTTTCCCAGCTGAATCTGTATCAGTACTAATGTATGGCTGCACTGCTTGGACATCAGCTGGAAAAGTAAAGACGATCTCATGCGACATTCTCCAATGAATACCAACAGATGGGCACATTAGTGTTAGGCGACCAGCAAAAACTTACAACAGCTATATGCAGACAACGGATGCCGTGCCGAGGACTTTCCAAAACGATAACTGATAATGACGGGTGGCAAGAGAGCCATCAGAATCTATGCTGTCAACGCAACTTTGATATATAATAAATATATATATATATATATATATATATATATATATATAAAATGAACGCTTACATCGGAATACTCCGTTCATAATAATTTTTTTACAGACGCTGCCGCTGTCAATAACAACAGAGACAAAAGATCCTTTGAACAGGAACAAAAGTCATTTGATAAAGGGTATCTAACGAACCCGAAAATTTATGATAAAAAATAATAAAAAAATAAGTGAATCCAATACTCCATAACATCGAGTTCATTCATTTATTTTTAGATGCTTCGTAATAAAGCACAACTTAAAAAAGCATATATATATATATATATATATATATATATATATATATATATATATATATATATAATATATAAAGTAAACATCCCACCAGTTCCACACCTGATGATGACACAAAGTCGTACAGAAAGCGCTCGTGAAAAAAACATTGGTGGATTGCTACACCACTTCTACCTGGATATTAAAAAAAGATGGCCAGACAATTGGAAAGGGTTGAAAAAATATATTAGCATATACTGACCATAATGTATAGAAGTGCGTGGTATAATGGTTAAAGTCATGGGAAAAGGACTCGTCGCCCCGAGTTCAAATCCTGGATGTGGTAATTGCATTTTACTTAGCGCTAATACCCTTGGGAAAGGTATGAATCCTACTCTCCCTCCAGCTATGGATAAATAGTAGGACAGACTGTGCTCTTTAACCTTGGTTAGGCAACCGGTCTAGCAGAAGGAAAACTCCGCTAAAAATGAACCTCGTGTCATATCCTGCGTGCACAGGGGTTGGTAAATATATATACCGACTATAACCCCACGGATGGTTACCCCCCCCCCCAAAAAAAAAGGTGCCTGAGAGTGACACTAAAATGTGTTCGGTGGTGAAGATCCAGTAGTGTGGCATCATCTCTTCTTTATCATTATTCTATGTCCACTAGGACCCTGCGAGGTAGTATTTATTAGGGCCCCACATATGGGTCAAATAGATCGGGTGAGATAATGAAGTAGTTTATCTGTTTAAAATGATGTTGAAAGTACATTTTTGTACTGTATATAATTAAAGAGCATAATCATCATCATCATCATGTCCCGCAATTAGCACGGATATCCATGAAAATCTCTCGCCAACCTTTTCTATCATTCATTGCCCCTGGGAGGTCCTCTACACAGCATCAGTATCCACTCAGAGTTGGTCGATGTAGGTCCTTGCTGGGCAGCCCACATTAGCATGTACATGTGCCGGTTTCCACAGGAGGAACGTCGCTTATGAGTTCATCTTTTGCTCCTCCAGCAGTGTCCAGCATGTCTTTTCCGTCTCACTAGGATGGTCTGTGAGATAGGGAGTAGGTGGCCGTTACAGCTGTTATCTTGAGGGGTGCTGTTTCTATGACTTATTCAAGACTGCACGCAGCATTCTTGTACAGCTAGCATCGATCTTATTCTCAAGGCGCCTCGTTAGGGTCCAGGTGGTGCAGCCATACAGCAGCACTGATACAACCACAGCTTGGAAGAATTGTCTTTAATAGTTAAACTGATTTCGGCATAAAGTAACCCAACAATTGTGACTGCGCTGGATGATTCGTTGGTTGCTTGGTTGGTTGGTTTTACGGCATGTCAACAATTGTTGGGTTACTTTATGCCGAAATCAGTTTAACTATTAAAGACAATTCTTCCAAGCTGTGGTTGTATCAGTGCTGCTGTATGGCTGCACCACCTGGACCCTAACGAGGCGCCTTGAGAATAAGATCGATGCTAGCTGTACAAGAATGCTGCGTGCAGTCTTGAATAAGTCATAGAAACAGCACCCCTCAAGATAACAGCTGTACGGCCACCTACTCCCTATCTCACAGACCATCCTAGTGAGACGGAAAAGACATGCTGGACACTGCTGGAGGAGCAAAGATGAACTCATAAGCGACGTTCTCCTGTGGAAACCGGCACATGTACATGCTAATGTGGGCTGCCCAGCAAGGACCTACATCGACCAACTCTGAGTGGATACTGGATGCTGTGTAGAGGACCTCCCAGGGGCAATGAATGATAGAAAAGGTTGGCGAGAGATTTTCATGGATATCCGTGCTAATTGCGGGACATGATGATGATGATGATTATGCTCTTTAATTATATACAGTACAAAAATGTACTTTCACAATCATTTTAAACAGATAACTACTTCATTATCTCAACCCGATCTATTTGACCCATATGTGGGGCCCTAATAAATACTACCTCGCAGGGTCCTAGTGGACATAGAATAATGATAAAGAAGAGATGATGCCACACTACTGGATCTTCACCACCGAACACATTTTAGTGTCACTCTCAGGGCACCTTTTTTTTTGGGGGGGGGGGGGTAACCATCCGTGGGGTTATAGTCGGTATATATATTTACCAACCCCTGTGCACGCAGGATATGACACGAGGTCATTTTTAAGCGGAGTTTTCCTTCTGCTAGACCGGTTGCCTAACCAAGGTTAAAGAGCACAGTCTGTCCTACTATTTATCCATAGCTGGAGGGAGAGTAGGATTCATACCTTTCCCAAGGGTATTAGCGCTAAGTAAAATGCAATTACCACATCCAGGATTTGAACTCGGGGCGACGAGTCCTTTTCCCATGACTTTAACCATTATACCACGCACTTCTATACATTATGGTCAGTATATGCTATATATTTTTTCAACCCTTTCCAATTGTCTGGCCATCTTTTTTAATATCCAGGTAGAAGTGGTGTAGCAATCCACCAATGTTTTTTTCACGAGCGCTTTCTGTACGACTTTGTGTCATCATCAGGTGTGGAACTGGTGGATGTTTACTTTATATATATATATATATATATATATAATATATATATTATATATATATATATATATATATATATGCTTTTTTAAGTTGTGCTTTATTACGAAGCATCTAAAAATAATGAATGAACTCGATGTTATGGAGTATTGGATTCACTTATTTTTTATTATTTTTTATCATAAATTTTCGGGTTCGTTAGATACCCTTTATCAAATGACTTTTGTTCCTGTTCAAAGGATCTTTTGTCTCTGTTGTTATTGACAGCGGCAGCGTCTGTAAAAAATTATTATGACGGAGTATTCCGATTAAGCGTTCATTTATAATATATATATTATATATATATATATATATATATATTTAATATAATCAAAGTTGCGTTGACAGCATAGATTCTGATGGCTCTCTTGCCACCCGTCATTATCAGTTATCGTTTTGGAAAGTCCTCGGCACGGCATCCGTTGTCTGCATATAGCTGTTGTAAGTTTTTGCTGGTCGCCTAACACTAATGTGCCCATCTGTTGGTATTCATTGGAGAATGTCGCATGAGATCGTCTTTACTTTTCCAGCTGATGTCCAAGCAGTGCAGCCATACATTAGTACTGATACAGATTCAGCTGGGAAAAAATACCATTTCTTTTTATTTGAGAGATCAGATTTCCATATGGTTCATAATCTGTCAATTGCAATCCATACTTTTCCTATGTTTATATTGACATCGCTTTCTGTAGATGAGATATTACTACATAGGTATGTGAATTGGTCGACTATTATCAGAGGCTTGTTATTTAATGTGGAGATATTTCAATCTTGTTTAAAACCCCTGAAGTCTCCAAGAAGCATTGACCTATTGGTGTTTGATCCAGGACTATGAAGCAGTGTATTGCATGGGTGCATTTTCAAGAAGCGCTAGATCACCCGCGTAGTCTGCATCTATAATTATTCCTGTGTGATATCATCTGCTTCTTGCCTTTTTATGTATAAAATATTTTTTATTAGATCCAAAGACCTACGTAGTACAGGCAGATTCAGTCATATGGAAATCCGATCTCACTAACAAATTAAAGCGACAATTCTTACAGGCTATGGCTATATCAGTACTGCTGTATGGCTGCACCACTTGGACCCTAAGGAAGCGCCTTGAGAATAAGCTAGATGGGAGCTGCACAAGAATGCTGCGTGTAGTCTTAACAAGTCGTGGAAACAGCACCCCACAAGGAAGCAACTATATGGCCACCTACCATCCGGTTGAGACGGACTAGGCATGCAGGATACTGCTGGAGATGCGGGACGAGCTCATAAGTGACGTTCTACTGTGGAAGCCAAAACATGGACATGCTAATGCCCATTGACCAACTATGCGAGAATGCTGGATGCTGCGCAGAAGACCTCCCGGGGCAATAGTGATAGGGAAGGTTGGCGAGAGATTGTCATGGATATCCGTGATGATGATGATGATGATGGCACCAGTGACACTGTCCAAGAAATCTGTGGTACCAACAGGTGTACAAAACCATGGTTTTCGTGTCTTTAAGGTGCATCAGGATAGCGGTAACTGCTAATAAGGGGACAAAAAAGAATAAGAAGGGAGGAAAAAATAATAAAGATGAGAATAAAGAAATGAAAAAAGAACAAGGAGAACGAATGAGTGAAAAGAATATGAAGAAGAGAATAAAGGAATGAAAAAAGAGCAAAGGACAGAATAAAGAAATGAATCAAATATAAAAAAGAGAAGAAAGGAATGAAAGAATAATAAGTAATGTCGTCGGGGTGCCCTAAAGTCGTTATCAGCCAACAGGCTTATATATAATTCCATCATTTTATAAATAAAGGCTTGTATAAAATTTATAAATAAACACTTGTTTTTAAATTATAATTTCATATTCGTATATATATATATATATATATATATATATATATATATCTTATTATAATGGAGATTGTGTGTTTTTCTGTCTGTAACCGAAACTATATTACTAATCGAGTCACAATTAACATAGTTATTTACATCAAATTCTGCATGATTTTATATAAATTTAAATTTAAACCTCAATTATTAATTAAATTGCTTCACCGTTTTATTAGTGTTGTCCATATCTACATACTAATAACATGCAATTGTATTTATATATACAAAAAATAGCGGTTTGCAGTGTGAACGGGAAGGCTAATTTGCATATTGATATTAAAAATGTGATTTTATTAAATATGTGCTTAGTATTATTGATTTCTAACTATTTGGTTTCATTTTAATGAATATAAGCAAACATCTCTCCAATGAATCTTAAATGAAATCCATTAACAAGAAAAAATAAGTGTAATTTTATTCTTTATTTCCTAATTTAACTAAATGGTTAAATAAGTAAAATTCAGCAATGAAAGACGGCAGTGATGGAAGAGTAAGTTTCATTTCTATTTTTTATATTATACCCCCACTCTGTTACATATCTTTTATCTGCCTTCTTATTAGACTTTCTAATTTAATACGATATTTCATTACATTAAAACTTAAATACTTGCACCCAGAGGGTGCATATATTTGCTAGTATATATATATATATATATATATATATATATATATATATATATATATATATATGGGGGGGGGAGATGGTTGCCAGTAGAAATTGATATATAAGACTACTTATGTTTTATATTGGTAAATAAGATTTAATTTATGAATACGTTTACTGCAGCTTGGGTTATTTGAACTTTTACATAATTCCCTTCGCATTTTTTGTCTGAATCACCAGTTGAAATTGCTTCATAAGCCTTCTTATAATTTATTTTGGGTCAATAAAATTGAATTTATTAACATATTCGCTGCTCCCAGAGGTATTAAAATTTTGAAGAAAGCCGACTATTTCTGGTTTTATTTTGCTAAATAAGATTAAGTTTATTGAACTATAAAAAAAACATCATGACGCTAATGTTAGTTCTCGGTGTTGGCTTTGTTTTTTGATAGGTGCTTTTTTTTCTTTTTTCTTTTTTCTTTTCTTGTTTTATTTTCATTTCGTATATCCATTGCCAGAGGCAGTGAACAATAGGAAAACAGATGCACACATGTGTCGTGTAGAAAAAAGACGTGTTAAATGATTCAAGAATCTTGTAACAGAATCAATAAGCCCTCAGAGGGTTGATGATACAAAGACACCATAGACCGAGAGGAAGATGTATGTGTGTATTTCTAAGTATCAAAACATGAATTTGTATGCGGGTAATCCCAAAAGCAAGTGTTGTATAGCCGACTACTACTGAACTTCAATAAACAACAGATACGTATATACAAAGATAGGACCCTTCTTTATTTTCTTCGGTGTGTGGGTGGTAAAGGCGCAGAGCTTCACAATGAAAATGCCGGTGGCTGGCGAAGAGCGCAGTGTTCACAATCAGTGCCCAAGGGGTGTTTTCTGACAGGAGACGCGAAGTGTCCTCTTGGATGCTGGCTGGGGTCACTGACTGCGGCTCGAACCCTCAGGCCTTTATATTGATAGATACTCCTACGCATCTTTATCTTTTGATCTGATAACGGACCATTGTTATATATTTCTTTATCTTCTCCCTGCTTCTTTGACCGGAAAGCCTCGCTTCCGTTTTCCCCTTTTTTAATATATATTTTTATATTTCTCTTTGTCTTTTTGCCGGAAGCTCCGTCTTCCGGGCGAGGACAATACAACACAAGGTCCCTAATGCACTGGGGACATGGAGAAACTGCTCGTGCAAATATTAGCAACACTGTTGCGTTTGCCAAGCAATCTTGCCTTGGCAGTAGTTGCGGACCATATGACCTTTAGGCACCCCTTTTGCGATCTCGATTCGTGGGGACACTTTTTCCATTTACACCGTCAAAATCCGGTTGTTTGTTATGAGTTAGGGTTAGGGGTTAGGATTAAGGGTTAGGGTTAGGGCTAGGGGTTAGCGTTAGGGGTTAGTTTTATAATTTAAAAAAACCTCTAAAAATCGTCTGTTAACAATTAACCGGATTTTGACGGTGTAAATGGAAAATTATCCCCACGAATAGAGATCGCAAAAGTGGTGCCTAAAGGTCATATTTCCGTAGTTTCTAACGGTGCTCCAGATTAACACTGCCACTAAGTATGAAGTTTTTAGAACGCAAAATTCATCACCAATTGACGGAAGTGTATGGCGAGTCGTGTATAGATGTCAAAAACATTCACGAGTGGTGTAGAGAATTTGGGAATGATGAGATTCAACGCTTCCTCAACTATATAGTAGCGAGCTGGTATGACATGCGTACATAAAAACTACCATAGTGCCTAGAAAAATGCAACGACCGAAATGGAGATTATGTAGAAAAATAGATACATGTGTAAGATTCAAAGGTTAATAGACAAAGTCATAACTCATTGGAACACAAACAAACTCCGACAAGGTTGAGGGACAAAACATTTTATATAACAGCACAGAATAAACAGGGTACATAATACATAGAGGTGTACATAAACATACATACATAGGTAATATAAAGTTACATGTAAAAGGGATAAACATAAATGCACAGACATGAGACTAAGAATAGTCCATGCTGTATAAATCACTTACAGTGATTAGTCCGTGCGTTGAGGACCGAAGCCCCAACGAGAAGGGAATAACAATTGTCTAACGCATGTGGTCTCGTAGCTAACAGCAGGCAAAGAGACAGAAGAAGTTCAAATCAGCTGCTTAAATATACCCGAGGCCCCTAGCGGGAACCAGCGAAACTAAACGGGCAAACAACTCCCCAGGCAAATATAAAAATGACCCCACACATGTCTCAACTTTGAAATGATGTAAACAGCATTGAGAATAAACAATATACGTTTATGTGATTTCTAAATATTTTGAAGACCTGACCAATGGGTTTACCCTCGTATTTACTAAGACAGAATTAAGCAATAAACGAAACGTTTATTTTCTTCAAAGTAGTATTCCTAGCATTAAGCACATTCCTGGGAGTGTTCCACTGTTCAAAGCACTTCTGAAACTCCTCTTTTGATATGGTTTGAAGCTATAATGTCTTTCACATTTTTAACTATTTTCTATAGGGAACAGTATCATTTTGACGTAGCATCAAATGAGCACGAAAGGTTCGCTGTGTAGCAATTACAGATTCCCCAGTTTTAAAAAAAAATGCCTCAAGAGCAAACGTACGATGTTTATCGGTCTAACCCATGGTTGTAAATGATTGTAGGTATATACCCAACCCGTTCGTACCGGGTAGGATGAGACACATGGTCACAAACATGGAGCATCAACTCGCTCCTCAGTAGTATGATTTGCTAACCATTACGCCATGATTAGGCGTTGGGCGCCCATGACTGTAACTTATCATATCTGGAAAAAATGTTAAGACATTACCTTGATGGAGCTATCATTGCCACTTGCCTATGTACATGAGAATCACACAGGTGACAGGAGATATTGTTCGTGTATTATTCAATGCCAGGACCATATGACTTTTAGGCACCCCTTTTTGATCCCGATTAAGAAAGGACATGTTTTTCATTTACACCGTCAATATCCGGTTGTTTTAACAGACGATTTTTAGATTTTTTTAAATTATAAAACTAACCCCTAACCCTATCCATAACCCTAACCTTAACCCCTAACCCCTAACAAACAACTGGATATTGACGGTGTAAATGAAAAACATGTCCTTTCGTAATCGAGATTAAAAGGGGTGCCTAAAGGTAATATGGTCCTAATGCCAAATACATCCGGGTAGAATCGGCTGGTCACGTCAAGCCCTAGCATCTATAGGATTTTCCGAACCCTGTTGCCCTTATGGCAAGCCCCAACCCCTTTTTATCATATGGGTGCTAGAAGGCGGTGGCTGCGGGTCTACATGTCATGGGAATGATGTTAAACTCTATCTGATGGTGAGGTTCCAGTTTTGGAGGTTTGGGGAATGTGGATCACCCCTTCATCACCATTGCTCCCTGGTCCACTCTGACCCGGAGTGGTAGTACCTGTTAGGGTCTCATCTATGGGTTAAATAGAAAAATGTATTTATAAAAAAATGGTATTATCCATTAAGAATTGATTTATTTCAAAACTTTATCGGCATTAAATGACCCACTGAGGTGGATATGCCGTAAAACAAAACAAACCAAACCATCCTGGAAGAAGAACAGTAGTGATACTATTTAACACATATCTGAGGGATAGGTGGATTCATACCTTTCCCAAGGGTATTAGTCGAACATAATATGGCGACAAGAGTTCTAGCTTGTAAGCCACGGCACCACGGGGATTCCCCCACCCCAGTAATACCAGAGTAGTAGTAATTTGTCAAGTTTAGCTTATTTTGAAACAAAGCCAAAAGTTTGAGGCACACCTCCAAAAAGGAAAATACATTATTTGCCAGGTATTTGGAAACTCACATTTAGTAGACAATTACTGGAAGACAACCTACTATAATGATACGTGGCATACGCCAAATGTTAACATTCTCACTTCTGTTTCAGACGTATCGAAAGGATTAATATGACAGCTTCTAATCTGATACAGAAAAAGAAACGCATTATCTCATAGCGTAATGGTTATCGTCGCAGGAAATGAAATTGCCTACCAGAGTTCAAATCTTGTACGGAGCTGTTTCCGTTTCAATTTACGCCAATGCTTTATATATATATATATATATATATATATATATATATATATATATATATATATATATTTGGGAATAAAAAGGCCTTAAATACCATGGTATTTAAGGCCTTTTTATTCCCAAATAAATTTGCTCTGTTTACAATAATTAAACATTGAGCTCTCATACGGAACCTGAACTCTACAACAAACTACGGGTAGAGAATTAGGATCCACCTAGAATCACCTTGTACCAAGAAACTTGGTACCGCACCAAAGTATATATATATATATATATATATATATATATATATATATATATATATATCCCTATTAACTAATACAAATGAAAAGTCTGTCTAACCATTGGTTTCTGAATATCACTTTTTCGGTGTTATTCGTCGTCAGAGACGTTGACTTTTGAAAAAATGGACAGTTTTTAAACTTTTGGCTCGAATAGAACGAATAACGGATCACGGAAACACGTGATCCGTTATTCGTTCTTGCATTTTGCTTTCGTCATTCACCGGCATCAATATTTGTCGTCATTGGGTCTCGTGTTTTTATGATGATTTTAAATTTTTCCGTTTTTATTTCTTCATTTTTTATTTTTTATTTTGTTTATTTTTATTTTATTTTAGTTTAGTTTGTGTGTGTTTATTTATATGTGAATTCTTAATTATGGTGGTCTGAGGTTTTGGTTAGTCCAATTCCATATTTAAATTTTTTTTCGGTGTGGGCATAAAAATTTCTGTTTTGTTATTTAGGAAATTGTGTTCGGAGTTTATTCCTTGAAGAATACGGAATTTTTCTGTTGTGCATAATGAGTATTTTTTTATCCATTTATGCGAGGCTTCGATTGGTCTAGTATTTTCCATTCTCTTTTAAATTGTTTTTCCTGTTTTTTATACTGCCATACTTTGTTGGATAGTGCTCTCACGTTCCTTTTATTTTCGTGTTTGAAGGATGTTAAATCGTTGTAGTAGCGTTGTTTAAAGCTACCCTGCACCATCCCTATGTAATTTTCGCAGGTTGCCGATTGGTTTGTATTGTTTGTCTTAATTGTTGCCTGGTATATTATGGATTCTGTGTTGCATCTTTGTTGTAAAGGACAGTCTTCTTTACTTCTGCATGTACATGTTGGGTCTTCCCTGGACTTATATATATATATATATATATATATATATATATATATATATATTGTAATACAGGTACAAGTAATAACCTACTCAACTTTCACCATAAGGATCTTCAGGTTAAACCCACTGGATTAATCAAGAAATTTTTTGAACTTTTGAATTTCAAAACAGCGTTCGTCGAATGCTATCCCGTAACGAACCGTTTATTGCGAAAGACACACACGTGTAATCGACTGCAATTAATCAATATCTTGATTAATCCATTGGATTTAACCCTGAAGATCCTTATGGTGAAACTCGAGTAGATTATTACTTGTATCTGTATTACAATAAATTTGCTCTACTAACGTACTGAGCACTTTTTATTTGTTATATCGCTGTCTTACCTTTCTGAATTTTGCATCAACTAACCATTGTGACCATATTCACCGGTAAGTCACCTTTTCCAAAAAACACACAGACATATATATATATATATATATATATATATATATATATATATATATATATATGGGAGTGAAATATGGAAATATATCTGAGAATTTCGGTTTTGATAAACCTTCATCAGGACGTTAAGATGGAAATAATGGGTCTTTCTAAGGATACAAGATGGAAAGAATGGAGTTTAAGATAGGGATAATAGACATTTATTACGGATATAACTACCTAATACTTGATACTCAAAAAAAAACATCCATCCTTGCTTAGAATACATTCTTTCCATATTTAAGTTCTGGTGAAGGTTTATTAAAAACCGAAACGTTATAACGTCGAACTTACCATCAAGAATAAATTCATCATTTTGGAATACTTTTTTCCTGCACACACACACACACACACACACAACACACATACAAATACACACTGACTCACACACACACACACACGCAAACATACTCACTCTCTCTCACACTCGCCCTGTCGGCTGGGGCGTTAGAATGCACCGACTGCACCTCTGCAGAGGGGTAAGACTACCCCAATGGGGCCACCTGTTGGCCGTGGGTGGCAACCCGTGATGCTTAAGGATAGAGCCCAGGTGGATGAGCAGTTCATGACATGCAATACTCCACTTTGGCCCTATCTTGGGTTAGACGGGCGGTCGGAGAGGCCCCCTCCGATCAATCGGCTGGTCACGTCAAGCCCTAGCACCTATATGATTTTCCCAACTCTGTTGCCCTTATGGCAAGCCCCAACCCTTTTTATCATATGGGTGCTAGAAGGCGGTGGCTGCGGGTCTACATGTCCTGGGAATAACGTTAAACTCTATCTGATGGTGAGGTTCCAGTTTTGGAGGTTTGGGGAATGTGGAGCACCCCTTCATCACCATTGCTCCCTGGTCCACTTTGACCCGGAGTGGTAGTACCTGTTAGGGTTCCATCTATGGGTTAAATAGAAAAATGTATTTATAAAAAATTGTATTATCCATTAAGAATTGATTTATTTCAAAACTTTATCGGCAACCCACTGAGGTTGATATGCCGTAAAACAAAACAAAACAAAAACAATCTCACCCTCTCTCTCACACACACACAAAAATACACACACATAAAACTGTACAAATATAAGTTATTGATCACAATGGTAGGCGGAGCCGGTACATGTCTATTGTGTCCGACATCTTTGTTAAGATTAAATAAATGGTTGTTTATATGATGTGGAATCAATAGAGATTTGTCTGTATAAATTTCTGAGACTGAAGTATTGTTACTTTCAGGTCATTGAGGTAACTCATCATGCTGTAATGATTAGCAAGCTGGTCTCGAAGATCCTATACTACTGAATAGCAAATTCGTTCCTCGCTGGATGCTCTATACTTACGACCTTGTGTCACATACTACCCGTGGCGAACGAATTAGATAAAAGGAGTGTCCATCATGCTGTAAGGATTAGTGAGCTAGACTTGCAGTTCTATTATTACTGAGTAGCGAGTTCGATCCTTGGTGGATGCCCAGTACTTATGACGTTATGTTAGATCCTCCCCTTGTTGAGTGGGTTGGGCAAATACCTACTCTCAGGTCAGGGAACTCATATAGTCAGCACGACCTCGTCTTTTTTTTATTCTATCGTAATATTCCAACCTCTACATCTTCCGGCTAGTGTGCTTAAGTCAGTCTAGCAAGATACCCCAATATTACAGTTGAAGCAAAAGCCGAATGTTGCATACCCTTTTCTTACTTCTTACTTCTGGTCGTATTTTCTTCTGGCCGGCTTTGGTATTTCTATCATCTATCTTGGTTTGGTCTCTTCTAAGGTCTGGACTTTCTTGGGGACTTCGGGTCTGGTTTCTGTTAGGGATTTCTCCTTATCAGAATCCCTGTGTCATTGTTAGTTTTTAGGTAATAAACACAAGACTTCGATTTACTTTGATGTTACTTAATTTTCAATCCCCAACCCAGACATATGCGCAGATGAGACTTACATCCTACGGGCTCGGCTCCTACTTAGTAACTGACTGAAACTTACTTACTATCTAAACCGGAAGAGAGGGTCCTCTCTACCAGTTCTCACGGTATCCACCGGAAGGTTAGGACTGAGGTCAAGCCTTGTCACTCATCCTTCAAGGCCGTGGGCTGTAGTTTATAACGGCCATTTTGATTTCTACAGTATTTCCATAAATATTAGTTATCTAATAATTATGTAACATGAAAACTCATAAGATTTTGTTGGAGAAGTTGTATATTTTGAATATAACTTAATTTTGCATTACATGGCCAAAAAGAGGTTTGATATGCAGTAAAATCACAAACCAACCAATCAACCTAATTCTTGATGCTTTTTATCACAATTCAGTGACAATATCAAAAATAAGAATAAAAGAATAAATAATATATATATATTATATATATATTATATATATATATATATATATATATATACCCCTCACCACAATTTAGACAACCTTAAATGCGTACTAATACAACAAGGCTTCACAGACACACAAGCAAGAAAATTAGCCGAACTGAGATGGATCATTAGACTCGGAACTCACCGTAACGGCCTGAATAAAGATACAGCAACGCTAAACCCGTACACATACTTCTATAACATCCGCACACTTCCAGCTCCATGACCCCCATCACACGACCACACATAGAGTGCTAATTCATTAATCACCCAACAACCAACCAAAAACCAGGCTCCACAGTCCAGCTGAAAACACCCGGTAGCCGCCACAAGAACCTCACCACGCGCCACGGTCAGTCGAAGGGATGTAGTAGTCCCGAAAATTTACCCGGTTAAATAAATGAAACTCAAAACAAACTAGAGTCTTCAGATATTCATTCCTCAACTACCATATTACGCTAACAATATTAGCATAATAAGTACGTTAATGCTTCACTCCTCAGCCCAAACCTAGTATAAGTATCTCCTAAAACGGATACAAATACTAACATTCACCTCAAATATATATATATATATATATAAACACGGTTTGTTTTGGAATGGCTTTTTGCCGATAATTTTTGGGAGAATAAGTGCTTAATTGGAGTCGTACCTAATTTTGAAAATTAATTAATTAATAATGAATTAGGCGGAAATATTAATTTCGGCCTGTCAGCTTGGCAGTCCGGTTTCAAATCACGCACAGGGCGGTCTTCCGATCTATCGCTCTGCTGATGAGGCCTAATAGGCCGAAATGTACATACAGAGATTGATTTTTCTCGATTTGTTTAGCCATACATTTAATAGGTATTCCCGCCTAATTCATTATTAATTAATTAATTTTCAAAATTAGGTACGACTCCAATTAAGCACTTATTCTCCCAAAAATTATCGGCAAAAAGCCATTCCAAAACAAACCGTGTTTACAACTTATCATATCGTCGTGTAATAAAAGTCACTAGAAGAGGAATATTAACCTACTCTAAACAAATCATAAAATCTAAGAAGTCCGTTTAGTGTAGGGGTTATGGGATCGGCCTGTCAGCTTGGCAGTCCGGTTTCAAATCACGCACAGGGCGGTCTTCCGATCTATAGCTCGGCTGATGAGGCCTAATAGGCCGAAATGTACATACAGAGATTGATTTTTCTCGATTTGTTTAGCCATACATTTAATAGGTATTCCCGCCTAATTCATTATTAATTAATTAATTTTCAAAATTAGGTACGACTCCAATTAAGCACTTATATATATATATATTTATATACACACACACACACACACACATATATATATATATAATTTTGCAAGGATTGTCCGGTGCGTATCGTGGCCGAAGCAGTATGGTCTCTGACTATGCCTGCTGAAGTTCCGGTTTCGATTTCTGTCGGAGGGAAATCGTTAGTATACATCGCTGATGAGACTTAATAAAGTTGAAACAGTCTGTACGATGTTCTACACACCGAACAATTCTTTGCCGAGATTCACTTGTCATGATTATTTTCTATAATTATCGAATTTTATGCGATATACGCATTGTAATTGCCTTTAAGCAAAATATAAATAATAATAATAATAATAATAATAATGATATATATATATAATATATATATATATATATATATATATATATATATATATAATCATTTTCATTAACTTTATATGTATTACTAATTTGGTAGAAATAATTTTTATCCTTAACTAGTAGAAATAATTGACATTAATTTTTAATCAGATCTATTTGTCTCATAGATGGAACTTTATTCTTTTTTTTAGTGAGATTCAAACTGATGTACCTTTTGTTATTTAGACATGTAATACTATCTCTGCTCTCATGAACAATGAATGGAACGTTAATTTTTTAAGAATTCAAGGTAAAAAAAAACCCAAAATCTCGATACTTTTTTGTCACACCTTTGTGTGTGTGTATATATTATATATATATATATATATATATATATATATATATATATATATATATATATATATATATATTACACACACCTTTTTTTATATAGCAATCAGGTTTTTTCAAACAAAAATGTTGTTTATATAAACTTAGTGAAATTTGGATGTTAAAATTGTTTCTATTTGTTGTAAATTCTCTCCATATTAGAATGAGAAATTGAAAATTGTATTTAAGAATTTTGTTTAAGTTATAAAATTGATGATGGAATTTATCCTTAATTTAAAAATAATTTCCATTTCAGAATCATATTTGTTTGATAGATTATTTTGTTTATTTTTTAAAATATTTTTTTTTTTTTTATTTTTTTTTTTTTTCAGGTGATTTTTTTTAAATTTATTTTTTATACACTTCATGGCTTTCAATAGTTTTTTAAATGATTTTGTAATTCGCTTAAATGGTAAAACCCCTTCTTAAGCAGAGTTTAACAGGTTTGAATTCATAGTTTTCCTCCTCCTCCTAGACTGGTTACCTAACCAAGGTTAAAGAACCCAGTCTGACCTACTATTCACCCATAGCTGGAGGGAGAATAGTTGGATGTATACTTTTTTTGTGTCAGAGTGTCTAACAAAAGAGACGAATAATTATGCAATAATTAAATTAGAGATACGAAATAAATCTAAAAGAGAAAGTCTATTTTTTTCTCAATGAATACGGCTTGGGTCACTTAATAATGCAACGTGTTACCGTCTTGAGAATCCATCAACTCTGGCAAATCACAAATGAATTGACTGTGAGATTAAATAAGCAGACATGATGTGTTAGAGACTAGATTAATTATGTAGACTGGGGGATGATACAATTGAGAGCCAGCACCCCCTCCCCCATCTTTCCGCATAGGTAGGAAGATCGATGAGATCATATAGGAGTGACATTTGCCAAAAAAGAAAAAGAAAAAAAAAGAATCTCTTTTAGTCAAAATAAATTCGAGCTGCCGTTCCGTTCTCAGACTGTGGGGTGCGAACCCGTATCGGCTTGCAAGAGATCATCGAAAGGAAATTCATTTGAGAAATATATGGTGAAAAGTATACTTTAAATAAAAGATAAGTTTTGAGGAAGTATGTATTTACTCGACCCCTCCGTCACGAGCAGCATCTGACACAAGGTCAATTTTTGAGCGAAGTTTAACAGGTTGGAATTCAATTTCTTTCTCCCAGACCGATTGCCACACCAAAGTTAAAGACCCCAGTCACCCCTAATATTTACCCATAGCTGTTGCTATTGCGAATGATTCAATTTTTTACACACACACACACACACACATATATATATATATATATATATATATATATAGGCCGTTGTCGTGTCAATACTGCTGTATGGCTGGACCACCTGGACCCTTACGAAGCGACTAGAGAATAAACTAGACGGGAGCTGCACAAGAATGCTGCGTGTGATCCTGAACAAGACGTGGAAACAACGCCCCACGAGAAAACAGCTATACGGCCATCTGCCACATATCACCCAAATCATCCGAGTAAGACGGACAAGACACGTGGAACATTGCTGGAGAAGCAAGGACGAACTCATAAGCGACTTCCTGTGAAAGCCAGCAGATGGGCACGCCAGTGTGGGCCGACCAACAAAGACGTATATTGACCAGCTCTGTACGGATACAGCATGCTGCATAGAGGACCTCCCGAGAATGATGAGCAATAGGAACGGATGGAGAGAGATTCTCATGGATATCCGACATGATATATATATATATATATATATATATATATATATATATATAGTTAAGAATTAATGGCAAATGAAATAAATGAAATAAAAATAAATGAGATGAGTGGAATAAATGAAAAATCTTTTCCAAGGGACCTCTCTCAAAATTAAAAAATTAACAAAAAATTTTAAAAATTAGAAATAAAGGATAACATTTTTTTGAGAGAGAGGATACCCCAATGGAAATATTTCCTCATCTATTATTAGACTCTTTTGAAGCATCAAATTAATATAGTTATTATATAAGCTATATATATATAATATATATATTATATATATATATATATATATATATTAGATGCGCCATTCTAAATGATCAATTTCGTGCATACTATCTGGGTTTTTTTTTTTTAGGTTTTGTCTACTGTGCAGCAAACTATAGTCAGTTCGGCACTGTCTGTGAGGAAGGAAGCATCTGTCTTCCCAACTATTTACCCATAGCCGGAGGAAAAATAGTTGAATGCATACCATTTCCAAAGGGAATTAACGCTATGTGAATTGCAACCATTCTCGTCCAGGATTTGAAGTCATGGTGACGTGTCCATTTCCTACAACGATAACTATTAGACAACGGGCGCCTTGAGAAAGTACGATGTATTTTATTGTAGCATAGAGGCAACTCTGTTTGCTTCACGCTAATTCCTTTGTGATACGTATGAAGCCATACCTTATCGCCTTCGCTGCTATAGATAGAAAGTAGGTCAAACTGGGATATCTCACCTTGGTAGGACAACAGGTTTAGGAGAATGAAACTATGATTGATTGATTTTAATGGCATTTCAATCTGGCTAGCTTTATTACATACCGAGAGGTCAGGGAATTGCGTTCATTTTATATTCATATTTACATTTGTTGTAGTTTTTTATCAATTAAGAGGTTTTTCCTTTCACACGGTCCTATCGAATACGAATATTTTTAAGTAAATCTGTTTGACCCATAGATATTATCCTAACAAGTACTACCACTCCGAGTCAGAGTAGACTAGGAGTAATGGACAAGAATGGTCATTTTTGCACACAATATCAAGTAGTCCTATCTATCACAAATATTGTGTACACAGCTGTAAGATTTCAAGTATTCCTATCTAATACTCATAATTATATGGTTTCGTGTCTTTAATTTTCATTTAATAATAATCATTTGTTTGCACAGCTATATGGTTTCAACTTCCCAGCTTGTGTTCTACATAGACAACGTCGTCTCCGGTGGCTGGGTCATGTACGTCGGATAGATAATGGACAAATCCCGAAAGTCATCCTCTATGCAGAGCTTTCGGTAAGAGACAGATTAGACGACCCCAGCTACGATTCAAGGATGTCTGCAAGAATGATCTCATGTGATTTGGGATTGCCCCTTCCAACTGGAAAAATTTGGCTCAGGACTGCTCTCGGTGGCGGCAGACTATCCGTAGAGGACTGTTCAGGTCAGAAGTCACCTAACGTAGCACCATGAAGCTAAGAGTTCTAGAAGAAAGCAGCGGCAACAAAGCACCGGCACATCAACATCTTCAGGGACAGCCTTCAAATGCGACATCTGTGGTCGATAATGTTTTACAAACATCGGACTTCACAGTCACAGGAGGCGATGTAACTTCAGGGGCACAAAAGACTTTATTATAGTCTTCCGAGACTGAAATGCCAATAATAATGGTTTCAAGCAATAATAATAATAATCCTTTGTAAACATGTATAGTTTCTAGTAACTATTCTTTATGCAAATAATGTAGTTATATGGCATCAATAAATCGAGTGCGAAATATTTTCAAGTAGATCTATTACACCCATAGATGGGACTCTAACATGTATTACCATTCTCGGTCAGAGTGGACCTAGGAGTAATGGCAATGACGGAGTACTCGAAACATATGACCTTTAGGCACCCTTTTTGCTTTGTTGATTCATAGGTACATTTTTTCATTTACACCGGCAACATCCAGTTGTTTGTTAAACGATTCTAGAGGATTTTTTTAAATTATAAAACTAACACCTAACCCTAACCCCTAACCCTAACCCCTAACCCTAACCCCTAACCCTAACCCTAACCCCTAACCCTTACCCCTAACAAACAACCGGGTGTTGACGGTGTAAATGAAAAAAAATGTACTTATGAATCAGCAAAGCAAAGGAGTGCCTAAAGTCATATGGTCCGAGTACTCCACATTCCCCTGATCTCTAGAAGAGGGGTCCAACCATCAGATACAGTTTAGTTTCCTACACAGAACACCCTTTCTTTTTTTGGTTGGGCTCTTATCCTTCTGCAGGGGATGAATGCGGAGTATTATAAATCCCACCAAAGAATTGTTGAAATCTATTAATAATGGAGATTCGCTTCCGGTTTTTGTCTGTAACAAAAACTACGTCACTGCTTATGTCACATTACCCAGAATCATCATAACATAGAATAAATACACTGAAAATTTGAACATGCATTCCCCTGATCTCTAGAAGAGGGGTCCAACCATCAGATGCAGTTTAGTTTCCTACACAGAACACTCTTTTTATTTGGTTGGGCTCTTACCCTTCTGTAGGGGATGAATGTGGAGTATTATAAATCCCACCAAAAAATTGTTGAAATCTATTAATAATGGAGATTCGCTTCCGGTTTTTGTCTGTAACAAAAACTACGTCACTGCTTACGCAAAATTGTCATACCATAGAATAAATACACTCAAAATGTGAACATGCAACATTAGACAGTCCTCATGGTTTTTTAAAAAAAGTTTTGATAAATACATGACTGGTATTATATATCTATATATAGTTTGTTTTATTTTAATACATATTTAAAGTTTACATTTCAAATTGTTTTATTTTTTAATCCTTTAGTGAATTTGATGATTTTACTTACTTAGGGTACAAACTCGCTGACATTGATTTTTTTACTCCCACCCCTCAGGCAATATGTTTCCAAAATCTATTTTTACATCGCCCGGAGGGTGTTTTTTTTTTGCTAGTAATGATTGATTGAGTTTCACATTTTAAAAAAATCAACCAAATTTTTATTTGTCTCATAGCCTTGAGCCGTTTTTTTTTTTGTATCTTTGCCTAAAAGTTATTGCTTGGAAATTGTTTGCCTGTTTCGTCTGCGCATGGATAAAGCGGGGAAAAATGAGCCGTTCTTGAATTCCCGAGATGCTGCAATGGCGGCTGTTTGTTCGTTGTTATAAGCGACATTCCAAGAGAAATATTTCCTCTTCCTTTATTCAATGTTAGATTAATGTGAAGCAGCTGACAGCTTTCTTTTCACGTTTTAATTTATTTTCGGATTGTTTGTTTTACACAACAACAACAGCAGCAGCAGCAGCAGCGCTCAAGGTTGTGTAATTTATTTGTCTTTCTTTTATTATTGCTTTATTTTTTATTGAGGGGGGGGCGTTTTTCCTTGTTTTTTTGTTTGTTTGTTTGTTCTTTTTCTTTTTAGTACTAATTATTATTCAAGCTTTCAACAATGGAATCCGCTAGAAAAACGTACTTCCAGATCTGTACAAATAACTTTTTTATTAGTATTTTTAGTTGGTTGGTTGGTTGGTTGGCTGGTTGTTTGGTTGGATTTTATTTTGGATTGGAACATCTGCAGCATGGGCAAGTGTCGGTCTTCCATACTATGTTTGCCAGTTGCAGATCCATCGTCAAACCAAACATGCGGATTCCATAAGATTAAAAAAAGTTACTTTTTACCACAATAGTCGGTTTTGGGGATTTTTATTTTACTCCTGATTATTATTCAACTTCTTGCAAATTTTCAAAACTGGTTCTAAACGGTGGTTATCACTGAAGTTTTAAGTGACAGCAAGTCTACTCAGATCTCCAGGACTCTTCTAGGTATCTTAATCGATGTTTAATAGTGCTGTGGTCAGGATGGTTTCAATTCTGTCTGTAATCTCAAGTTCACCCAGTCTCTTTTCCAGGTTCTTGGCGACTGTTCCAAGTGCTCCAACTACATTGGTATTACCGTCATCTATATATTCCATAATTTTTTTTCAGTTCTCTGGCAACTGTGTGCAACTGATTATTACTATTAATGTTTAGGAATCGAACGATCGGTAGTTTTGCCAAAAAGTACATATATTCGGAAGGTGCTACTACGCAATAGTTAATGACGTTGAAAATGGACACGGCGAACCGAGTTCAAATGTTATATACTCATGTTGGGAGTATATAATCAAGAGTTCCCATGTGATAGAGAGAGTCTTC
Source organism: Doryteuthis pealeii (assembly GCA_023376005.1). Lineage (NCBI taxonomy): Eukaryota > Metazoa > Mollusca > Cephalopoda > Myopsida > Loliginidae > Doryteuthis > Doryteuthis pealeii. Next base: position 69,708,086 of record CM042147.1, on the reverse strand, counting down.
GGGGATAGAGAGAGAGAGAGAGAGAGAGAGAGAGAAAGAGAGAGAGAGAGAGAGAGAGAGTGAGTGGACCAACATAGAGACATTAGAGAGAGATGGACAGATACAGATAGAGAGATGGAATCGTGTAACTTACTTGGTTGTTACTTTCTATCTTTTTCCTATTCACTTCGGTCATGATGTGATCACCTAGGTTCTTGCTTTACTTCTTTGTATCTTCTTGGGTGTTTTTTTAACTTGTTGCGGCTTCATTTTCTAACTCAGGGCTTCTTTTAAGTCATATAATAACTAACAAGACTTGTATTACTTTGATCAAAGGTTTATTTTAGCGCATTCTAACTCATCACGCGGAGTCACAACCGAAGTAGGACACGTCTGTCCCACTTAAGGTATGCTTGTAAACTGATTAACTAACTAAATTCTCACGTGACTTACGAGATTCTAACCGTCCAGTAGCTTTCCATCCCCTGATCTCAAAACACTGGCCCCGCAGAATTCTCGCTACAGGGTGTTGCCAATAATCTATGCTACCACATAGATTATGCAACACAAATCCTGATACTTTTTTTTTTCAATTCACATAGTTCTAATACCTTTGGGGAATGTATGAATCTAACTATTCTTTCTCTAGATATGGGTAAATAGTAGGACAGAGTAGACATTTTAGCCTTGGTATGGCAACAAATCTAGAAGGGGTTGGGTAAATACATATAAACGGATAACCTGAATTCCGGTCGAGAAAACCTTATTTCTACCTTGCTATTGTCTAGCAACTAATCTGCTAATGAAGCTGTATAGGTATTTGTCGATAGCAATGGTGAAGCAATTACTACATAACAATGTTTGACATGGGCTCGTAAACACGTATTCAAATCTTGCATGAATAAGCATTTCACATTGCGCTAATTGTAGCGTAATTATTATGGTCTACGGAGAACTTGGAGATTGAAAGGAGAAAGAGAAATAAAAGAAATAAGAACAAACAAAGGTAAAAATTTGGAAGAGTAAACACTAAGCGGGGTGCCAGTAATGTGACCGACAAATGACCCCGGAAATAGATTTTAAAATTGTTAAGTTTTTATGGACCATCCTTTGTCTTAAAGCAGGAGCGCTTGTCCAGTGGAATTTTATCCCTGGTAAAGATCCCTCGATAATGAATCCTTTGGTTCCTCTGGTAAAGAGTTCTCAGTTCCTGTTAAAGAGTCCCCCGATAATGAATCCTTTGGTTCCACTGGTAAAAAGTTCTCAGTTCCTGGTAAAGAGTCCTTTGATGATGAATCCTTTGGTTTCACTGGTAAAGAGTTCTCAGTTCCTGGTAAAGAGTCCTTCGATAATGAATCCTTTGGTTCCTCTGGTAAAGAGTTCTCAGTTCCTGGTAAAGAGTCCTTTGATAATGAATCTTTTGGTAATCCTCTCAGGTAGAGAATCCTAAGTTCCTTCGTCAATGGTCGCAAGTATACTGAGAAAGAACCAGAGCTTAAGTAATGTATCAGCCACGCAGTATGGTCAGTGATTGGCTAAGGAATAGACCACATAATCTCGCCTAGTCTATAAATCCAGACGGGGAACTAAAGCACACCTTATATCCAAAATTATTCCAACAAAAATAAAAATGGAAGTTCCGAGTTTTGACCGGAAACGGATGTGGCTCTCCCACCTACGGGACGAGAAACGGAAGAACAAAATCGCTCTCTTTTTGGCCAGGCCTCGGGAGAAGCGTGTGGGACCTTTCGCAGCTCCCCTTATGGGCTCGATATAGTAGTAGAAAACATGATTTACGACAGAGCAATTTGGCCGTACCCTCTCTCTCTCTCTTTCTCTCTACCTTTCCTTCTCTCTGAAAAAGAACCCATGAGCCTAGAAATAAATACACACTCCCTTGGGATTATAAAACTTGCGTGTATTTTGTTTCTGAACTAACGACTAATTCTACTACTAACGGCGACTACTACTACAACTTGAGTTGGTCTATGCGACAAACACCGTTCTTGTACCGTGACCATCGTTATGCTACATAGTTCCCTGGGGAAAGGCATGAATCTATCTGCTCTCCTCCAGCTATGAGTAGAATAGTTGGGCAGACAGAGCTCTTTAGCTAAGTTAGGTATTTACACAACCCGTTTGTCACGGGTAGGATGTGACACCCGATTGCAAGGATGTGACATCCAGCGAGGATCGAATTCACTATTCAGTATTAATGGATCTGTGAGACTATGTTGTTAACCATTATATCACGATGGGGGGGGGGCTGTGTTCTTTAGCCATGTAATGGCAACCTGTTCTAATCCAAACCAGCTGTACTCGGCATAAGAATTGACATTGTCTTACATCCTACCCACTGCGGAGGGGTCGGGTAAATGCTACTAGGTGTAATGTCTTGGACGAGTCTGACTTTTACATCGCGCTAATTCCATTGGAAAGGCATAAATACATCTCATCTCCTCCCACCTACTCTTTGCTAAGGAGGAGTGGTGAGAGTGACATGGAAATAACGATCCCGTCAGCACTGTGATAATGATGATGCTGATTGTTACAATACTCTTGTTGGATACACTTCATTATTGCTATTATTCTATTACTAATTTTATGATATCGTTTTATTACTTCCTTTGGTTATTTCCTATTGGAGTAACATCATATCACAAGGTGACCCAGAAAAAACAGAACCCAAATTATTTATGTTCCCATTGAACTAAGCCTAAACCCCAATCCTAACCCTAGCCCCAACCCTAAACCCTAACCCTAACACTAAACCCTAACCTAATCCCCCTAGCTGTGTAACATAATATAAAGAGTGACCCAGAAAAAACAGAACCCACAAATTTTGTAATAAAACTGTTAATTTTTATTTTTATTTTTTCTTGAAGTTTAAGTCCAACAAGGGTTAGGTTAGGGTTTAGGGTTAGGGCTATGGTTAGGATTGGGTTTAGCGTTAGTTTAATGGGAAAATGAATAAATAATGTTGGTTCTGTTTTTTCTGGGTCACTTATGTTAATCATGGAAACCTTTCCTTTTCCTAACAACGTTGATACGCTTGTTTCATTATCATTTTATCACTAGTTCTACTTTCTTTTATTATCATTATAATCATTTATCAACTCTATGAGGGCACTAGACGCCGTGTATAGGACCGGCCTGGAGCGATGGCTGATAGAGTGAGACAGAGAGAGAGAGAGAGAGAGTCAAAGGTACCCATGTACTCTGCATGACTTGATGATGATGATGATGATGATGATGATTGCAATACTCTATTTCAATACACTTCATTATTATCATTATTATTCTATTACAAATTTTACGCTTTGTTTTTATTATTTCTTTTTTTTATATCCCAACACACCTGGTTGATACTTTAATTTTATTATTATTTTATTAATAGTTTTTACTCCCTTTTATTATTATTATTATTAGTAGTAGTAGTAGTAGTAGTATATTCTAATCATTATTAGTATTATTAGTATTATTATCACAACGCTCTTTTTATTTTTTTCGATTCACTTTCTTATGAGAATAATTTTTATTCCTAAGATTCATTTCCGTTCTTCTTCTTTTTCTTTTTTTAAAAAATTTTATTAGAAAACTTGCACTTTTCTATCGCTCAACATGCTTGATATGAAGACAATTTACAATAATTAGCGAAATTTTCTCCTGTCTGGGTTTTTATTGAATTAGAAAGATAATGACATTTCGATTCTCAAATTCGTTTTTTTTTTGTCAGAAGAAACAGATGTTAATGCTCAAATGTGTAATTCGATTTTCAATCATTCATCTCTCTCTCTCTCTCTCTCTCTCTCTCTCTCTCTCTCTCTCTCTCTCTCTCTCTCCCTCTCTCTCTCTCTCTCTTCGTTATATGTCTTTATCCGCGTTTCAGTTATCCGCGGACAAGCAAAGAAATAAATGATTCATAAGATTTATCTAATGATGCTCTCCCCCGCCCCCCCAAGCAGAAGATTAGATATGCATTGCAATCTGGATATGCAAAACAAGAAGGTGTAAAATGCTTCCTTGAAGTGAAAGTTGAAATTTCTCACATGTAATAAAGAATGAAAAAAACATTATATGCTGAGTTTGTTAAAATCTACAGCAGAAAAAATCTTTACAAAAACCCGTAAAAAACCTTCTAAGAATGAATATATATATATATATGTGTTTAATTGGAGTCGTACCTAATTTTGAAAATTAATTAATTAATAAGGAATTAGGCGGGAATACCTATTAAATGTATGGCTAAACAAATCGAGAAAATCAATCTCTGTATGTACATTTCGGCCTATTAGGCCTCATCAGCAGAGCTATAGATCGGAAGACCGCCTGTGCGTGATTTGAAACCGGACTGCCAAGCTGACAGGCCGATCCCATAACCCAACACCAAACGAACTTTTAGATTTTAAATTGTTTTAGAGTAGGTTAACATTCTCTTCTCTAGTGACTTTTATTACACGACGATGTGGTAAGTTGTAAACAGGTTTGTTTAGAATGGCTTTTTGCCGATAATTTTTTTGGAGAATAAGTGTTTAATTGGAGTCGTACCTAATTTTGAAAATTAATTAATTAATAAGGAATTAGGCGGGAATACCTATTAAATGTATGGCTAAACAATCGAGAAAAATCAATCTCTGTATGTACATTTCGCCTATTAGGCCTCATCAGCAGAGCTATAGATCGGAAGACCGCCCTGTGCGTGATTTGAAACGACTGCCAAGCTGACAGGCCGATCCCATAACCCCAAACCAAACGAACTCTTAGATTTTAAGATTGTTAGAGTAGGTTAACATTCCTTTCTAGTGACTTTTATTACACGACGATGTGGTAATTGTAAACAAGGTTTGAACCTACTCTAAACAAATCTTAAAATCTAAGAAGTTCGTTTGGTGTTGGGTTATGGGATCGGCCTGTCAGCTTGGCAGTCCGGTTTCAAATACGCACAGGGGGTCTTCCGATCTATAGCTCTGCTGATGAGGCCTAATAGGCCGAAATGTACATACAGAGATTGATTTTTCTCGATTTGTTTAGCCATACATTTAATAGGTATTCCCGCCTAATTCCTTATTAATTAATTAATTTCAAAATTAGGTACGACTCCAATTAAACACTTATTCTCCAAAAAAATTATCGCCAAAAAAGCCATTCTAAACAAACCATATATATATATATATATATATATATATATATATATAGAGAGAGAGAGAGAGAGAGAGAGAGAGAGAGAGACAATGTTAGAGGACTCTAGTGAATTTATTTCCGCTTAGAAATGTATCAATTAAATATTCTCCTAAAATTGACAGCCGCTAATGGCCGTATGAGTAAGAGACTTGACAGACGAAAATTCAGTCAGGTCTCAATCCCGGCTAGATGTAGCTGTTAAAGTGTAGCCACACTGATGAGAGGTGAAACCTCGAAACACATGTCTGTGGATTACTTATATATATATATATATCATATATTATCTTATTATAATGGAGATTGTGTGTTTTTCTGTCTGTAACCGAAACTATATTCCTACTCAAGTCACAATTCTCTTAGTTATTGACATCACATTCTCCATGATTTTATTTTTATCTAAACCTCAATTATTAATAAAATAGTCTTACATTATTAATACTGTTAACTATGTCTACATACTGACAACATGCAATTATATTTATATATACAACAAAATAGCGGTTTACAGTGTGAACGGGAAGGCTAATTTGCATATTAATATTAAAAAATCGAATTTAATAAATATGTGCTTAGTATTATTGATTTCTAACTGTTTGGTTTTATTTTAATGAATATAAGCAAAAATCTCTTCAATGAATCTTAAATGAAATCCATTAACAAGATAAATAACTATCATTTTATCTTTATTTCCTCTTATAACTAAATACTTAAATTAGAAAAATAACAATGAAAGACGAGAGTGATGGAAGAGTAAGTTTCAGTTGTTCCATTTTTTATTATACTCCCTCTGTTTCAAATCTTTATTATAACCCTCTATTTCAAATCTTTTTATCTGTATTCTTATTTAGTTCATTAGCCTTTCTAATTTAATACAATATTTTATTACATTAAAACTTAAATGCTTGCACCGGAGGGTGCATATATTTGCTAGTATATATAATATACCAAACTTGTTGGTAAACCCTTGCGGTAAGAAAAAAACCGGCAAATAGTTTGAGTGTAAAAATATACTACCAAACATTACCTGGGGTGAAAAATACAAATTTTTGAAAAAAAGAAAAGACCAAGATAGTCGTACCGCCATAAATAATATATATATATATATATATATATATAATATATATATATATATAATATATATGGGCTAATGCCAGATATGCAGGCACGGTCGCAGCGGCTGCAGCAGAATATCTGGTCACTGTCGAATGTTTTTTTCCTCCTGCACCCCTTGTCCGTGGGGATGACCCTGGGGTTGTCTTCAAATGAGGAAACAATATGGTTGATATATATTGTGAAAACCGTGTTTGTCCATTCCTTGTTGCTCTAAACATCAAGTCAATCTTTATTTTAAGTCTTTCTAGTTTTCAACACATACCTCGACACTATTTCGACTGGAACTGTATTAATAATCTAACCATAAATGATTTATTATTTGCTTTTGCAGATTGTACGATTCCAACTTACGCTGATATCCCCAACCAATATTACATATAAATGTATCATAAATATAACTTAAGGTATTATTTCACTGTCTAAAGTTAATGATATTATTACATTATTTGAATATTCATATTTAATCAACTCACGAATGTGTGTCAAGTTGATGTATAAACTTAATTAAAAAAGCAATTTTTAATGAATTTAATATTTCTACATTAAATAATAAATTATAAAAGTACATGAAACAATCGTGAAAACTAATACGATTATTGACGATGGAAATAAAAGCAGAAAGAAGAAATTACTATCAGTAGTGAATATCTAAGGATTATTCTATTGTGTAATAAGATTGTGGATTCGTTGTCGTCAAATAAATGTAGGTTATGTCGTCTGTGGTGACAATTGTGTCGGTGAAGCTGTTAGAATCTTTTGAGCCATCGTGGAACCCTCAAGCAAGAGCGCTTGTCCAGTGGAATTGGATCATTGGTAAGGAGTCCTTCGATAATGAATCCTTCGGTTCCTCTGGTAAAGAGTTCTCAGTTCCTGGTAAAGAGTCCTTAGTTCCTGATAAAGAGTTCCTCGATAATGAATCCTTTGATTACTCTGGTAAAGAGTTCTCAGTTCCTGGTAAAGAGTCCTTCGATAATGAATCCTGTGGTTCCTCTGGTAAAGAGTTCTCAGTTCCTAGTAAAGAGTCTTTCGATAATGGATCCTTTGGTTCCTCTGGTAAAGAGTTCTCAGTTCCTGGTAAAGAGTCCCTCGATAATGAATCCTTTGATTACTCTGGTAAAGAGTCCTTAGTTCCTGGTAAAGAGTCCCTCGATAATGAATCCTTTGGTTCCTCTGGTAAAGAGTTCTCAGTTCCTAGTAAAGAGTCCTTCGATAATGAATCCTTTGGTTCCTCTGGTAGAGAGTCCTCAGTTCCTTCGTCAATAGTCGCAAGTATATTATGAAAGAATCAGTGCTTAAATAATGTATCAGCCACACAGTATGATCAGTGATTGGCTAAGGAATAGGCTACATGACCTCGCCTAGTCTGTAAATCCTGGTGGGGAATTAGAGCACACCTTATATATTCCAACAGAAGCAATTCGACGGATGGAGTGTAAAGAACACATAAACACAAAGCTTTCGTTGTTTTGTTCTATCTGTTCAGTCGGAGCTGTGGAAGCAGGAAGAACTGGACGACTGGCCCCACGTTGTAGCTTCTTCGTTCTTCGAGAGAAGTCCCTTTCCACCCCAGATGCCAAAAAAGATACAGAGTCATACTCACGAAATCCATGATATATATATATATATATATATATATATGTGTGTGTGTGTGTGTGTGTGTGTTAAAAGATGAATAAAGGAAAGAAAGTATAGAATGGATAATATAGGATATTTTAATCAATTTTACTTACACGTGTTTCGGTCAGGAGTCTATCCATGACCGAAACACGTGTAAGTAAAATTGATTACAATATCCTATATTATCCATTCTATATTTTCTTTCCTTTATCCATTTTTTCAACATACCGTCGGATTCACTTTCAGTTTCATTTTTACACAAACACACACAACACACACACATATATATATAATATATATATATAATATATATCAACATTAGTATAGATAATATAGTATACAATATTTATTAGTAAATAGTACTCAATATCATTGATAGATCATCTATATCTAAGTTAGGGTAGCATGGAAATGAAGTCAGCAGCGCTATGCGATTCTAAACCAAGAAAAATATATTGGTGAGAATCTGTCAGTTACCAAGTACCATTGACAAATAGCGTCTGCGCAACCCTAACTTATATATAGGAGTTTACAGAACAAGTAACATCCATCTCAGCCACTAGAGGGTGTCTTCTTGTTACATAAGGTATAGAGTAGCCTATTCATTTTGTAATGTTGTGTAAAAAATTAGAATTCAAAAAGTTAACGTTTCTTTTGGAGAACCAATGGAATGTAACCAGGGTGTTTATTGTCTGGCTTTGACCACTGACTGATGTGGAAAAGATACTCTCATTGGTTGAGAATGTCACGTAATTACAGAATCGGTGGGAAAGTTTAGCAGTCGAATGAGTTGATATGAAGACCTGTTCGGAATAAGACTCGAATTAGCGTGATCAGTACAATTAATTCTTTTCCACTCACGTTAAAGTTTGGGTCTTTCTTTTTTTTTTAATATTCCGTTACCATTATTTGCTGTGTAAAAATTATTATCAACTTTATTGCAAACCAACTTTATCCCCATCGAAAGCGACGATCGAAATCATTATTCCAGAGATGCTAATAGGTGCGCATCCTGCGTCCCTGATGCACAAAAATCTAAAAGGACGCAGAAAATGGTATTAATTTTTTTTCTTTTTTCCCTCACCATTTCAATCTAACTGTAAATATATTTCAATAGTTTCTTAGAAACAAATTATACAGGATAGGTTACAAAGTAGGGGTTAGACGGCTTTAGTTGGGATATATACATTTTTCTGGGGACTCATTCAAAGCAAATATGTGCGTCTCAGAACGCACTAGTTCAAAAAGCTATCAACATCACTGCTATACAGTAGTAATGGCTCTGTGAGAATAGTTAGCTAACCATTACACCCCGAATAGGCGTCCCAGTATTTACTCAAACCGTTCGCCATGGTTAGGATAGGACAGATGGCCGCAAATATGGGGCATCCGGCGAGGATAAAACTCGCTATTACAGTAATAATTGATCTGCATGACTAGCCTGCTAACTATTTCACCACCATGGGAGGCTTCTGTATTTACCTAAACCGTTCGCTACTTGTAGAATGTGATACGAGGTCGCAAGTATGGGACTTAAAATGGGGATCAAACCCGCTATTACAGTAGTAATAGATCTGCGAGACTAGCTTGCTAACCATTACATCATAATAGAACACCTTGCATTTATCTCATGGTAGCTACCATTTTTTACGCGAAAATAAGACTTATCAGCAAAATAAGACCTCGCTGACAAAGATGTTGTTTTAAATTCTATAAACATCACTGGAAGTCTTTATACAATGTTTTCTTTGGATTGTTCTTTACGGCCAGTTGAAGGTTCTCAATTGTTTCAAAATGACGAGCACAGAGCTGGGTTTCTAGACCGGTTGCCATACTAAGGTTAAAGATCCCAGTCTACTCTTCTATTTTATCGATAGGTGGAGGGTGTTGCAGTTGGCTTATCGAATAAAGAACACAACAAGTAGTCCAGTTGTACGTTATCTACGGGAAGTAATTACTTCCGACTTTTTATTATCGCAACTCAAAAATGGCCGAAACGGTACTTCCGTTTCTTATCAAAACAATGGCCGAAACGGTGCTTCCGTTTCTTATTAACCAATATAAGACAGAGAGAAAATAGCTGGATTCATGTCTTTCCCAAGAGTATTAGAGCTATGTGAAATGCAAAAAGACTCGTTTCGGATTTAAACTCTGGTCGCTGTATCCATTTCCTACGACGATAACCAATATACCCAGGTAGCATCATTGGTGGGGGGGGCAGGAAATGATATCAAAGACTCAGATCCGGAGAATAAGAGAGCTGTAGTACCGCAGAATCTTTTTATACGGCCAAAATCCAGTTCATAGAAGATGTGTAAAGAAAGTAATAAGAATAGTTTATGTATCTCGAGAAAGATTTTTTATTGGATTCGAGGTTTTAGCGGAGTGTAGCGTAAATATTATTGTTTACGGAGAATTTGGGGATTGAAAAGAATACGGAATCGGATTTCTGGAGAAAGTGAAGAAAAAGAAATCAGAACAAAGGTTAAAGTTTAAAAAGGTAAACACTCAACGGGGGCCAACAATTGACACCGGAACTAGATTTGAAAATAAAAACGGAAGTTCCGAGTCTTGACCGGAAGTGGAAGTAGGTGACCTCTCACCCCGGACGAGAAACGGAAGAAGAAATAAATGAAATGAAGAAAAACATGATTTACGATAGAATAATTTGACCTCTCTCTCTCTCTCTCTCTCTCTCTCTCTCTCTCTCTCTCTCTCTCTCTCTCTCTCTCTCTCTCTCTCTCTCTCTCTCTCTCTCTCTCTCTCTCTCTCTCTCTCTCTCTCTCTCTCTCTCTCTCTCTCTGAAAAAGAACCCACGAGCCTAGGAAGGAATAAACAAACCCTTTGTGACTATAAGACTTGCGTATGTTGTTTCTGGACTTACGACTATTACTACTACTAACGATTACTACGACGACCTGACTGGCCCTATGCAACAGTAGTCACTGACAATTGCTATGTCGCTGATGGCACAAGTGTTAAGACCTCCGTTGTTTCATTCGCTCCGTTATGTATCTGAGCCCGTGGAAGCAGGAAAAATGGATAACGGACACAACGTACGATCTAGTTTCTTTGTTGTTCTACGAACATGACGCTTCTAGTATCTTTGATTTGTTCATTTATTAACTTGTTAAATATTTATATCTCATTACTCTGACCTTTGACACAGAAGTTGACCTTTTTTTTGCGACACGCTTAACCATACTTTTTATCATCCAAGATCAACGCTAATCGCTAAAATTAAAAACTAAATCAAGGTACCCCCTACTGCATGTAACCAAGCAAACGTGACACATCGTAGCGAGATTTTTAAAAGAGCAAATACACTTTTAAAAAAATATCTAACCCAGAAAATAAAGCCATTTGCGCTTTTGCCCACTGTCAGGCCTCGAAAATCACCTAAAACTCCGAATTGAGCACTTGTTTTCACCATCAGTAAATTCAGCACATTAGAATCCATGAGAAAAAACAATAAAATCGATAACGTACATTTTCATCAAAATACGTAGTCTTATAATGGCTGAAAAATGGCATTTTCGGCAAACCTTTGAAGCCCCATATCTCCCCCAATTCTAAAGCGACCTTTAACATCTTTTACTATGTGATACTTCTCATCGAACTCTATCAGAAAATCATATTAGTGCGTGTGAAAGTATCTTTGTGCAGAGGATACATTAGGCGTATTCTAAACTTCACTGACGGGCGGTTAAGTGTGGTGTTTGTATGGCTGTTATAAAGTTACCTAAAGGTTTGAAAATTAGGATCGAAACGGTAAAATATTATGAAAAAAAAAGTGTGAAGCGCTTTAATTTTTATAAATTATAATTCCTGGGACTGAGAAAACCTGTCATTCCATAATCATCCAAAATTCTCGATTATCAAAGATATTATGAAATATTAATTAAAATCCTTCACTCCTTCTTAAATGGAAGCATCAATACCATTGTAGGGGATTATCTTCCCTTTGCCTGGAAGAGTTATCTTCCCGCTGTATTGCCGTTTGTGGCCACCAGGGGACCTCTGGTATATAAGCGGCTGATTCAAATGCTTCCCTCTCTCTTTACTTACTGCCTTTGAACGAGCACATGGGTTAGACTTATGTCTACCCACTTCTCGGTGGAGCTTTGTCCCCCCCCCTTACATTAGTGTAAGTCTTTTATACAGCATGGACTATCCTTTAGTTCCATGTCTGTAACATTTATATTTTATGTACATTTGGGTATCTCGTTTATACCTAAATATTGTATCTTGTATTTACCATTCATGAATGTGTCCTTTTATCTCTACTCTTATATCTTATTTGTATCTTATGTATCTATGTACTTTATGTATCTTATATTTACCATGTGCTGTACACCTATTAAATGTTTTGTCTCAAGGCGTGTCGGAGCTGTTGTTCAATTATTAACTTTGAATCTTACACCATCATGGATCGCTATTAACTATGAAATACAAATTATAATCCTTCACTTCTTCCTAGATAGAAGCATCAATATCATCATGGACAACTGTTAGCTATGAAATTAGAATTATAATCCTTCACTCTTTCCTAAATAGAAACATCAATATATATTAACCAACCACTCTGCACGAGTAGGATGTGACACAAAGTAAATTTCTTAAGCGAAGTTTAACTGATTAAAATTCAGAGATTTCTTTCTTCTAGACTGGTTGCCTAACAAAGATTAAAGAGCTCATTCTGACACTACCATGTATCCATAATTAGAAGGAGAAAAGTTGAATTCATACTTTTTCCAAGGGTATTAGCGCTATGTAAAATGCAAACAGCCTTGTCCAGGATTCAAACTCTGATTCTCGAGTCCATTTCCTACGACGATAACCATTATACCTCGAGCCTCCTTATAAGCATCAATATTAAGATGATCCGCTGTCAAAACAGTAACCCCACGGGTTTCTGGAGCATCTAATTGATCTATAATCCTTGGTCGCCGTCGAGTTTCTACAGGTTCAGCTAGTAGATATATTAAAATTGACCAATATTGTACACGTTTCCAATTTTCGCATTCATTTTAGGCCATTTCTACACAATTTGATTATTTCTCAATTTCCTCCTCAGACTTTTCTCTGTTCCTGATTTCACTTGAATATTAAACTTTGCCAGAAGAAAAACTTTTCATTACAAAGCGAAGAAAAAAAAAACATTCCCCCATAGAGAAGCATAATATATACAGATATTATAGTTTGCCTATCAAAGTGTACACAGGCACGTCATGAATCGTTCTGTCTACATCAGAGTATTGATTTATATTTACATTTAATAAAAATATACACATCAAATAAAGTCTACGGCCGTAATAAATAAAGTGACTGATAACTCCTGAGCTCTTCCGATTTTCAAATCAAATTCAAATCAAATTATCCCTTGCTCCAGTAGATAGTCGACGTTTGGACACTTTGCGCGGCGTAATTGTTAGCGAGCTAAGGTGACATACCATTATTATCGATTCTTACCAGGGGCACATAGTCCGGGCCCTTTGTTATATAGTCGGATGTATCGGAAAAGATCAGACCAATACAGATTTATAAAAATGAGACGTATTTCTATTTCCTGTCTTTTTTTTCTTTTTTTTTCTTTTTTTTTTGATTGCTTTATTTTAACGGCATGCCAAATTGTCTAGGTTTATTTTATGCCACTAGATTGAACAATAACGTTCATTGTGTTAAGTATCTGGTCGGCATCCTTAGTTCCAGATGTAGTGAATAAGTAAGCAAGCCAATAAGAATCCGGTGTTAAAGTATTCCTTGTAAGTCCGTCGTCCAAGAGAATCCAAATGTCAATGAAATAAGCTCAGAATGGGGTCTCTATTAATACAGCAGAAGCAGCAGCAGCAGTGCCAGTGATTGGACAATAAGAATCCTTCTCAGGTCACGTGTTTATAGGCGAGTCTATAAGTAGAAGTGACCATTTACCTTATGCCTTATATCCAAAAATCCAACACATTGTACGGTCATATTTACATGTTTTATGTAGTTTATTTTTTTAAGTATAATTTTGACTTTTCGGACTGTTGTCCTCGTCTTTATGTGGCATGTAAAACACAACGTTTCTGCCACTGTTTCTTCCAGCTTTGGTTTGTTTGTTTTGTTTTACGGCATATCAACCTCAGTGGGTCATTTAATGCCGATAAAGTTTTGAAATAAATAAATTCTTAATGGATAATACAATTTTTTTATAAATACATTTTTCTATTTAAACCATAGATGGGACCCTAACAGGTACTACCACTCCGGGTCAGAGTGGACCAGGGAGCAATAGTGATGAAGGGGTGCTCCACATTCCCCAAACCTCCAAAACTGGAACCTCACCATCAGATAAGTTTAACGTCATTCCCAGGACATGTAGACCCGCAACCACCGCCTTCTAGTACCCATATGATAAAAAGAGGTTGGGGCTTGCTATAAGGGCAATAGGGTTGGGAAAATCATATAGGTGCTAGGGCTTGACATGACCAGCCGATTGATCAGAGGGGGCCTCTCCGACCGCCCGTCTAGCCCAAGATAGGGCCAAAGTGGAGTATTGCACGTCATGAACTGCTTATCCACCTGGGCTCTATCCTTAAGCATCACGGGTCGCCACCCTCGGCCAACAGGTGGCCCCATTGGGGGACAATTTATATGTGTATATATATATGAAAAATATATATAAACCGCCAGGATATTCTAAAGCTAAAAAGTAAAGTGTGCTCAATACCTAAGTAGAGCAAATAATAAAGTTATTACCTAAGTTAGTACCTAAGGAGTCAGATATACCTACTAAAAGTTTCGCTCTCTTCAGGGCAAAGAGTCAGATCTTTGCCCTGAAGAGCACAAACGAAACTTTTAGTAGGTATATCTGACTCATTAGGTTTAACTTTATATATATATATATATATATATATATATATATATATATATATATATTAGGTTATCAATACTAAAACACCTTATTTGTAAAAATATAAATAAAGCTTGATTTAAGCATCCTCAAAACTTGTGATTCATTTGCAAAAATAAGTTAGAAATTGGTTGGAATTTAAACTCGATTCCATTAAATTATCCTAATTGAATTATCTACACAATTCACTCACCGAGTTTTTGTCCGATGAAGAAAATGTTGTAGATTCAAAAACAGGCGTCAATCGATCCTTACAAACATTTCTTTTCTTTCAGTTTTGCTTTTGTAGTTTTTTTTTTTTTTGTTTAGTTTTTGTTTTGTTTTGTTTTTTTTGGGGGGAGGGAGCTTTTCTTTTTCTTTATATCTAACAATAAAACAATAAATTTTCCAATCATTTTTGTTCTGAGCAAAAGAAAAATTTCTACTGTCGCTAATTATCGATCAGATTTCTTCTCTTTTCAAACACAATTTCCAATTTATTAAATTCTGAACCGTCTTACCGGAGTTTGATTACTCATTAGATTTTATTTCACTTACGTTTCTTTCAGCGGTAAAGACACATCTCTAATAAATATGAGAATGGTAGTGTTTCCCAGTTCTTCAGCTTTATTCCTAGAGGCGGTAGCCTAACATATTATACCACTTTAGAACCCTGACGACTCTGTGGAGAAATTTTAAAAAATAATGAAACTGGACTTGCAATGCTGAAATTTTGGATTCGCAAGTTTTAATTACTGCGATTGTTTCCGATAATTGCGACGTATTTTTTATACGAAAAAAAATTTGCTCTTCCAATATGTGATCTACCGAAGGTTTGTGATCTACTATTCATGGCATGTGATCTACTAGGAAAGAAGAAGATAGGGTTGGGGTTAGGGTTAGTTTAATAGAAAAGTAATGGGTATTTAATGTGTAGATCACATATTGGAATGTAAACAACTCGGTAGATCACCTATTGGATTAGAAACCATTCGGTTGATCTCATATTGGAACTTATATAATTGGAAATAAATTTGGAAATATTTTTTTTAATGCTGGTTGTCCAAGGGTATATAAATAAGTTATTTGTATTGACCCCAAATGGGAAAACTAAAAAATGTTGTTTGTATAGTTCTTAGAAATTACTAAGTTCTTCTTAGTACAACGACCTCAAATTGCTCACAATTTACTGTTGGTGGGACTTGGTTAACTATATTACCTGCAAAGATGGTAAGACACCCCAACATGCAGAAAAGAGGTAGTCCTAGGTATTATAAAACAGTATTTGATGCCGAAGCTCCGGTTCTAGAGATCTGGGGAATGTGGAGTACCCCTTCATTTCCGTTACTCACAGGTCAACCCCAAATAAAAGTACCTTTTAAGGTTCCATCTACGAGTCAAATGAACGTGTAAAGATTATTTGTAAATCAACCAACTATATGCAAGCTAATTATTATTAAATAGGAATAGTAAATTAGAACCATATAATAGTGTATAAATTGGACCATATGACCTTTAGGCACCCGTTTTTTATCTCGATTCAGAAGGACATGTTTTTCATTTACACCGTCAATATCCGGTTGTTTGTTAGAGGTTATAGTCAGGGGTTAGGTTATGGTTAGGGTTAGTTTTATAATTTTAAAAAAAACTCTAAAGGTCGTCTGTTAACAAACAACCGGATATTGACGGTGTAAATGAAAAACATGTCCTTCTGAATCGATATCAAAAAGGGGTGCCTAAAGGTCATATGGTCCTATGAATTATTAGTATTAAGAATAGTTACTTGACGCTACAATTGTTTACAAATGATTAATCTAATTAGTTACATGAAACCATGTAATTACTTGAAAAAAGACTGACATCGGCATTGAATAACCCAGCACGTGTTGACATGCTGTAAAACCAACCAACCAACCAATCATAGGTATGTGGTAGTAAGCAAGAATCAAAATTACAAAAAAATGACGTTAGCGCCTAGCACGACTACCTCGCAAAACATCATATTATCATTATGTCCTGATGATGATCTTTTATAAATCGAAATATTGTTAATATTAGCAATGAAAATGATATAAAAATATATTCATTTTAATAACATTGTGTGTTTTCATACCCTGTTATCTATACATATACCGTCGGATTCATTTCCATACTATTAATACACACACATATATATGTATATATATATATATGTATATATATATATATATATATATATATATATATATATATATATATATATATATAAACACACATAATTATATGTATATATATATATATGTGTGTGTGTGTGTGTGTGTGTGTGTTCAGTAAAAAAAAAAAATGTTCAATGCACAAAAATGTACAATTTGCAAAATATATGTATGTATAGTGTAGAAAAAATATACATACAATAATGCTCACACAGACATACACATACATATATCTATGTGTGTGTGTATGTGTGCGTGTGTGCGTTGTTTTCTGCGTGTGTGTACGTGTGTGTGTGGATGGAGGAGTGTATGTGTGAGTCAAATATACTAATAAATTAGATTTATCTTCGTGCATAACTCTGTGTTAGAAAATGATAAGTGCTCGGTCATTTTGAAAGTAATGTCACGTTTTCTGGGGCATTGAATAAAACATCCATTGAAACCTAATACGCATTATCCCCTTCTTTAATTTAAAAAAACAATTGTTCTGAGCTATAAATAACGCTTTCAAAATTATGCTGTTTTAATGGG
Organism: Doryteuthis pealeii; assembly: GCA_023376005.1. Classification (NCBI taxonomy): domain Eukaryota; kingdom Metazoa; phylum Mollusca; class Cephalopoda; order Myopsida; family Loliginidae; genus Doryteuthis; species Doryteuthis pealeii. The sequence continues at coordinate 69,690,599 of CM042147.1, read as the reverse complement.
CTATTAATGCGATAAAATATTCGGAACGCGACATCACGACATCGACAACGGTTTCACCATTCCCCGATCTCTAACCGCCAAGAACGAATAAGGAGAGTTCCACTGATGTTTTGGGGGGATGGGCTCTCAGTATATCGTTTCTTAGTTTCCTTACTTAAAGACCACTAAAAAATCGGACCATGACTTTAGGCACCCCTTCCGCGATCACGACTCACAAGGACGCTTTTCTCATTTACACCGTCAAAATCCGGTTGTTTGTTAGGGGTTAGGGTTAGGGGTTAGGGTTAGTATTTAATTTAAAAAAAAACTCTAAAAATCGTCTGTTAACAATTATCCGGATTTTGACGGTGTAAATGGAAAAATTGTCCCCACGAATCGAGATCGCAAGAGGGGTGCCTAAAGGTTACATGGTCCAAAAAATCACAGCAATCACAATATAAAACAAGGCAAGCGATTTTCACATGGACGATTTCCAATAATTCACCGAGGTTCAAAAATTCTTAGCAAGCTTGCTATTTAATTTTGGTAATCTGAACATTAGCTACATAAATGAGAGTAATCTCCCCTTGTTTATTTCACTTTGAGGGAGCCATATGTTTTGGTCGGCCATTTTTATTGCATCGTAATCAATACAATATGCATGTTTTAACACGAAAATATCATAAAATGTGTTCTTAATAACAATTAAGTTCATTTCAAATAATGCGCAAGCACAATTAAGAACACATTTTACGATATTTTCATGTTAAAAACATGCAGTTGTATTGATTCGAACAAATTCGTATTTTCAGTGTAGATTTAAGGTGAAACGAAAATGGCCGACCAAATCATATGGCTTCCTCAAAGTGATATTTCAAATAAAAAAACATGCAAAAACATTAAATAAATAAAGTATTAAAAATAATTCTTTTTTTTTTCTAATATGTAAAATTCAATAAATAAAAGGAATAACATTATTAAGCCAAAGCGTAACCGATTGAATATCAAATTATTATAGTAAAAAAAAAAATAATTGAAAATTTTTTTTTTAAGAATTTTAAATGTGCTTAAAATTTGAATATCAAATTACAGTCCTGATTTTGGTACAAATGCAGAATAACGAAAAAGAGATAATATAATCGGAATCGCATTTTACGTATAAATAGCATTAGATTACGGAAAATGACTATAAGCAGGTGGGGGGTGTGGTGAATTTTTCTGGCCAATGGCAGCCTTTAAAGCCGGCTTTCTTTTGATCAAGCGTTGATTAAAACGACACTTATTAAATAGCGTTATAAAATTAAGAACAGCTTATAAATAAAATTTAAAAAAACACCCACAGGAAGATTCTAGATTAAAAATGTGTTTTACAAAGTATGACGGAGAACGAGAAAGGAAAAAGAGCAAGACATTGTCTTGCCTCCCGGGATCGAACTCGCATCCTCACGCATGTAAAAACAAATGCGATTTAGGCACTGGACGGACGCGAGGTTTGACTGATGTGCCCGGATGTTTGCGTAATATGCCCATAAAATAATCAAAGCGAGTAGAGCGTGGCGTGACAAGGAGAGAAGCTTTCGGCTTACGAGAGACGGCAGTCAGAAAATATTATTTTGACGACGACGACGACGGATTTTTAGCTGCTGATCGAAGACTGTGTTGACCAAAAGAATGTTTGGCCTGCGAGAAGACAGTGAACTCGCTTCTTTTTGGTCCCCCCCCCTCAGCAGGAACTTGTTGAAGCAAATATCTATTTTCCCCCTTCTATACAAAGTTACATAAATATGTTCCTTCTTTTAAGACAGAGGACAGATAGGTTTTGATCGTCATTGGGATAGTCGGGCAGGGACCACAGAAATATTTCGATCATAACTCGGTTACTCAGGACGAAGTCGGTTTGTTTTCCAGGAAAGGTAAGGTAAGGAAGGACTGCCTGCTGAATAGAAAAAGGAAAAGTCTGAGACACACGTCTTTTTTTGCTCGTGTCTTTGACATACGTCGGTCGAGTGTCGAGATTCTACTCTGACTATTGTACCTGTATCTTGTTAACCCCGAGTGGATATATTGCTGCTATAGTACATAATCTTTTAGTACCTTGTTTATTTATTTGTTAACTGATTTTAACGGCATATCAACTCGTCTGGGGTTATGTCATGCCTAACGGGTAGGAAGCGATATATATCGTGTATTTATATAAATACTTTTTAGTAATTGGTTTTAACAATGTATTAGCATTATTGGGGATTATGTTGTATGGAATTGATTAGTTTCATGTCTATATTCTATGGTATAATTTCATTTCCCTCAAAAAAGAGAGAATATCCCCCGTGTTAACATTTTCAAACAGATCTTTCATATTGTTTGCTTTAAAATAACGATTTCTGATGTGAGCAAAAAACCTGCCTTCCATGAATAAGTATTTAACTGTCAAAGGTGTTTGACATGTTCCACATTGTGGTTGTTGTTCTTGTTTGAGTATATAGGAGTGCGTTAGTCTTGTATGATCAATGCGTAATCGGGACACAGTGACCTGTTCCTTTCTAGACTTCCTTAAAGTTGGTCTCTTTTAGTACCGTTCGCTTGGTACGTAAGGCCTTGGTAAACTCGTACCCGAGCCAAAAGTGTATATAATAAATATTCATTTTAAGCGGCTACGTCACATAGGTCGTCCTAGTGCCATGGCTTCTTGGTCGTTTTAATCCAGTGCCAAGTGCAAGTACACACGTTACACCCCCCTAGTTAGTAAATTGACAAAAGCACCACGTTACATTGCGTTTCCGTCAGATTTTGAGAATGTCAGATCAAGAGGCAGCCTCTTCGTAAAAATCCTTTTGTTGCATTCACACCTTTCCAGCAACGAAGCGTTAATTGAATAATGTAAGATTTTAGTTTAACAGACGAAGTGACACTGAATGATAATAGAATTTCCGAGAAATTCACGTGTGAAGTCGATGTACAAAGACGTCAATTAATAATTGGTAATTCAATGATCTTAATTTGAATTATATGAAGAAAGCATTATGTCAAAATTCCTTGGATTTGAAAGTCGGGACAACCTACTAGATCGTTTATTTTTTTTACTAACCTTTGTCTAGTTCAGCACAAGACCAGAAGTTGGTATTATAGGATGTGACATAGGATTTCAAGTATGGGACATCCAACGAGGCTTGAACTCGCCATTCAGTAGTAATGGATCTGCGAGACTAGCTTACTATTACACCACGATAAGTATATGGCACCCAGTAAGAATCAAAATCACTAACAATTATCTGCTAGCCTACCTTACTAACATTATATCACCCAATGTGTCCATGTAATCATTTATTAAGATTGGCTTAGTTTGGCACAAGGCCAGATGAATGGGGCACCTATTGAGATTCAAACTCACTAAAATGATCTGCTGATTAGTATACCACATTAATTTAGTATTACTTATTTACCCAGCCCCTCCATACAAGCAGGATTCAACATAGCGTTAATTCTTATGCGAAGTTTAACAGGTTTGAATTCAGAATTTTCCTTCTCCTAGATCGATTGCCATACCAGAGGTAAAGAGCTCTACTACTTACCCATAGCTGAAGGGAGAATAAATGAATACATGCCTTTCGCAAGGATATTAGCACTATGTGAAATTCAAGCAACTTCGTCCAGGATTTAAACTTAGGTCTCCTTGTCCATTTCCGGCGTCAATAACGAACCCACTGTGAGAGGCTAGAGACCAACTTTAAGGAAGTTTAGAAAAGAACAAGTCATTGTGTCCCGATTACGCATTGGCCATACAAGACTAACGCACTCCTATATACTCAAACAAGAACAACAACCACAGTGTGGAACATGTCAAACACCTTTGACAGTTAAACACTTATTCATGGAATGCAGGTTGTTTTCTCACATCAGAAACCGTTATTTTAAAGCAAACAATATGAAAGATCAATTTGATAATGTCAACATGGAGGATATTCTCTCTTTTTTAGGGAAATAAAATTATACCATAGAATATAGACATGAAACAAATCAATACCATACAACATAATCCCCAATAATGCTAACACATTTTTAAAACCAATTACTAAAAAGTATAAATATAAATACACGATATGTATAACTTCCTAACCGTTAGGCATGACATAACCCCAGACGGGTTGATATGCCGTTAAAATCAATAAACAACAACAACAACGAAAAACACCCCCACATATTCAATATTATAGACCCTAAAAATATAACCGAATCTCGTAAAACTAAAAGTTCTTTTTTTTATTTTATTTATTTATTTATTTATTTTTTTGCTTTCATAAATATAAACTTTCATGCCGGGAGAAACATAGCCTCCACAATTTCTGTCCGCCCTGTCGGCTGGGGCATTAGAATGCACCGACTGCACCTCTGCAGAGGGCTAAGACTCCCCCAATGGGGCCACCTGTTGGCCGTGGGTGGCGACCCGTGAAGCTTAAGGATAGAGCCCAGGTGGATAAGCAGTTCATGACGTGCAATACTCCACTTTGGCCCTATCTTGGGCTAGACGGGCGGTCGAAGAGGCCCCTCCGATCAATCGGCTGGTCACGTCAAGCCCTAGCACCTATATGATTTTCCCAACCCTATTGCCCTTATGGCAAACCCCAACCTCTTTTTATCATATGGATGCTAGAAGACGGTGGCTGCGAGTCTACATGTCCTGGGAATGACGTTAAACTCTATCTGATGGTGAGGTTCCAGTTTTGGAGGTTTGGGAAATGTGGAGCACCCCTTCATCACCATTGCTCCCTGGTCCACTCTGACCCGGAGTGGTAGTACCTGTTAGGGTCCCATCTATGGGTTAAATAGAAAAATGTATTTATAAAAAAAATTGTATTATCCATTAAGAATTGATTTATTTCAAAACTTTATTGGCATTAAATGACCCACTGAGGTTGATATGCCGTAAAACAAACCAAACCAAACCAAACCAAACACTTTCTGTAGGTGGCAAGATGCACTATTTAAACTGAATCAGATTTTAAAGCAACACAAAGCTTGTCTGATAAGAGCCACTATTTAAAAAGATTAATGTATGAATTTGCGCCAATCCAAAAACATATAAATAGTAAATCATTTTCAAATTCTGTCGTTCAATTTTGTAATATGACAAATATTTGGATGTAGGCGTTCAACTGTGTCAATTGTTACGTTTTAACAAATCTTTACATGAATCTTTCTCACCGTTATTTTATTACTGGATTTACTTAATCTTATTAGTGGTCCTTATTATCAGATGTTGAATCGACATAAACTTAATTAAGTATAGCCAAAAAAAATTAACCACCACACACAAATTAAAATTCAGCAAATCTCGGAAAAAATGAATGAAACGTAGCGTAATTAAGAAGTGAAAGGATTTTTTTAAATCACATATGAAAATTAATTGATTTCATCATAATCATCATCATCATCATCATCATCATCATCATCATCATGTTATGCCAGTAGCGCGGATATCCAATCTCGCGCTAACCCTCCCTATCACTCATTGACCCCGGAGGTCCTCCACACAGCGTGCTGCATCCGTACGTAGCTGGTCTATGTAGGTGTAAGGTTCAAAGTTAATTAATGAACATACAATTCCGACACGTTGTGAGACAAAACATTTAATATATATAACAGCACATGGAAACGATAAGATACATACATTACAGGAAAGTAGAACATGTAAATACATATGCAATATTTAGGTATAAACAAGATACCCAAATGTACGTAAAATATAAATGTTACAGACATGGAACTAAAGGATAGTTCATGCTGTATAAAGGACTTACAGTAATTTAAGGGGGCAAAAGCCCCACCGAGAAGGGTGGTAGATAGATTCTAGCCCATAGCAGTTCGTTGAGAAGATCCAGCTAAAAGAGGACGACAATTTCAAATCAGGCGCTTAAATACCAGAGGTCCCCTAGTGGGAACAAACGGCAACGCAGCGAGAAGATAACTCTTCCAGGCAAAGGGAAGATAATCCCCTACATAGGTCTCTGCTGGAGGAGCCGCACTAGTATGTCCATGTGCCGGTTTCCACTGAAGGACGTTGCTTATTAGCTCATCCTTACTTCTCCAGCAGTGTCCGGCATGTCTTGTTCGCCTTACTCGGATGAATTGTGTAACAGGGGGCATGTGACTGTATAGCTGCTTTCTTGTGGGATGTTGCTTCCACGATTTGTTCAGGATCACATGCAGCATCCTTGTGCAGCTCCCATTGTTTTTTTCCAGGCGCCTCGTCAAGGTCCAAGTGGTGCAGCCATACAACAGCACTGACACCACCCTGAAAGTAAAATTTGTATCTGTCAAAATGGCACAGTTTTTACTCTTTTTTCTCCCTCTTGAAGATGTGCTCTTTTTAACATTATTTAATTCATTGACATACTTAAGAAATTCCTTTTTTAATATGAAATCATAATTTCTGTTCTCAAAGAAACAAATCAGAATAAGTGATAATTTACAATTTTAAATTGCTAAAAAAAAAGTTTAAAGAAAGTGGGAGGGGCTGTCGTACCGAAATTTCGACCATTGCTCCACTTATTCATCTATATGTTAATATTACTGTACCGAACTCTCTACCACCGTGGTAGGGATTTGGCGTGGGTCATAATAATGAGTGAACGGTTATACTAATTGATTACTCAGTTGATTTTAACGGCATTTCAACCCGTTTAGCTTTCCAAACCCTCTGAATTAGTACTACCACTCCAGGTCGGAGTGGACCAGGGATTAATGACAGTGAAGTAGTACTTCACTCTCTCTAGAACTCCAGAATTGGAACCTCACCACTAGAAACAATTGAACGTCATACCCAGGACACTAAGCCCCTCGGCTACCGCCATCTAGCATGTATATGATAAAAAATAGGCTGGGAGTTTGCCATGAGGGCAATATGATCGGAACAATCATATAGGTGCTAGGGTTTTACGTGACCGGAGGGGGCCTATTCGACCCCCGCCTAGCCTTAGTAAGGGCCAAAGTGGAGTGCTGTATGTTATGGACTGCACAGCCACCAGGATTCGCCGCGCCAGCCAACAGTTGGTCCCATTTAGGGATCTTGTCCTTCTGCAGCCAACAATGTGGGGAGGTGGAGGGTTAATACATATACCAACTTCCACCGACGCTACACCCTTGTTATCTTATATCAATATATATAGCATTCGACTATCATTCATGGCGACAAAAGTGGGCGCTTTCGCAACTCGGTTATCTGTAGAATTTTATATTCAAACTTTTTTCAAATAAAACTATTATTTTTTTTTAATATACTTTTTATCTTATAGTCAACAAATAGATAATTGAATTTAATAAATATTTGTAAAAAAAGTAGACAAAATAAAAGAGCAAAATAAGTGGACAAATAGATAAATAATATATTTCAGGCCATTTTTTTATGGCTGATAAATACAGACACGGTGAATGTAAAAAAATTTTTTTAAGAAAACTTACCAATCTTGCCGAACAAAAAAAAATGAATTTTATCGAAAACCTATTTTTATCTATTAGTTTATTTTATTTTTCCATAAATAAACCATCAAAGTATATATATATATATATTATATATATATATATATATATATATATACAGGATAGATTAGCAAGTCAATGGCGAGTGTTAACTGACAGGTGATCGCCTATAGACGAGAAATAGTCAGTCACCAAGCGGCGTTGACTTTCCGTCTTCACTACCCTAACTTAAATTTACAGGATACATCAATGATATTGAACATTCTATACTTAAAAATATAGAAAATTATTTTATCAATATATATATATATATATATATATATATATATAGTTCAATGATCATAAAAGTATTTATTATATTACAACCAGCGGTTTCTTGCTCTTTCTTGAGCAAGAAACCGCTGGTTGTAATACCGTTCCCGTAATTAAATAAATAAAAGCAAAAACTTTTATTTGTTTCGATTTCTCATTGAACTATCAACGCTCTATCACAATATTGAGCACTCTTCTAATAACACTGTACGTTATTACTATTACTTTTTCTAGTATACTAGTTACACATTAATATATATGTAAAATATTATGATTAATATATGGTTATAAATGTTCATTGGTATTAAGCAATCCTCAGAGGGTTGAATATTGAAAAAGTGGCTTGTGCAGTGTTTTTAAAACGTGGGCATGCTTATATGATATAATATTATTACGCAAGAGCTATATTTAAAAACATGACATGCTTAGTTCTTAATGTACGCGGTGTTCAGATGTTAAAAAAACAATTAAATTGATAGAGGGGTATGAAATATCTGTTGCATAGCGCCTTCTTCACTGGCACTAAATCTTATTATAATGGAGATTGGGTGTGTGTCTGTCTGTAACCGAAACTATATTACTATTTAATTCCCTTAATTGTTTACGTCACATTCTCCGTGATTTTATTTTTTATGTTAACCTCAATTATTAATAAAATTGTTTTACATTATTAATACTGTTGGCCATATCTACATAGTATTTACCGCGTACCCCACTTGTACGGGTCAGGCACAAAGTCCCTATTAACGTGGGACCACCCACAAGCCGAGACTCATGGAGTGGCAGGTGAAAAATTGCGTCGATCCCGTCGCATTCCCCCTCAAGGGGGCGCCTCAGGCACTGGGCAATAAACCAGCCCTGCCCTTTAAATCAAGGGGCAGGTGTTGCCTGGGGGATGGCCCCTGGATCGACGCTATTAACTCGTAAAGATCCAGGGCCGAAGCCACTGGACCCCGGCGTGGCCGGAGCTACATAGTATTTACCGGTACCCACTTGTACGGGTCAGGCACAAAGTCCCTATTAACGTGGGACCACCCACAAGCCGAGACTCATGGAGTGCAGTGAAAAAATTGCGTCGATGTCGGCATTCCCCCTCAAGGGGGCGCCTCAGGCGCTGTGCAATAAACCCAGCCCTGCCCTTTAAATCAAGGGGCAGGTGTTGCCTGGGGGATAGCCCCCTGGATCGACGCTATTAACTCGTAAAGATCCAGGGCCGAAGCCACTGGACCCCGGCGTTGTCGGATCTACATAATAATAACATGCAATTGTATTTATATATACAACAAAATAGCGGTTTACAGTCTGAACGGGAAGGCTAATTTGCATATTGATATTAAAAATTTATTTCAATAAATATGTGCTTAGTGATTATCTATTTGTTTATTTTATCTTAATATGTGCTTAGTATATTGATTTCTATTTGTTTAATTTTATCTTAATATGTGCTTAGTATATTATTTCTATTTGTTTAATTTTATCGGTGCGATTTCTATTTGTTTAATTTTATCTTAATATGTGCTTAGTATTATTGATTTCCTTAATATGTGCTTAGTATTATTGATTTCTATTTGTTTAATTTTATCTTAATATGTGCTTAGTATATTGATTTCTATTTGTTTAATTTTATGTGCTTAGGATTTCTCGAGCAAAAATCTCCGGGAAAATCTTAAAAGAAATCCATTAACAAGAAAAATATAATTGTCATTTTATTCTTATTTTAACTAATAATTCAAATAATTTAAATAATTGAATTAAGAAAATTTAGCAATGAAAAACGGAAGTGATGGAAGAGTAAGTTTCAGTTGTTCTATTTTTCGATTATGCTCCCGCCTGTTTCAAATCTTTTTATCTGCATTCTTATTTAATTTCATTAACTTTCCTTATTTAACATAATCATTTATTAGATTAGAACTTAAATACTTGCACCCGGAGGGTGCATATATTTACTAGTAATTATAATGATATATATCTCTTTCTTTCATCTATATCTGGTCGTCTTTTCATCTGGCCGGCTTTGGTATTCTGATCGTCTTTGGTATTTCTATCATCTATCTTGATTTGGTCTGGCATCTTCTAAGATCTTGCGTCTGGTGTTGACTTGGGGATTTCGGTCTGGTTTTCTGTTACTATGTTCCTGCTGGCTGGTCGTCATTTCTTAGTCTTGTTACCAAGACATTCATTAACCACAAGAACATATTAATTATCCAAACTTTTATTTCCTTCACTATACATAATCCTCTAACTAACATAACGCGTGTGAGTTCCAGTTTAGACAGAGCATAAAATGGCCGACCGCTCTGCCTGACGTCCAACTGCAAAGATATGAAGTCAATGGCGAGTGTTAACTGACAGGTTATCGCCTATAGACAATATATTATGTAACATATGGAATTAATTAGGTTCAGGTTGTAAATTATACAAGAGAAATTTGTTTAAATGTCTACATTTGGAAACTAGTTCACTTTTTTTCTTCAGTAAATTTACATTCGTATCTTGGAGAATGCACAATTTTTCTTCCGTGTATAGTCTACAATTTTATTGGCCACCTTTTGTATACTTGGGCTTTTGTGATAAATTTGTTTAAATGTCTACATTTGGAAACTAGTTCACTTTTTTCTTCAGTAAATTTACATTCGTATCTTGGAGAATGCACAATTTTTCTTCGGTGTATAGTCTACATTTTTATTGGCCACCTTTTGTATACTTGGGCTTTTGTGATAATTCCCCATTTTATTATAGGGTTATTACCCGTAGTCTCTTTTATGTGTCATACGTGTTTCGATAGCGTTGTAATGTTTGAATATCTTCCACTATTGAAGCTAAGGTTGTGATTGTACCACCTATTTTTCCAATTTTGTTCTGTGGCGGCAATGTATATTTTATCATCGTTGTTATTTTCGCTTTCCTTGACGGTTGCCTTATAGATGATGTTAATTAAACAATTGCCATGTAAGGGGCATTTTGTTCTTTCGATGCAGTTGCATCTTTCTTTCGGGTTGTTATCATTTTCATTTAAGAATTTTAAAATTCTTGGTTCATTTCCCCTTTTTATCCATCTCCATCTTTTTTCTTCTCCTTTTCTGTATCGCTTTCTTCATATCCTTCTCCAGTTGTCTCCTATCTTCGTCTTTTTTCTTCATTCTTATTTTTCCTTCGATTTCTTTTTTTTTTTTTTAATTCTTACTCTGTCTGTCTGTCTGTCTGTCTGTCTCTCTTTATTTATTTTTCCGATATATTCCCCCTTTTATCTCTTGATTCACTTTATTCCCTTTCTTCCCTTTTTTTTCTTCTTCATTTGTCCCATTTATTTTCTGTCTTTCTTTCTTTTTATTCTCCCCCCTTCTCTCTTTATCCTCTCTTTTTTTGCCAAAATCTTTGCTTTTCTTTTCTCTTTCTTTTTTTTTCCTTTTCTTCTTTCTTTACATTACCGTTTATCTTGTTTCTTTCTTTTTTCCTTCGTTCTTTCGTTTTATTCATTTCTTGTCTCTTTTTTTCTTCCACTATATTTGCCTTTCCTCTACTTTCATTTCATTTTTTTCTTTCATTTTCCGTTTCTTTTCTCTCTGTTTACCTGTTTCTTTCTTTCTGTTTTTTATTCTCCCGTTTTTCTGTATTTTTCTTTGTAAACTATTTTCGCTTCCGTTTTACTAGCCGTCCTTTGCTTCTCTATCTTCCTTTTCTTCTCATCTCTCTCTCTCTCTCTCTCTCTCTCTCTCTCTCTCTCTCTCTCTCTCTCTCTCTCTCTTCTCTCTCTCACACACACACACACACACACACACACACACACGCACACACACACTTCTGTATCTCTTCCAGTATTTTCTTTATTTTTTTCTTTCTTCATGTTTCACTTCATCTAATCTATTCATTTCATTCTTTCTATTCTAGCGTCTTTTTTATAGTTATTTCTTTGTCGCTATTTTCACCTTTCTTTACTTACTTTACTCGCCTTTCACTTTTCCTCTATCCCCCTTTTTTACTTTTCAGTCTTTCTTACTTTCTTTCTATCTTTTTTTTCTTTCTATCTTTCGTAAAACCCATTACTATTTTCACCCCAGGTCCAGCGCCTTTTCCTTAAACCATGTCGATTTTCCTTTTTTCCTTCCTATCAATCAACTTTAACTTTCCATTGGCACTTTTTTAACTTCACATCAATCGTTTTTAGCTTTCTCTTCGATCATCAAAGCCTAGGGCGACAATACCTTAACAGCCTAGTTCATCAGATCCGATGCACAGCTCTGTCTTAAATGGCTCAAACCTCTTCTTTAAGCGATCGATTGAAGCCATTGTTCAATTGTCAGTCCACATAGTCGTATGTATTTGTCTGACACAAGCAGTAATGGAACGCTTTAGTAAGTGAAATTCACGCAGGATTCAAACAAGAGGACCCTTCGTGAGTTGCCAGTTCGGATTGAAATAAAAGGGCCAATTTTTCCCGAATGATGTCGCCTTTGCCTCGGGTTTTCTTCGCTCCAATTCGAAGCCATTTCAGCTGGATGATTCCAACTGTGCATTGAATTCGACAGGTTATTAAAACTCATACAACAAATTCAAGTACCCAAAGATGTTACTATATCAATATGTGTATTAATAATACTCTGTCGGTGGGGCTTAGAATACACTGTGTCTTGGGTGTGACATTAAACAACATCTGATGGTCATACTCGAAGGGGGGTTCTCCGTGGGTTAGTGGCTAACGTAATGGACTGCGTTGTCGTAGTAAGCGAGTTCGAACTCCAGTAAGACTATTACGTTCACTTTCGCACTAATACCCTTGGGACAGATATGAACATGTTGCATAGTGATGTTTTCACCGTACCAATCGATACATGTTGTATACCCTTTTGTTACTTCTTTCTTCTAGTCGTCTTTTCTTCTGGCCGGCTTTGCTATTCTGATCGTCTATCATCTATCTTGGTCTGGTCTTGTTGACTTTCTTGGGGACTTCGGGTCTGGTCTTCTATGGGGATTTCTCGTTATCAGAAGCCCTGTGTCATTGTTAGTTTTTAGGTAATAAACACAAGACTTCGATTTACGTTGATGTTAATTTATTTATTAATCCCCAAACCAGACGTCTGCGTAGATCCTGCTCGGCTTCTAACTTCTAACTGACTGAGTTACTTCTATCCTTAAACCGGAACAGGGTCTTCTATGCCTTCCGGTTCTCACGATTTATCCCCGGAAGGCAAGGTGAGAGTTAGGTCAAGCGCCGTCACTCACTCTCAAGGCCATCAGCTGCACTAATCGCCATTATGATTTCTACACTATTGCCATAAATATTAGGTGACTAATAATTATGTAGCAAACACCCTAATTCCCCCAGCTATAGCTTAAATAGTGCCACAACTGTTCTTCTACAAGGATGGATTTGGCATTAAATAGCTCTCGAAAATTGATATGCCATTAAACAAAGAAACCAATTAGACTCAAATTCTGGAGATTTGGGGTGTGCAATAACAGAAATAAAAGTTCTGTCATGAGAAAGGAAGGAAGACAAAACAAATATAGTAGAAAGGGGATAATATTTTATTACGGTTCGGTGCAAGAATATGTAGTTTGCTAAACATTATAGCTTAGCAGCCTTTGAAGAGTCACAAACAGTATATTAAATAATAAGTCATGTACTTATCTTTGAGTTTTCAAGGGTGAAATATATTTGTAGTGGGTTTGTTATTGGCTGTTTTTGACTTCTAGGAGTCGGCACTGTTTCTCATCTACTGCTGCTGCTGCTGGTTTTGTTCTGGTCACGTCCTACCCTGTCGGGTGCTTAAACTGCTCTCCTCGGCACGTCCTGCCTTGTCCGCGTGCTGAACTGTTCTGATGATTTCCAGGGTCTCCGCCCCCACCATCCTTCCGGTCCCGACTTCCGGCCCCGAATAAGGGGCAGATAACCCATATTTCTCAAAGTAGAACATGAATTTACCCAACTCCTCCGCACGAGCAGGTTGTGATATAAAGTCAATATTTTAGCGGAGTTTAACGGGCTTGAATTTACAGTTTTCCTTCTCTTCGATCGGTTACCATATCAAGGTTAAAGAGATTAGTCTACCTAACTCTTTCTGGGGGGACAATAGTTAGATGCTTGTCTTTCCCGAAGATACAAGCATTATGTGAAATTCAAACAGTCTTGTCCAGGATTTGATCTCGGAGCATCTTGTCTATTTCCTACTACGATAACCGTTACACACGAGTATATCTCAGTGTGGCATAGCCCTTCATCTCCATTACTCCTAGGCCCACTCTGACCCGGAGTGGTAGTGCTTGTTAGGGTTCCATCTATGTGTCAAATATATTTGTTTGAAAATGATTCGTATTAGATAGGAATACTTGATACCATATAGTTATTTACTAATCTTAACTTAAATGTGGCTCAAGGTCAGAAGCAAGGGGCGCCCAGTGAGAATAGAATTTGTTAACTATTACACCACGTGATATACCCCTTGATACCATATAACTGTAAATTATTTGTATCGAGATCAGTTACTTGAAGCTATATTTTTCTTTTTTTTTCTTTTTTTGCTGGGCGTGTCGTGCAACGGTTATCGTCATAGGAATTGGAATCAGCAATCCGAGTTCAAATCCTCGACGAGGCTGTTTGGATTCTACATAACCGTAATAATCTTGGGAAAGGTAAGAATCAGACCATTTTCTCCCTCCTCCCTTCAGCTATAGGTAAATCGTAGAGCAGAATGGTTTCTTTATCATTGGTTAGGCAACCAATCTAGAAGAATGAAAACTGAATTCAAAACGGCTTTAATATGCTTAAAAATAAATGACGAAGTTAGAGACTGGTTTAGCTGAGTCGATAGAACATCCGCCTAGGAATCACAAGGTTCCTGGTGCGATACCGGTACCCGCCCACTCAGCGCACGAAAAGCACAGATTGGGTGATCTGATCTGTGCAGTAAAGTCGGAAGACGACGGTAGGTGCGGGGTTCTACCTAAGCAAAAAACAATCTCCCTGGTCTAGCGTTACAACTTGGTTATAATACCAAAATGATCCCTCACTTTACATCCAGGTACAAAAATGGTTAAGAAATTACTTTGTGTCACATATTTCTCGTGGCAATGGGTTAAACACACATCTGGTGGCGAGACTCCAGTTCTGGATATCTGAGGAGTGCGCAATAACCCTTCATTTACTATGGGTAAATGTTATGGGTAGAGTGCATTCGTTAGTCTTGATGAGGCAACTGGTCTAGTTGCATGTAGTTATATAGTTTTAAGCATTCCTATCTAATGTTAATAATCTTTAAACAAACCTATTTGGTCGATAGATGAGACTTCGAATAAGTGCTACCACTCCCTGTCAAAATAGATATGGCAGTAGGTATTTACCGAAAACGTTCGCAACGAGTATGATTTTTACTATGAAAATGCATTGGACAATGACTTTTACAATGAAAACATTGGACAATGATTTTTACTATGAAAATGGATTTAACAATGATTGGAAAAGATTTATACTATAAAAATGCATTGAAGATGATTTTTACTATAAAAATGCATTGGACAATGATTTTTACTATGAAAATGGATTTAACAATGATTGGAACGGATTTATACTATAAAAATGCATTGGAGATGATTTTTACTATAAAAATGCATTGGAAATGATTTATACTATGAAAAGGCATTGGACAATGCTTGTGACTATAAAAATGCATTGGACAATGATTTTTACTATGAAAATGCATTGGACAATGATTTTTACTATAAAAATGCATTGGAAAGGATTTATACTATAAAATGCATTGGAAATGCCTTTTTTTTTACTATAAAAATACATTAAAAATGATTTTTACTTATTTATGTTGGAGCTCGCTATTCAGTTTTAATGGATCATATGATACTTGCTTGCTAACCATTACAAGACTATATGACGCCCCAAATGGACATAGCTGTAATGACAATGAGTAGGTATTCCCCAGCACTTCAGAATTGGAGCCTCACCACCGAATGCTTTTTAGGGTCATGCCCAGTATACCAATTTTTGATAAATAATTTGTAAGCAGTTAAATGGTTTCCAGTATTCCTAAGAATTATATAGTCACGCAGTTTGGAAAAGGCACTGCAATCCTTGAAAGAGCAAAAATGGTTAACAGGGAATGTTGAATAGTGAAAGAATATGTTAACGGTCTTGGCGAATAGTGCAATCGCTTTAAGTAACTAATTGTAATAATTTGTAAACGATTCTAGTTAACTACTCTTAATACAAATAATTTATAAGTATTTTAATGGTTTCAAGTATTCCTATCAAATGCTAATGATTTTAAACATACATATTTGACCCATAGATGGTACCCTTATTGGTACTCCCTTTCCTGGTCGGAATTGAGTTGGAGTAATGTCAACGTAGGGATAATGCACTAGGCAGTCTAGCGCGCCAAAACTGGAGTCTCACCATTGAATGCTGTTTAGTATCATATCCTGTATACCCCTTTTTGGTGAGATGGTCTTACTTTTCTTTAGGGGTGTAGTCACTGTATTTTCAGGCCTCGCTAATAGAGTGGTATCAATTAGGAATCATCAAAATGATTTATCACAGGCTGAGAAGAAATCTATTGCCACGCAGTATGGAAAGTACATTGCAGCCCTTGAAATAGCAAAATGGAAAACATGTCCTTCTGAATTGAGATCAAAAAGGGGTGCCTAAAGGTATATTCCTTTTAATCTCTCCCTGTAGCTGTAATCTTTGACCTTTTTTTATTAGTTTTGCTACACATCTTTGTGTGTCCTCCTATTTTAATATTACATTTACATTTCCATGTCTAGACACTGAATCCATGTGGTCAAGAAAGTATTTGAAAACTATTTCAATATATCATTTGATGTTCTTCTTCTTCTTGCTAGTGCTGCTGCTGCTTCTGCTGTTGCTGACACGTACTGAACTGCCTTTGATGAACTAGCTACATGATACACGGCTTTGGTTTCAAAGAAAGAGCATCATACTGGCGGATTAAGCATCAGAGGAATTATATTTTGGAACTGGAATTGTAGGAGATCAGTTGTATGGACTTTGGTGTCTACCAGACGAATTTTTGTTTGGTTTGGTTTGGTTTGGTTTATTTTACGGCATATCAACCTCAGTGGGTCATTTAATGCCGAAAAAGTTTTGAAATAAATTCATTCTTAATGGATAATCAAATTTTATTTATAAACTCATGTTTTTCTATTTAATCCATAGATGGGACCCTAACAGGTACTACCACTCCGGACCAGAGTGAACCAGGGAGCAATGGTGATAAAGGGGTGCTCCACATTCCCCAAACCTCCAAAACTGGAACCTCACCATCAAATAGAGTTTAACGTCATTCCCAGGACATGTAGACGCGCAGCCACCGCCTTCTAGCACCCATATGATAAAAGGGGCTGGAACTTGCCATAGGGTTTGGGAAATCATATAGGTGCTAGGGCTTGATGTGACCAGCCGATTGATGGAGGTGGGGCTACTCCGACCGCCCGTCTAGCCCAAGAAAGGGTCAAAGTAGTGTTTGTTGTCTTGAACTGCTCATCCACCTGGGTTCTATCCTTAAGCATAACGGGTCGCCACCCACGGCCAACAGGTAACCCCATTGGAGGGTTCTTAAACCTCTGTAGAGGTGCAGTCGGTACATTCTAACACCCCAACTGGCAGGGCGGCCAGACGAAGGTTATTTGCCTCACATCCCACTTATGAGGGCTTGACACAAAGACATTTTATGTGGGCCCACCCATAAACCAAAACTTATGGGTGATAGGTGGAAAAAATTGCGTTGATCCCGTCGGCATTACCCCACGAGGGGGTGCGCCTCAGGAGCTGCGCAATAAACCCAGCCCTGCCCCTTTAAATCAAGGGGGCAGGTATTTTCTGGGGGAAAGCCCCCTGGGATCGACGCTATTAATTCAACTTAACCCGCTCCAGTGGCCAAAGCACACTGGACCCCCAGCCGAGGGCGGGTGGCTAGACGAAGTAAAAAAAATCGCTTACTGATGGACAAATTTGGGGGGCTTGGTTTTAAACAAATATCTTACGAAGGAAAATTTATCTGCGTGCAAGATAAGAACCCTACGCAACTAGATGCACTTTAGTGTCACAGAGTTGTATAGTATCTTCTTCTGTGTCCAGCCGACGTTTCGCGCCGCCATCTTTGTCTTCTCGGCTAGTCGTTGTCTACTTTCGTCGTCCCACGTTGTCCCAAGTTCGTACTGTTGGGATAATGACAGATATTTTCCTTGTGCGACATATTTTTCTCATTTACGAATTTTTTTATACATCTTATCGATTGTACGCTAGTTGAGAACAAAAGAAATAAACTGGTTATTGTGGAGAAGATAAAGTTTCTAGCGATCAAACAACAGCCGAAAGAAATGGTGATACTGTTACGTTATGGGCTCTCATGTTGGAAGCGGGTGATGACGTGTTGATATAGAAATAATAGTTGTCTACTTATATCATCTTTTGTTCTATGTGGAACGGTTTGAATTTGGTTGCAGAGCTGATGTTGAATTGGCGGACAATTACTCGATGTTTGGAGTCTTTGGGGTGCTCGGAAACATCTTGCCTTGTGCCATTTATAGTATTTAGTAATAACACAAGGTCACTTCTTTTTCACATGGGATTTTTATTTTCCCGAAGCCAAAACTGCCTGGATCGAGAGCCACGTCTCGCTCAGTCAGCGCATCGTAATAAACTCACTTAACATTCTCTCCTTTCACTCTTCCTCTCTCCCAGTTTGCAACGTATCAGGTCTCGTCCAATAGAAAAATGCCATGTGGCGTTATGATGATTCATCCTTAAACTTTTCCATTCTAATCTAAATATAATTCTTATATTACCCCGAAAAAATGTTAAGTGCTAATTTCCACATCACTCTTACATTGCTGGCTCTCCGCCCTCTATTATGTTACAATAAAGTATCAACACAAGATGCGAATGTATAATTTCATTATATCTAAGAACAATGCCGAGGCACGCAATCTAACCATTGTCTCAAACTAACTCCACACTCTCACCTCTCACTCTTCCTCTCTCCCACTTCGTCACGTGACGTACTTTCGACCAATGTGAAAACACAAGTCGCGTTGTGCCGATTCATCCTTAAAATGTTTCCATTCTAATCTACACTTAATTCCCCCTAAAAACTTTTCCGTGCTAATTTACATGTCACTGTTACATTATTGGCTCTCCGCCCTCTGTTATGTTACAATAAAGT
>CM042147.1:69626640-69666640 GCA_023376005.1 Doryteuthis pealeii | reverse complement strand
CTAGCAGTCGGCAAAGCAGAGAGAGAGGGTGAGAGGGAGAAAGAGAGAGAGAGGGAAAGAGAGAGAGAGAGAGAGAGAGAGAGAGAGAGGGGGGGTATATATAGATACCATTTAGTAACAAGAAAAAAAGAAAGGAAAATGGACGACTATGGCTAACCGCTTATCACAAGATTGTCGTTCATGTTTGATGTCCGACCAACTGTTTTTTTTTCTTACTCAGAATTCGGTTTTTAGATATCCTAAATATTTTTTATTAACTAATAATTTTCCCTAATCAGCACGTTCCACTTCAGCGTAGACCCGAAAATATCAGCTGATTCCTTCATCAGCTGATTACTAAGGTGTAAACAACCATTTTATTTTCGGGTACTTGCATGACTTAGTAAACTCTATTTGTAAACAAAACGTTGCCACTCGGATTTTTTCATTTCAAAAATATTTTTTGCAGATTTTTCTTGTTTCAAATTTAAACTCCAAATTATAAATTACAAATTACTAAAATAATTAATTGATATCACTAATTATTTTACATGAATATTGGAGAGCATTCACAGAAGAGTGACAACACTAATAAAAAGAGTTTCATGAAAAGATTAGGGAAATTAGAATTGACTAACTTACTAGACAGAAGAATGGCAGTTGAACTAATAGAAAAAATCAAAATAATTAATGGAATTTCTAATTATAATAGACATTTTAAAATATTTTTCCTTGATCAGAAAAATTTCTGTCAAGGAAGATTTCAAAAACTAAGTCTATTTTCCAAACGGTTTTTTTGGCTAACAGAGTAATATATTTTTTAAGCATATTGTTCAATGAGACCAAAACATTAATGGAGCAAAAAAAAAATTAGATTAGATGATTTTGGAAATAATGGAAAGAAAAAGGATCTAATTGTGCATTTTAGTAAAGACAGATTTACAGAATTTGATCTGTATGTAGATTTGTATAGATATTGCATAAGGTTGATTTGAGAAGATAGTAAAAAAAAGGGAAGATGCCCAAGGAGACATAACCAATAAACAAAGCAAAGAATAAATTGCAGATATTTTCCCTTGTAGCTGGACTTCAATGGCAGACGGATATCAAGCTTGGCACAATTTTCAACACTGCAGAAAATCGAGGTTATTTGAACACATTATCTCAATCTCATCAAATTTTGCTGCCCAGGGCTGGGTTTTTTTAATCTCCTCTCACGCATAATTGGAGACATTCTCCAACTGTGCTAATATCCTGAAGTTATCTTGATATCACCTTTTGTACGATTCACCAAGACCGTCAACATATTTCTCCACTGTTCAACAAACCCTGTTAACTATTTTTGCTATTTCAAGGGTGTCGTGCCTTTTCCAAGTTGCGTGACTATATTATTCTTCTCAGCCTGTGATAAATCACTTTGAGGATTCTTAATTGATACCACTCTATTAGTGGGGCCTGAAAATACAGTGACTACATCCCCTAAAGAAAAGTAAGACCGTCTCACCAAAAAGGGGTATACAGGGTATGATACTAAAGAGTATTCAATGGTGAGGCTCCAGTTTTGGCGCTCTAGACAGCCTAGTGCATTATCCCTACGTTGACATTACTCCTAGCTCCATTCCGACCAGGAGTGGGAGTACTTGTGAAGGTCCCATCTATGGGTAAAATATGTATGTTTAAAATCATTAGCATTTGATAGGAATACTTGAAAACATTTGAATACGTATAAACTATTTGTATTAAGAATAGTTAACTAGAATCGTTTACAAATTATTACCATTAGTTACTTAAATCGATATAATTGTGTGCAAATCATTAGTATTTGATAGGAATACTTAAATCTTATTACTGGAATATTATCGAGATAGTTGCTTGAAACCATGTAATTGAGTATAAAATATTAGTATTAAGAATAATCACTTGACGCTTTGTTCATATTTGTTATCATTGGTTGCTTGAAATCATGTAATTATTAACCTGGAGGGGTAGTACTTGTTTGATTCTCATCTATACGTCACAAAGATATGTTCGAAAACTATTTGTATTGGTTAGAAATACTTGAAACCCAATAGTAAGTCGGCGAAGTGGCCTATTGTCGGCAATAGCCAGAGAGAAAAGGAGACTATCCCCTTTTTCACGAGCACTAGACCAGGTAGACTGTTATTGAGCCTGAGGTGGAGCGCCACACCTCATATCGGTTTGACACGGTCGGTAGAGCAGCCGCCTTGGAACCCACAAGGTCCCAGGTTCGATACCGACCCTCACCAACTCAACGCATGAATAACACACCTTGGATCTGTGAGATAAAATGAGGACCTTATGGTAGGTGTGGTACTCCACCTCAGACGCAAAAACAATTTCCCTGGTCTAGTGCTAGTATCCTACTGATACTGACAATACTTAATAAGAATTTACTGAAACCATAGAAATGTGGGCAAAAAGATAGTTATTATTAAACAGGAATATTTAAAATGGAATTTAAAATCATCTAATTGTGTGCAAATTATTTCTATTGAGATTAGATACTTGAAGCTATAATTGTTTTCAAATAATTACCCTCGTTGGTTACTGTTAATCCCAAAATGTAGGAAAATATCAAAATGATAATAAAAACAGTGAAATATGTTTAACAATAACAATATTTGTTTTATTTATTCTCACTGACAGGGAATACAGTCGGATGGTTTTTGATAACAGTTCAGCTGTGTGTGTGCCATGTGCGTGATCATCACATGGGCGCTGTGTGTATGATACGTGTGCTCACGTATCCGGCCGGTCCTTGGGTTATCATGTGTGTGTTCCCACATGTGCCGTCCTTTGTGTTATGTGTGTGTTCACCCATGGGACTAGTGGCCTTGTCTGTTGACTCTCTGTTGTTGAGTCCTTATTTAACACAGGGTAGAAAATGGTTCTACCCTAAAAGTGAATTAAACTAGCCCAACCGTTGTCACTAAGTCAGTCGTGCTGACGCACGTCTGTACTGTCCAAAACCCCAGTCCAAAGTAACATGGCGGAATTCCCATATCCGGGTTCCCGTCAGTCCCTTAATGATCAAAGGGGAGCAACTCTTTAGCAACTCGTTAGGTTACCTAACAGTTACTGAAATAGTTATTTCAAAATATAATTGCTTGGGAAGAACATGACTTACCATCAAATGATCCAGCCATAAAACCAGTCAACAAAATTCACAAAACCAATCACTCAAACTTAGCTACAGGGCGAGGATATCCGATCATCCCATTTTACGCTGTCGGTATATCACGCCTTTTATCAATATCTGATGTAATCACCCAAAACCCAAAAATATTGGATTTGCGATCTATAGTAAAATAGGTCTGTTGGAATATTTTTTAATATAGTTATTTACTAAGCGTAGCTTAGATGCAGCACAAGGCCAGAATTATGGCGCGCCCAGTGAGAATCGAACTCACAAACAATGGTTTGCAAATCTTGCTTGCTAACCATTACACCACATGAGGTGCCCCAATATTTTTTAATATAGTTATTTACTAAGCTGAGCTTAGATATGACACAAGGTCAGAAGTAAGGGGCACCCAGTGAGAATCGAACTCACTAACAATGGTCTGCTAATCTAGCTTGCTAACCATTACACCACATGAGGTGCCCCAATATTTTTTAATATAAGGTGTGCTCTAATTCCCCACCTGGGTTTATAGACTGGCCTAAGTCTCGTGGTGTATTCCTTAGCCAATCATGACCATACTGCGTGGCTGATACATTACTTAAGCGCTGATTCTTTCACAGTATACTGGCGACCATTGACGAAGGACCTAAGGACTCTTTACCAGAGGAACCAAAGGATCCATTATCGAAGGACTCTTTACCAGGAACTAAGGACTCTTTACCAGAGGAACCAAAGGATTCATTATCAAAGGACTCTTTACCAAGGATCCAATTCCACTGGACAAGCGCTCTTGCTTGAGGACTCTAGGATGGTTCAAAAGCTTCTAAAAAGGTCTCATCCCGAAACAATAGGCTTACAGTGCATAGTAAAATCGCACTCAGCCCCAAATATGGGTCATAGTGTATCGTTCAGCCTGAAATAAGATACATCATCATCATCATCATCATTATCATCAGGTCGTTTTGACAGTGCAGATACACATGACTCTTTCTTGGCAACCATCCTAATCGGCCATTTTCTGGTCTTCCGCACGGCACCCAGAATCCGCACAGATCTGATTGATATAAGTCTTTGTTTGTCGGCCTACAGTGGTATGTCCATTTGTAGTTGTCCACAGAAGAACGTCACTTCCGAATTCTTCCTTGTTTCTCCAGCAGTGCCCAGCATGATTTGTTTGTCTCAATTGGATAGTTTATGTGTTAGGAGGCAATTTGGCCGTACAGCTACGTTTTTTGAGCTGATGCTTCCAAGATTTATTCAAGACAGCCCACAGCATCCTTAAGTACTTCTCATCTAACTTTTTGTATGTTTGTGTGCGTGTAATGTAGTGGTTTTTCACGTTACTAATTCGGCGTGTGTAATGCGTGCATTTGCCACAGGATTAAAATAAATATGAACTTTATTTCCCGATATTATGGCCCCAGGATTACATAGATGCATGTATTTTCGACAGTGTATAGTCTCGACACTATAATGATGTATATCACAGGCTCGCACAAAACCGACTTATGTACCATACACCTGCATCCTCTTTCTTCTGAATTAAGGACTGCGTTCGTCGCGTTATCTTTTTTGCAGGCTCCTATGTCCGGAGGGGTTGCACAGATGCAGATACTCGCAAAGCTCATTTTACTCGGCTCTTAGTTTTCCTTTTCACGAAAAAATAAACCGACTTATTTCTGATAACGGAGTTGCAGTTTAGCACACAAATATTTAGCTAACGCAAACACCAAAAATGTTAATTCACCATTAGCTTTTTCTGTGTGAACTCGGAAGATGGGAGAGAGAGATAGACAGACAGACAGACAGACAGAGAGGTTGTCTTAATCTACCTGTCTGTCCTGACTCTTTGACAATCACAAGCTTTTCTGTCTTATCTCCTGACCCCCCACACCCCACCCTCTGATGGTCAAAACCTGTCTTTTTCCTAATAGAGAAGAGACTTAATTATCTAAACTAGCAAATATATGCACCCTCCGGGTGCAAGTATTAATGTCATAAAATGTTATATTAAATTAGAAAGTCTAAAGAAACTAAATAAGAATACAGATAAAATGATTTGAAACAGAGAGGGGTATAATGGAAAAATATAACAGCTGAAGCTTCCTCTTCCATCATCCCCGTCTTTCCTTGCTAATCTTTTCTAATTTAACTATTTAGTTAGATTAGGAAGTAAAGAATAAAATTACAGTTATTTCTTTTTGTTAATTGCTTTCTTTTAAGATTTATCTCCGAGATTTTTACTCATATTCATTAAGATAAAATCAAATAATTAGAAATCAACAATACCAAGCACATATTTATTAAAATCAAATTTTAAATATCAATATGCAAATTAGGCTTGCCGTTCACACAGTAAACCGCTATTTATTGTATATATAAATACAATTGCATGTTATTAGTTTGTTGAAATGACCAACAGTATTAATAATGATAAACGATTTTATTAATGATTGAGGCTTTAATAAAAATGATTCATGGAGAATGTAATGTATAATAACTAAATGGACAGTGATCTTGAGTAGTGATATAGTTTCGGTTACAGACAAACAATCACATAATCTCCATTATAATAAGATTTGTAAAACAAATGACTGTTATGTCCGTAAGGGGTTACACAGATGCAGATACTCGCAAAGCTCATTCGACTCAGCCCTTAGTTTTACTTTTCATGAAAAAACAAACCGACTTATTTCTGATGACGGAGACAAATGTATAGCTAACGTAAACACGAACAAATTTACTTCACTGTTAACTTTATTTTGTGTGCGGATTCGAAAGATGAGAGAGAGAGAGAGAGAGAGAGAGACAGACAGACAGAGAGACAGAGAGACAGAGAGAAATCGAGATAGTGATCGTCTGAAATGGCCCTTAATTAATTTATTCTTGCAATAGCAATTTTTATCTTCGCTAGCTGGGTTCACTAGTCCCCTGACTAACTTCTGATTTTCTTATCTCCTGGCTACAGCGTCAATACTTTCTGCTTCTCTGGTCTGAATGACCTGACGGCCAAAGCCTTCATTTTTTCTTCCTAAAAAGAAGGGTCCTTTTTATTTAACTTTGAAAAATAAATTTTAACCTAGAATCTCCTTGTGAGTGGTTTTATTTATTTATTGCCTATCTTTAATTCTACCCAGTAATTTAATAAGTGTATTTTAACACAACCATACTTGATAACTGTTTTCGACTCCTTTAGGTTGCTATTAACTAAATTATAAATTATCATCCCTGCTTAAAACTCTCCTAAGAAAAGTCTTCAAGAGGGAATTGAATAAAACTTATGGCACCATTGTGGCTGAGAATAGACCAATTCTGTAATATATATATATATATATATATATATATATATATACCAAGTCCTCCGCACGAGTAGGATGTGACACATGGTCAATTTCTTAAGTGGAGATTAACAGGTTTGAATTCAGAGTTTTCCTTCTCCTAGACCGGTTGCCTAACCAAGGTTAAGGAGCCCAGTCTGCCCTACTATTTACCCATAGCTGGAGGGAGAGTAGGATTCATACCTTTCCCAAGGGTATTAGCGCTAAGTGAAATGCAATTACCACGTCCAGGATTTGAACTTGGGGCGACGAGTCCATTTCCTATTACTTTAACCATTACACCACGCGCTTCCTATATATATATATACATTTTTATGTAATTTCCAAGGCACTTGAAGATAAGTGAAGTCTGGTGATAAGCTGCTAATGAGCTGCTTTAAAACCAGTGGTAACGAAAGCCTCTTAGTGTATAGCTTACCATAACAAATATATATATATATATATATATATATATATATATATATATATAATATATGTATAGGATGCGAATAGACAAACGTTCGTGTAAACAGAGAACGAGGAATGAATCAAAGATACGAGAAGACTTCTGTTCCTAAAAGAATAAGGAAGCTAGCCCACCCGTTGTGTCCGTTATCTATTTCTACCTACTTTATGTACCTCTTCCCATCTCAGAAACTGAAAAGAAACGAGTTCCTAAGATGAGTTTGGGTTTTTTACCACCCCCATACGAAGATTGGCAATTATCGATATAACAGTAATCGGTTACTACGCAACAAATCGCATTGACAAAAAAAAAATGCTCTATTCTTTCTGAAATCTGCTGAGGTTCCTATCAAGAAAAATAAAACTCATTTCAAATTTTAGATTAAAGATCCAATCCCGTGAGGTTAGCGGAACATTATAGGTTTCTTCTATTACGAACTCTTAGAAAAGGGATTTGCAATAAATTTTTTAAAAAAGTACGGCAAATAATACGACTTTTTTAAAGGGGAAGGAGGGGTCATTTTGGGGGGAGGGAAGGGGTTTCTTGCCAATATCGATTGAACTATATTGACCCTGAAGACGTTCGAAAACATTTAATTCATATTTGCCTTTCAAAATTGATTTCCATCTTAGTAAACCTGATTTTTTAAAAAGTGGACACTACGCCATCGTCTTTAGTAGACGGAAGGATGCCAACCAACAAAGGTTAGACAACAGTTTTGCAATATTTCGGTAGCGTGTCACTTCCTTTTTTCTGTTGTGGCTGATAGTACCGTGGTAGTTCGTGCGCTGACACATTGTGCATTGTTTTCATTCTGTGTGTGATTCGAAAACTGCACAGGTAAACGTGCAACTTAGTCTAATTCAGGAACTTATGCTCTACGAGTTCGAACTGGACCATAACGCCACCCCAAAAAATTGTTGTATGAAAAGTAAAGGCGCAGTTGATCACTGTTCACAATAAAAGGATTGTTTTCTGTCAATAAAAAATCGAATCTAATGACAAAATATTAAGTTGAATTAATTGTCAAATAGATTCGAAACGAAAACTGAACATGGATACCCGAGTCGTATCACAGGAGCACCCGGTTCCCTCACCCCGGCTCTCTCATCAGGCTTATACACGGTGCTGTCTCACAGTTTACAGGAAGGGAAAACTTACATGATCTGTTTTCCCTCTCTTTTAGACAGACAGACAGAGAAAAATAAACTGAGATAGATAGATAGATAGATAGATAAGATCAGACTTAGCATGATAGATAAATAGATAGTTAGATAGATAGATAGATCTGAAAAGACTGGGATAGATAGATAGATAGATAGATAGATAGATAGATAGATAGATCTGAAAAGTCTGAGATATATTGATAGACAGATAGATAGATAAGAACAGACAAAGATTGATTGATAGATAGATCTGAAAAGACTGAGATAGACAGATAGATAGATAGATAGATAGATAAGAACAGACAAAGATTGATTGATATATAGATAGATCTGAAAAGACTGAGATAGATAGATAGATAGATAGATAGATAGATAGATAGATAAGAAAAGACAAAGATTGATTGATAGATAGATAGATCTGAAAAGACTGAGATAGACAGATAGATAGATAGATAAGAACAGACAAAGATTGATTGATATATAGATAGATCTGAAAAGACTGAGATAGATAGATAGATAGATAGATAGATAGATAAGAACAGACAAAGATTGATTGATAGATAGATAGATCTGAAAAGACTGAGATAGATAGATTGATAAATAGATAGATAGACTTATTATTGTTCAAGAAGTTTTGCTTTGATTGCGAGGATGTTGACGATCAGGCAAGGTTAAGTAGACTTATAAGCATGTATTCTTATGGAAGCGCGTGGTGTAATGGTTAAAGTCATGGGAAATGGACTCGTCGCTCCGAGTTCAAATCCTGGATGTGGTAATTGCATTTCACTTAGCGCTTATACCCTTGGGAAAGGTATGAATCCTACTCTCCCTTCATCTATGGATAAATTATAGGACAGACTGGGCTCTTTAAACTTGGTTAGGCAACCAGTCTAGGAGAAGGAAAACTCTGAATTCAAACCTGTTGAACTCCGCTTAAGTAAATTGACCTGGCGTCACATCCTGCTCGTGCAGAAAACATATATATAAGCATGTATTCATCCAGCCAAATCCGGTGAGTAGCAGTCGGGGAGTATCAGGTGAGTTCAACATCTGACGCGCCAGTGCGTTTTCCTGACTTCGGTAAAAAAGCATCCGAAGTTGCCGAATTGATTGTGTCACGTAACAAAAATATTACAAAACTTCTTAATCTTAAAAGGATTGCCAAAATGGGACATACAATCTTTTCGACAAATTGGGTATACCTAGGTTATACTTTGGTCTCTGAAAAAGAGCACGACAGAAAAGAAAATGCGTTCTTTTATTTTCGCTTTCTAATAAAGACGGCCGTGACCTAAGTGTCGTCGAAACATACTTGCAAAGAAAGATGTTTCAAGTGACCTTTAACAAGTGAGATGGTGAGTTCTCAAACAGCAGCTGATTTTTACATCCCAATACGGATAATTGCCACTACGACTACTACTACTACACGTAAAGATTACTGATAGATATTTAAAAAGGATAAGACTACCAAAAAAAAGTACCTGAATGCATTTGTGTCTCAAAAGAATATTCCCACGGTATCTTAATTCATTTGATACTTATGTGTGATGGCTATCCTGAGCTGAATAAAGACGTCTGAAAAATATCCAAATCATTGTGTTCGTTACTAAGAACAACAAGCGACACAGTGATGAAAGGACCCCGGAAATCTCGAGAAAGCAGACAAAAACCTGTAAAGAACCAGCCCAGATACCAATATAGACGATAGAGGATCCGACCACCATAGAAGAGGCCTCATAGTATAAGTAGTATACATAATATAAAAGTCGAAGGAGACAGAATAAGTTTACAATATGATAAGAAAAAAGAAGAAAGGGGGCAACCAAATAGCCTCAGTTTTGTTTAGTTTCTTATCTTATGTTAGGGACTTTTTGTAGTTTTTGCCCCTTCCACTCCCACCCTATATCATTGGTTTTATTTTAATTTTTGTAAATATATATTATATTTTTGCTTGAAGGCAATTACAATGCATGTATCGTATAACATTCGATACTTTTTTTAATAGAAAATGAACTTGACAAGTGTAATCCCGGCAAAGGATCGCTCGGTGTGTAGAACATCGTACAGACTGTTTCGACTTTATTAAGTCTCATCAGCGATGTATACTAACGAGTTCCCTCCGACAGAAATCGAAATGCATTGTAATTGCCTTCAAGCAAAAATATAATATATACTTTATTCAACAATGCTTCTAAAAAACAAACATAAAAAAAATATTGTAAATATATTTTTACAGCCTTTTGCTTATTACCATCTGGGCTTAAGTAGGGCTTTATTCATAGAGTGCCAGTGAATTGTTTTGGTGAAAGCAGTAGTGGAAGGCGATGGATGACTGTATTTATTAGTGTGGATCGGTCGACGAATGAGACTAGCTAAGATAGAAATACGAGTTTAACTGCATGGCCAGGTTTGTACCCGGTTCTCACCAAAAAATAAAACTTCGGGCCTTGTGCCCAGATGTGTGTTCGGCTGTATCCTTGTACCGACTTCATGTGAATAAATGAGCTGTATTTGTTTCGTGGAGTCGGATACAGGGATGCAGCCGTCACACATCAAATACATCCTAATTCCTTTGATTTGAGTTCTGATTAGTTCAGCTTCCCAAAAAATAAAAAATCAACTTTTTTGGAAAGTTTTGAGAACATCACGAGGCGCTCGTACCATAATGGTTATCGTCATAGAAAATTGGGACCATATGACCTGTAGGCACCCCTTTTTGATCTCGATTAAGAAAGGATATGTTTTTCATTTACACTGTCAATATCCGGTTGTTTTAACAGACGATTTTTAGATTATTTTTTAAATTATAAAACTAACCCATAACCCTAACCCTAACCCTAACTCTAACCCCTAACAAACAACCGGATATTGACGGTGTAAATGAAAAACATGTCCTTTCTTAATCGAGATCAAAAAGGGGTGCTAAAAGGTAATATGGTCCGATACAGAACAGAGCTAATGGTTTCCACTAAAACCGACACTTAAATCTCAAATTGTGTGGAACCAGATATATTATAAATCTTTGAAATAAATTAATTTGGTGAGCTGAGTTCAAATCCTGTACGAAGATGTTTGCATTTCACTTAGTACTAATTCCCTTGGGAAAGATACGAATCCAACTATTCTCCCTCCAGCTACGGGTAAATATCAGTACAGACTGGTCTCTTTAACTTCGGTATGGCAACCGGTCTAGGAGAAGGAAAATTCTGAATTCAAACCAGTTGTACGGAGCGGTTGGGTAAATACATAGATTTTATAACGAACCAACTGAGAGCCAAGTCCTTGTCTGTTTTTTTTGTGGGGTGGGGGTTGTCTCCCTGCTGGTCAGTGAGTATATCCGGTCGAATCGTTAATGGGAGATAACTCTCCCTAACAATAACGAACCAACTGAAGGCAGTTAAAGACTTCCAACAGTTTCCAAGTGCGACAACAACGCCTTCGTTCTCAAGGGAACTATTCTAAAGATAAAATTGATTTTTAATGTAACGTTGCGGGCGTCTGGAAGAAAGTTGGCAGAGATGAAGAGACGTTGATATTAATTCTCTGTTAGTAAATTCTATTATCTTTAATTGCATCAATTAAGATATCAAGTCATAGAAATTTCATATCTCTATGTTTGGTTTTTAAGTATAGTAAGATTATATGTAATTCTGACCAACATTCTTCTCCGGAATAAGTCTTGATTACATGTCTCGCAAATGAGAGAAATTGAACTAACTGCGCTATGATATGCCCTGCTTGGAGGTGCGTTGTCTAATGGTTAGAGTAGTAGGAAATGGACTCGTTGACCCGAGTTCAATTCCTGGACGAAGCTGTTTGTATTTCACATGGCGCTAATACCCTTGGGAAAGGTATGAATCCAATTCTCCCTCCAGCTATGGGTAAATATCAGGGCAGACTGGGCTCTTAATCATGGCTAGGAAACCAGTCTAGGAGAAGGAAAACTCTTAATTCAAACCTGTTAAACTCCGCTTAAGAAATTGATCTTGTGTCACATCCTGCCCTTTAGGCACCTCTTTTTGATCTCGATTAAGAAAGGACATATTTTTCAATATCCGGTTGTTTTAACGGACGATTTTTAGATTTGTTTAAATTATAAAACTGAGCCCTAACCCAAATCAATAACCCTAACCCCTAACCCGTAACAAACAACCGGATATTGACGGTGTAAATGAAAAACATATCCTTTCTTAATCGAGATCAAAAAGGGGTGCCTAAAGATGATATGGTCCGACAATTCTAAAAATATATGCATGTATGAATGCATGTAAGGAGTATAAACCCAATTTTTGCATTTTTAGTCATTCTATAAAATGGATATTGTAATCCTTCAGCATTAGTTTTGCTATGAATGGAGATATTTCAAAAAAAAAAAAAACGGGCTTTGCTTGATAGTGTTACGATTTGAGATGACACCGGATTCAATAATTTTGTGTTGATTCTTATTATGAATAAAAATTAACATGATACTGTTCTTGAATGACCTCCTTGCATTATTGGAACAAGACAGCAAGACAGCAAGGGAGAAGAGATGCCATGACACATTGCTAGATTTATAATATATCTGGTTCCATACAGTTTGAGGTTTAAGTGTCTGTTTTAGTAGAAACCATTAGCTCTGTTCTGTATCAAAGAAAATCATCGTTTGTTCTACTTACGAGTTCGTCTTTAAATCATTATTTGGACCATATGACCTTTAGGCACCCCTCGGATGCAGGGATGCAGCCGTCACACATCAAATACATCCTAATTCCTTTGATTTCAGTTTAGCTTCCTAAAAAATCAAACCTGGGCTTTTTTGGAAAATTTTGAGAACATCACGAGGCACTCGTTTCATAACGGTTATCGTCATAGAAAATTGGGACCATATGACCTCTAGGCACCCCTTTTTGATCTCGATTAAGAAAGGACATTTTTTTCATATACACCGTCAATATCCGGTTGTTTTAACAGACGATTTTTGATTTTTTTTAAATTATAAAACTAACCCCTAACCCTAACCCTTAACTCTAACTCCTAACAAACAACCTGATATTGACGGTGTAAATAAAAAACATGTCCTTTCTTAATCGAGATCAAAAAGGGTTGCCTAAAGGTAATATGGTCCGTTTGTTCTACTTACGAGTTCGTCTTTAATTCATTATTTATATTTTATGTACATTAAAAACGTAACAGAAGTCTTATAACTTCAACCTTTATCTAAAAATCTTGGCAATTTTAAAAGCAATAGCTGTTGTTTAACAGCGCTTAACTCAAGCAAGAACTGGTTGACTTACTTTCAAGTAATAATTAAATCTTATATTCAAATAATTTCTTTGGTTTCGTGTTGAAGTTAATGCTTGACAATACCCTCACAGATAACTCCAGCAAAAAAAAAAAAAAAAATTATGAAAAATGAATTGCTAATCATAATATTATCAGCCAGATATTTGTCAGTTTCAACATGTTCTTTTTTTTTTTAAATCCTAAACACGCATTCATGTGTTGATTTGACATGACATCTTTTACAGATTTCTTTCACGCAACGTGACTCCAACAGAAAACTGAAGAAAGATGTTATTTCTTTTTCTTCTTCAGAAAAAAAAACAAAAAACAGCGTGTCGTTTTTTGTGACAGCCAAAACGAAATGAAATGAAATATTTGGGCGAAGATCGCTTTTTTTATATACATATTCATGGTTTTAGGAAACTCATTTCTTTTCTATGATACTGCTAATTCTTTTTTTTTTCGGCGGGGGGGTATTGTTGTTTTTCTACTTCCAGCGAGTTTCAAGCGCTATCACCTATTTCAAATGTGCCAAAAGCACCTTCCAGTCTGTCTTTCATAGAGGGTCTCTCCATTTACAGCGCTTCAAGCTATTACTGGTGAATTCATTAGAAGGCGCACTTAACCTAAAGGTCATTGTCGTAGGTCAAAGTTCAAAGAACCCACTTTCGTAGCAAGAGAATTTTTAATGGGTGGAGTTGTTAGTTCTTCGGATTTGCAATTCAACATTTTCTTCCCTGAAACCGGTCGCCTTTCCAAGTCTAAAGAGCTCAATCTGTACCACTATTGACGCATACCTGGTGTTAGGAAAGAGATGGGTTCGTGCATTTCCTGAGCTCTTTTTATGTCCAAGGTTAATAGATATTTTATCCTGTTTTAGTTTTGGTTTCTGGGTTTTATTATGGGTGGGGTTTGTGTGTGTGTGTTTTTTGTTTTTTTTTTTTTGGACCATATGACCTTTAGGCACCCTTTTTTGATCTCGATTAAGAAAGGACATGTTTTTTCATTTACACTATCAATATCCGGTTGTTTTAACAGACGATTTTTAGATTTTTTTTTAATTATAAAACAAACCCCTAACCCAAACCCCTAACCCTAACCCCTAACCCAAACCCCTAACCCTAACCCCTAACCTCTAACCTCTAACAAACAACCGGATATTGGCGGTGTAAATGAAAAACATATCCTTTCTTAATCGAGATCAAAAAGGGGTGCCTAAAGATGATATGGTCCGACAATTCTAAAAATATATGCATGTATGAATGCATGTAAGGAGTATAAACCCTATTTTTGCATTGTTAGTCATTCTACAAAATGGATATTGTAATCCTTCAGCCTTAACAAACAACCGGATATTGACAAACAACAAACAACCGGATATTGACGGTGTAAATGAAAAACATGTCCTTTCTTAATCGAGATCAAAAAGGGGTGCCTAAAGGTAATGTGGCCCTTTTTTTGTTTCTTGTTTGTTTTTGTTGTTTTTTGTTTTTGTTGTTTTTTGTTTTTGTCATATACTTTAGTTACTTCATTACCCGAGGGAGTCCATGAGGCTTAGAGGTTAACATGCTGGACGGTGACATTGTAGTCGCGCCATTATGTTTACCTTACGTTTACTTTCGTACAAATACTCTTTGGAAAGGTATGAACCTCCTCATACCCCAGCTATGGTTTTAAATAGTGCCACGACAATTCTTCTAGAAAGGTAGCTTTGGTATTAGATGACCCACGAAAGTTGATATGCCATGAAACACAGAAACCAAACTAAACTCATCACCCGTTATTTCTCATTTTATAACCCTTTTCTTATTGCTGATTCGGTTGTTTGGTTGTTTTTTACGGCATGTCAACCCTTCTTGGGTTATTTTATGAAGAAGACGCCATGTTTCACTAATTCTTGTTAGATATTCAATTCTCTCTTCAAACAAATTTTTATTAATTCATTTTTTATTCTATTTAAGCCATAGATGGGGACCTAACAGGTACTACCATTCCAGGTCAGAGTGGACCTGGGAGTAATGCTGATAAAGGGGTACTCCACACTCGCCAGAGCTTCAGAATTGGAACTTTACCATTAGATGCAGTTCAACATTATACCCATGACACCGAACTGATCTGGATTACGCTGATCTAAAGTGTGAACAAAAAGTAATATAAAAGTGTATATAATATATATATATATATATATATATATATATATATATATATTCAACCAAACCTCCACCGCAGGTAGTCGCCCTGTCGGTTGGGGCGTTAGAATGCACCGACTGTACCTCTGCAGAAGGGGTAAGACTCCCCCAATGGGGACACCTGTTGGTCCTGGGTGGTGACCCGTGATGCTCAAGGATAGAACCCAGGTGGATGAGCAGTTCATGACTTGCAATACTCCACTTGGGCCCTATCTTGGGCTAGACGGGCGGTCGGAGAGGCCCCCTCCGATCAATCGACTGGTCACGTCAAGCCCTAGCACCTATATGATTTTTCGAACCCTGTTGCCCTTATGGCAAGCCCCGACCCCTTTTTATCATATGGGTGCTAGAAGGCGGTGACTGAGGGTTTACATGTCCTGGGAATGACGTTAAAATCTATCTGATGGTGAGGTTCCAGTTTTGGAGGTTTGGAGAATGTTGTGCACCCCTTCATCACCATTCCTCTGGTCTACTCTGACCCGGTGTGGTAGTACCTGTTAGGGTCCCATCTATGGGTTAAATAGAAAAACATGAGTTGATAAACAAAATGTGTTATCCATTAAGAATGAATTTATTTCAGAACTTTGTCGGCATTAAATAACCCACTGAGGTTGATATGCCGTAAAACAAAACAAACCAAACCAAACCGCAGGTAGTGTAACGTTGTCGGTCTCACTCTCTTTCTCGTCGTAGTATTTCTTGTTCTGTAGTATCCATGGGTACAAATGGATGGGGAAACAAGCAAGTCATAGCTCGATCCTTAAACCCAGGATCCCCAGTTGATTTCTTTCTTCCCCTGAAGGGCAAACAGGTTACCGCTCTTTTCTGGATAAAAGAGATTTGGCTTATCACATTAATATTCAACCGATACAAACGCGAAAGGAATTACAACTTCACTGCTATATTTATTTCGTTCACGGAGCTTGGAACAGGAGAGCAAACAAGAGATTATCAAATTGGCCCTGAGAATTTTCTGTGCAACATTAAACTTTACTCCCTGCTCACGAAATTCTCTTCTCCCCTACGGCATGTCTGACAAATGTAACTCCTTGACGGTCAAAAACTCCCTATGTCCCTCTGACTACTTGACGGTCGATCTCTATCTATCTATCTTATCCTTAGACTTGATTTAACCCGACCGTTTTAACTTCAAAGGGCACTCGATTACGAATGGCCTCCACTCTGTCTGGAATTTTGATAATTCATTCTATCTGTGCGTGAGATTTATTTATTTGTTGATCCGCGCTTAAGATTTTTGGTTGATCAGATTATTCCTTTTGTTTTTGTTTTATTTATTTATTTATAATACATTAAAATTTGAAGGCAATACAATGCGTATAAAAAATAAAAACAAAAAGATGTTGTTTTTTAGACAAAAAAACATCTTTTTGTTTTTATTTTTAATACGCATTGTATTGCCTTCAAATTTTAATATATTATAACATACTTAACAATGCTTCAAGCAAATTACCAATTATTTATTTATTTATTTATTTATTCCTTTATCATCTTCTTGCGATAATGTAACAGCAAGATGTGACACAACATCATTTTAAGCGGTATAATACTGGTTTGAATACAAAGTTTTCTTCCCACTGGGCTGGTTGCCTAACCAAGTCGAGATAACACACTCTGTCCTACTATTTACCCATAAGTGGAGGGAGGTAAAAGATTCCTGCCTTTCGCGAAGACATCAATGTAAACAGCCTCGCCCAGGATTTTATCGAGTCATGAAAATACCTAATCTCAGAAGTCAAAATAATTCAAAGTCAAACACTATGATGTAAAAAACAAATAAAGTATAGAAGTGACTATATAACTGCAAATGGAGGAACGTGGTCTAATGGTTAGAGTCGTAGGAAATGGACTCGTCAACGCGAGTTCAATTCCTGGACCAAGCTGTTGGCATTTCACATAGCGCTAATACCCTTGGGAAAGGTATGAATCCAATTCTCCCTCCAGCTATGGGCAAATAGTAGGACAGACTGGAGTCTTTAACCATGGCTAGGTAACCAGTTTAGGAGAAGGAAAACTCTGAATTTAAACCTGTTGAACATCGCTTAAGAAATTGACTTTGTGTCGCATCCTGCTCGTGCGGAGGGATATATATATATATATATATATATATATATATATATATATATATATATATATATATATATATATATATAACTGCAAATGTATACCCTTCAATGACCGAATTTATTAAAACTGCCCATGCGAAATAATAACACGGGTTGTGAGTTCACGTCTTGTCATAAGCTAGATCTTTTCCAGCATTACGTACGTAAGGTGCGGGGGCGATATTCAACCCTATGAATTGTGATAAAAAAGCAACGAAGCCAAAATCTAATCTACAAATTGAATTAATCTAAAATTATTTTTAGATAGCAGAAAGAAAGATATGACTGGAGAGGAGGAGCAGATGGATTCATACCTTTGCCAACGGTATTAGTGAAATGCAAATAATCTTATCCGGGATTTGAACTCGGGTTGCCAATTTGATTTCGTATGACAACCGCTACGCCACGAGTGCCTTTGGAGATAAACTAAGATATCTAAACGGAGTAGATTATATACGCAACCCGTTCGCCACAGGTAGGATGTGGCGCAAGGTCGCAAGTATGGAGCATACAGTAAGGAACTAACTAGCTATTTAGTAGTAATGATCTACAAGACTAGCTTTCTAAGCATCAGGATACGTCCTATTTCTAATCGGGGTACAGCTGGTTTTAATTCAGAGTTTTCTTTTTCCTATACCAGTTTCCTTATCAAGGATGAATAAACCAGTCTGGTTTACTATGTATCCATAGCCGGAGGGAGAATTGATGGATTTCTACTTTTCCCAAGTGTATTAGCGCGAAGGGAAATGCGAACAGCCTCACACAGGACTTGGACTCTGGTGACCAACTCATTTTCCTACAACGCTAAGCGTTACGTTTGTAATAGATTGGTTTGGTTTGGTTTGTTTTACGGCATATCAACCTCAGTGGGTCATTTAATGCCGATAAAGTTTTGAAATAAATCAATTCTTAATGGATAATACAATTTATTTATAAATACATTTTTCTATTTAACCCATAGATGGGACCCTAACAGGTACTACCACTCTGGGTCAGAGTGGACCAGGGAGCAATGGTGATGAAGGGGTGCTCCACATTCCCCAAACCTCCAGAACTGGAACCTCACCATCAGATATAGATTAACGTCATTCCCAGGACATGTAGACCCGCAACCACCGCCTTCTAGCACCCATATGATAAAAAAGGGGTTGGGGCTTGCCATAAGGGCAATAGGGTTCGGAAAATTATATAGGTGCTAGGGCTTGACGTGACCAGCTGATTGATCGGAGGGGGCTTCTCCGACCGCCCGTCTAGCCCAAGATAGGGCCAAAGTGGAGTATTGCATGTCATGAACTGCTCATTCACCTGGGCTCTATCCTTAAGCATCACGGGTGTTACCCACGGCCAACAGGTGGCCCCATTGGGGGAGTTTTACCCCTCTGCAGAGGTGCAGTCGATGCATTCTAACGCCCCAGACGACAGGGCGGGTTTGTAATAGAATCTTCTGTCCTAAAATGTAGAAGCCTCCGTTGTGTAATGGTTATTGTCGTAGGAAATAGACAAGGCAACCGGAGAAGGAAAACTCTGAAGTCAAACTTGTTAAACTCCGTTGAAAAATTGACCTTGTGTCGCATCCAGTTTTTATGGAGGGATTGGATACATACAAAATTTGTTTTATTATTATTTTATAAATTATAAGAGTTATACTTTAATTTGAGCTAAGATACGATAAAAATTCACTTATGATATTCAATAAACAAATCCAACCTTTTATCGTAAAAAGATTAAATGATAATTAATACAAACTGTTTATTACAATGTTTGATTATTTTGTAGATCAAATTGTTTTCTTGACCAGATGAAAACATAAAAATTCACATTGGAAGCGTTGATTACTGGAGTTAATTTGAAATTGACAATATATTTATTTTGATAAATTGTGTCAACATAATTACATTGAAATAGATATTGTCCATACTCTAAATATTGTCCTAACTCCGCTTAAAATTGCCCTTGTGTTACTTCTGCTCGAGTGACGGTGTCGGTAAATACGTATAAAATATGAGAAAAAAAGGAGTAAAAAAGGAATAGAGAAAAGCTAGCACGAACATAATGTAATCTTATCGTAAATTTGATTTTAAGAGTCTTCTGAAATATAGATTAAATCTTCATAATTATCATGACGAAAAGGAAGATCTGGTGACAGTGAATGTGTATATATATTTACTTTGTCGTTAATTGTTTTATTTTGAAGTTTCCCCCGGACATACATACACACAACTGTCCTTTATATATGTATACATATGTGTTAGAAGGCGGTAGCTGATGGTCTTTTTGTCCTTCATATGACATTAAACTATCTGAAGTTCCAATTCTGTAGCTTTGTAGAATGTGGAGTACCCATTCATCACCATTACTCCCAGGCCCACTCAGACCCGGAGTGGTAGTACCTGTTAGCGTCCCATCTAAAGGTTAAATTGGAAAATAAGTTTTAAAAATGTGTACAAAAAATGGACTTAAAAAGGCGTCTTTGGCATAAAATAACCCAATGGGTTGACATGCCGTAAAATCCAACCAACCAACGGACGTTTGAAATATTTTGGCGATAATTGTATCGATGTGGTGAACGTCTGTCAAATAGTGCGAAATGAGAAAAGCTTCAGTTGAATGTGAGTGTTTGATGAGCAGAGACAGGGACGGTCGATTGCAGCGATGCAAAAGGAGAATCAAAGAATATTGGAAGCCATGATTCAAGAAAATCGGCAAATTACGCAAAGAGACGTTACTCTGAAGCGAGACACAAGTCAAGACACAGCACTGAGGATCATTTTTCATCTGAGACGAATGTTAAAGTCGCTGTGTGCAATTAGATCAAACGTCAACCAGAAACTTTCTTTATCGATGTGATGCAAAATTTGATCGGACATGTTGAATAAATAGCCAACACTGAAGTGTGACTCCGTTGAAAATTAAAGTTTTTAATTTTGCAATGAAATAAATTTACTTTATTTGGATACTAGTTTCACATATATAAGTCACAAAAATGGAGTATAACTGAGTTCAAATCAAACGAAAAATCTGGGAAAAACCAGCAAGTGTTATGGTTAGAATCCCCGCCTGTCAGCCTGGCAGTTAGGGTTCGAATCACACACAGAGCAGTTTCCTGTCTATAACTCTGCTGATGCGGCATAATATGCCGAAATGTACATACAGAGATTGACTTTTCTCGATTTGTTTCGCCTTACATTTGATCAGATAGGCCCACCTAATTCATTAATTCTCAACTAATCAATTTTCAAAATTAGGTATGACTTCAATTAAGCACATATTCTCCCAAAAATATATAAGTAAGTAAAGTCGTCGGAGTGGCCTAAAGTCAGTATCAGCCAGACAACGAGGGAGTCTATCCACTTTTCACTAGCGCTAGACCAAGGAGATTTTTTGGGCGTCTGAGACGGAGCGCCACTCCTAGCATCAGCTCCTCACTTTACTGCACATATCCATATGCTACTCATACGCTGAGTTGGCAAGGGCCAGAATCGAACCAGGAACCAGTCGGACACTCTACCGACTGAGCTAAGTCGGCCCTATCTATTCTAAAACTTGCTTTATGGGTTCGGAGATTTAATATATTAATTAGGTAATTACGTAATTTTGAAAAAAAATACATTTACTTATTTTGTCAATATTTTCAGTAAAACTTGAATCGGCGACCTAATTTTTTCTTGGATTTTACAGCATGTCAAACCTTGTGATATTTTATGTCAGAGACGTTTTGTTTTATTAATTCTTGTTTAGTATATTGGACCATATTACCTTTAGGCACCCCTTTTTGATCTCGATTAAGAAAGGACATGTTTTTCATTTACACCGTCAATATCTGGTTGTTTGTTAGTGGTTAGGATTAGGGTTAGGAGTTAGGGTTAGTTTTATAATTTTTTTAAAATCTAAAAATCGTCTGTTAAAACAACCGGATACTGACGGTGTAAATGAAAAACATGTCCTTTCTTAATCGAGATGAAAAATGGGTGCCTAAAGATCATATGGTTCAGTATATTTTTCTTAAAAGTCAATTCTTTTAGAACATTTTTAAAACTCATTGTTTAATCTATTTAATCCATAGATAGGATTCTAACAGGTACTACCATTCCGGGTCATGGTGGACCTGGGAGTCATGGCAATAAAAGGGTATTCCACATTCCACAGAGCTCCAGAATTGGAACTATACCACTAGATGTAGTTTAACATCATACCCAGGACACTAAGACCCTCATCCACCGCCTTCTAGCACATATATTATAAAAGGATTGGTGATTTTCATTAAGGAAAATAGGGTTTGGGAAATCATTTAGGTGCTGGACCTTGACGTGACCGATTAAACAGGGGTGGAACTCTCCGACCGCCTGTCTAGCCTAAGTAAATGCCAAAGTAGAGTGTTGCATATCATAGACTGCTCAGCCACCAGGATTCTCTCCTTAAGCATCACGGGTTGCGAACCACGCCCAACGGGGGAATTTTACCCTCTGCAGAGGTACAGTCGGTGTATTCTACAGCCCTATCTGACAGGGATGTCCAGTTTATAAGTCAACCCTTGTAATTTTGAAGAAAAAACACATTTACTTTATTTGGATACTAGTTTCCCTAACCTATCTACGCTAAAACTTTTTTGGTGGTTCAATCCTCGCCGGATGCCCCATACTTGCAACCTTGTGCCACAACCTATTAGTGGTAAACAGGTTAGGTAAATTTAGCAGGCAAATTTCGCAGATCCGTTACTACTGAATGGCAAGTTTGATCCTCACTGTATACCCCATAATTGCAAACTTGTGTCACATCCTACCCGTGGCGAACGGGTTGGGTGAATATCTACCTTCTCTAAAACTTGATTTACGTTACAACTGATTAAAAAAAAAACAAATTTAAAAAATACTGAAAAATACAAACACTACCAACCCTTTCGTATGTAAATATAGACGTAAGGATGAGTAACAGTAAATGTCGTTGACCACGTGACCGTAAAAAATGATAATGATTTATATAGGAACCAAAGCAGGGCTATAGAAATGCAGGAAGCCCGTAGTGTAATGGTTAAAGTCATGGGACTCGTCACCCCGAGTTCAATTACTGGATGTGGAAATTGCATTTCAAATAGTGCTGATACCCTTGGGAAAGGTATGACTCATGCTCTCCCTCCAGCTATGGGTAAATAGTAGGGCGGACTGGGCTCTTTAGCCTTGGTTAGGCCACCGGTCTAGGAGAAGGAAAACTCTGAAGAAATATATATAGAAATGCATATTTTATAATCACAAAATACCTTTTTTTTAATTAAAAAAAATAATACAACTGATTTGAAACCTAAAATTAATAGATTCCTTTATACAAAATGGCAACAACACTGGAATAACAACATCCACAATAAACTCTTCCTAATCAAACCCACTTTGGGAGGCTGGAAACCAATTTTAAGGAAGTCTAAAAAGGAACAAGTCATTGTGTCCCGATTACGCATTATCATACAAGACTAACACACTCCTATATACTCAAACAAGAACAACATACACAATGTGGAACATGTCAAACACCATTGACAGTTAAACACTTATTCATGGAATGCAAGTTTTTTGCTCACATCAGAAACCGTTATTTTAAAGCAAACAATATGAAAGATCTGTTTGAAAATGTCAACATGGAGGATATTCTCTCTTTTTTAGGGAAATAAAATTATACCATAGAATATAGACATGAAACAAATCAATACCATACAACATAATCCCCAAATAATGCTAACACATTGTTAAAACCAAT
This sequence comes from Doryteuthis pealeii, assembly GCA_023376005.1. Taxonomy (NCBI): domain Eukaryota; kingdom Metazoa; phylum Mollusca; class Cephalopoda; order Myopsida; family Loliginidae; genus Doryteuthis; species Doryteuthis pealeii. Next base: position 69,643,245 of record CM042147.1, on the reverse strand, counting down.
AACTAAAAAGTATAAAAAATAAATGCACAATATGTATAACTTCCTAACCGTTAGGTATGACATAACCCCAGACGGGTTGATAAGCCGTTAAAATCAATAAACAAACAAACAACTTTTTTATTTATTGTTGGTAGTCATTTACGTAGATTCTATTGTTCTTGTTATGAATAATAATTTTATGAGATGTCTTGCTTTAAAGTTTGATTAAAAACCGCAATTATTTCTGCACGAACCTAACATTAAATCCAAGCCACTTCAATCGCCATTTTTTTTCTTTTTTTTTTTTTTTTTTTGGCGGTAAGACATCGGTCACAGTTCGCAGGAGCTGTGTCTCCTCGTTGAACGCTTTTCTTTCTATTTGTCTCCAGAAGATTCGGTAAGCAGCTCTTCATAATGGTTGTTTTATTCTATTCTTTGCGTGACTATGCCATTTACAATATTAATTCAAACGAGTTTTGTTGGGTGTTTTTTTGCTTTTGTTTTCTTTTGTTGGGGGTGGGGTGAGCCTAATGTCATGCTTTTGGTTTTGAAGAGAAGAATCATTTCGTCTGTTCTATTTAACAGTCTGCGACAGAATCTGAAATCAAAAGAACAAAAAGAAAAGAGGAAAAAAAAAAGAAAAAGAAAACTGGCGCAAAATTTTAGTGAATACTCACAACAAAAGGCCATTTGAAGCGTTTGTTGAAATAAATTGGGTCATTTGTTAAGTTAAAAAGCAAGACACAATATGAAGGTTGTATTGAATTATTTTGTTGAATATTATCTATACATATACAGTGGAGGTGCTTGGTGTAATGGTTACGGTCTTAGGAAATAGACATAGGGAGACGTTTAAATCCTGGACACGGCTGTTTGCATTTCATATCGCGCTAATACGAATCCAACTATTCTCTCCTCGTCAGCTATTGATAAATATTAGCATACACTGGGCACTTTAACCTTGGTATGGCTACCAGTCTAGGAGAAGAAATACCATTCTCGTTATCTAAAACTACTTTGAGGGCTCCTCTTCCCCTCCTCCTAAGTAGAAAAAATAGAAACTTTGGACCATATGACGTTTAGGCACCCCTTTTTGATCTTGATTAAGAGAGGACATGTTTTTCATTTACACCGTCAATATCCGGTTGTTTTAACAGACGATTTTTAGATTTCTTTTTAGATTATAAAACTAACCCCTAACCCTAACTCCTAACAAACAACTGGATATTGACGGTGTAAATGAAAAACATATCCTTTCTTAATTGAGATCAAAAAGGGATGCCGAAAGGTAATATGGTCCGAAACTTTTACTTACGAGTTTAATTTCTTCCGCTCTTAACTAAATTTCCTCGAATATCAAATCAATTTTCCCCATTGAAATAAACTGAAATGTCAGTAATACATTCTAGCAAAATATTTTTAAAAAAGAAAAAAATACGTGTATTAATGAAATGAAATTAAAGTATCAAAAAAATATATTCTAAGGAGAGGGGGTAAAATATTTACATTTACTTGCTGATTTAAAAAAAAACCTTGTTGGAAGCTTACTTTTAACGCCTTCAAGCCACTAAAAAAAGTAATTTGTCGATAAAAACACCTTCAAACCGCTAAACGGAGCGGAAGGTTAGAATATTTACATTTACTTGTCGGGAAAAGACTTGGAGGGGGGGGTATCGCTTTCATATCGCATCAACTTTTCGGGAAAAATGCCTTCAAATAGCTAGGGAGTTAAATAGTAGCGCGGGTTGGTTTATCAACTGGCACCGCTTCAGCTTGCGACTTCAATTGTAGCGCGGGTTGTTTTTCAGCAAACAACGGTTAGCGTTTTTTAGGCCAGGACGTATTTATGCGATATGCACCGAAAAAACACCCGAACCCTTTCCGTTACGTTTTGTTTCTTTAAATACAATGGCACTGTATTGTATAAAAACAATAAAATAACATGTAATAAATTGTGCTGTAAGTAAAATCAATGGAGTGGCCTATTGTCGGTATCAGTCGAACAGTGAGGGAGTTTATCCTCTTTTCACTAGCGCTAAATCAGGGAGATTGTTTCTTTGCGTCTGAGATGGAGCGCCAATCTTACCATCTGCTCTCCACTTTACTGCACAGACCCGAGTTGTGATACTCATGTGCTGGGTTTTTCTTAGGGGTAATAAATTTTTAAACTTAAATGTTTTTAGTGAACTTATTAACATAACCATATCTGAAGCTTGACACTACCTCAGATTTTAGCTCTCAACACAAAGCAAAAAATCGAGTGAGTGACAGCTCGTAGCTTAGAAATCGCGTAAGCAATGATATTCATAAGTCAAAGTACCACTATATATATATATATATATATATATATATATATATATATATGAAATAAAAGGAACTTAATCCGACAGTGTGAATTTGATATATTGAAAAAACAAATGATGTTTACAAATGCATGGGATCATCAGGAGAGAATGTGCAACCGTTTCGGGGCCTTCCTCTCAACGGTTTTAAAAAAGCACATCGGTACCCCCCCCCCTCACTGATGTGAGGTCCCTCGGAATATCTGTATCGACCGTATACACACAAGTTGTGTCATAAAGTATCGAGATTTTTTGTACTTTTTGACACACCATGTATTCTGAAAAACAAAATAACGTCCCATTCATTCCTCATTTCTATCTTGCTAAATACAGCTTTAAACTTGGTATTTTTTTACACACCTTGTATTCTGAAAAAAATTATGAATGGAACGTTATTTTTTTTTTTCAGAATAGAGGGTGTGTAAAAAAAAAAAGGTGATAAGAAATTTTTAAAAAGCTTTTTTATCTAGGTCTTTTGTTAGTCTAAGTGGTATACCCATATAATAAACACTGACACGACTACAGCTTAGAAGAATGCTTGATTTATCTTATCAGACTCTCACATGATCGATTATCTGTCTATATCAGTTCAGGTCTTTTCTATGCGTAAATTGACATCGTTTAGGCAGTAATATCTCATCCACAGAAAGCGATGTTAATACATGAATAGGAAAGTCACGGTTGGACACAAACAAATTATCAGTCATTGAAATCCGATCTCACTCTCAAGCTAAAGGGACAATTATTTGTCCGGTGGTCTAATTTTATTAAATCGATTATGTCTTCGCTATAATGATACAATAAAAATCTATATGATTGAAAAGTGGTATTTCGTACCAAATTGCAGCTTTCTGTGTATAGGGTACCCTTAGGCTTCAGACAGACAGACATCATCAAGCTTATTAAGTAAACAATATTGCCCATAAATGCTAGACTCCTAACATTTTAAAAGTTAATTTTCTTCAAAATGTAATGTTGTAAGCAAATGCCAACGTTATTTATTTACCCAAACCTACCGCCACGAGCAGGATGTGACACAAGCTCAATTTAGTACAGCTGGTTCTAAATTCAGAGCCTTCCTTCTCTTAGACCGGCTGCAACATCAAGGCTAAATAGCCCAGTCTACCCTAATAATCACCCATATCTGAGGAGAGAAGAGATGGATCCATACCTTTCCTAATGGTATAAGCGTAAAGTTAAACACAAACAACTTCAAGTATTTGAACTTAGATCGTCGTGTCCGTTTTGGAGATAACCGTTACGCAACGCACCTGCTAAATTGAATTATTCACCGGGTGTGAATAGATGATTTTTTTTTTTTAAAAAGAAAGTCAGAGAGATGAGTTGATAAATTTCAAACTGTCTTGGCCGGTATGCTAAATGCAATAAAAAAATAATCATAATAATTTGCTTGCACAGTTATAATGATTCAAACATTCCTATCCAATATTATCAATTTTCAAACAAATTGATTTGATCTGTAGATGGGACCCTATCAGGTACTACCACTCCGGCCATAATAAACTTAGGAATTATGGCAAAGAAAGGTTATTCCATACTCCACTGAGCTCCAGTTTAGAGCTATACCCCAAACACCTCTTTTTGGTAAAGATGGGGGTTCCTAACACCTATAACTTATAGTTGGTTACTTATAACTTATAGACTTGGTTACTTCTTTAGGGAACTAGATCACATTCATAGTTTGACTCTGGCTATGTCATATCTGACTTCCCCTGATGAATAATCAAACTAAGCTCCAATTACCGTCGAATTGGTAAGACACGGCAACAAGCGATTGTAACTTAATACAAACCCGTCTTGTTGCAATTCTACTGCAGAATGACAGGGTATTTATAAAACTCTATCATACAAACCAAGCAGACAATCAGAACTCAAGGAATGGAATCACCCAAATGCATGAATGGATAATTCTTGATTTCTATAAATACCAACTGTCTTGGACACTGCTTCAGTTGTGCTTAGCTAGTTGCTGTTATTCAAACCAACAGTAGACTAACTGACTTCAATACCCTTCATGAACAGATATAAATGACATATTAAAATCACTATTTGCAATTTATGATCCCCCAGTATCAAATAACATAAAAAGCTGGACATAATTGAATAATTTTCACTTAGAATACCTAATAAAAATAAATAGTTGGTTAAATCACTAAAATGAATATATTTTCAATTCTGTGACCCAGAAAACATATAATTAGACATATTACACCACTGTAACTCCTAAAATTGTTAATTTTCTTAGAAAAAATAGTGGTTTCCAATCGCCATTTTGAAAATCGTCACGGAACCAACCTAAAAGACGTCACATCATCGGATTCGTAATCAGCAGCAAAATGGCCATAGAAAACACTCGTCCTAAAAATTCGACTTCTATTTGCCCACCCCTACTATAAGGAGAATACAGTCTGTGTATTCTGAGTCCCGCCGACATAGCATCTTTCAATAGTAGGTATTTACCCAACCCATTCGTCTGGGTAGCATAGAACACAAGGTCACAAGTATGGGGCATTCAGTGAGGGTCGAACTCTCTATTCATTAAAAATGAATCTGCGAGTCTAGCTTGTAACCATTACGCCACGGAGAGACGCCTTAAATTAGCTGGAGTAGATATCTATCCAACCCGTTAACCACGGGTAGCATCTGACATAAGGTATGTGCCACCCGTTCCAATCGTAATGGATCTGCGTGACTAGACTACTAACCATTACATCAGAATGGGAAGCCATCAACATCTTTCAATAGTAACCTCAACTATCAATTGTCAGTATTACTTTTCATTTCAGGTTTCTGTTCCATTTCTCATGAATTTCTCTACATGTTTTGACATTTTTACTTTAATATTTTTATCTTTAATATCGAAAGTAGCGGGTCATATCGAAGACCCTTTTTAAGCTATCAAGGCTAGATACTTCTTTCTTTTATCTTTTCAATAGATTTTTTTTTCTGTTCCCCTGGAAGACAGCCATGTCTTTATAGCGAGTAGTGTATTGATATACATCGTTGTGGCATTATAACGTAGTTTTTTTTTTCTTTTGTCTTTTTTTTTTAATTTTTCTTCTTTTTTTCTTTCTTTTTTTTTTTCTATTTTGTAATCGATCCATACGATGGCAAAATTGTATTTCCCCGTTTGAAATGCTTTCAGGATTTTTTTTCTGTTCCCTAGAAGACATCCACGTCTTTATAGCAAGTAGTGTATTAATATACACGGCTGTGGCATTATAGCGTAGGATTGTGGGTTTGTTTCTTTTTTTGTTTTGTTGGGGTTTTTTGTTTTTTTAGGGGGGCACTTTATTCTTCATTTTTTCTTGGGGGGGGGGTCGGTTAATCAATCCAAAACATGACTAAGATGTATTTTCCCTATTTAAAATACCTTCAAGATTTAAGTTTCCAAGAAGACGCCCACAGCTTTCTAGCAAGTAGTGTATTAATAATCCTATCTCAAGCATTGGCGTCTTATCGTGGTGTAATGATTTGCAAGTTAGTCTCGCACATCCACTACTACTAAATAGTCAGTTTGAACCTCACTGGAAGCCGTATACTTGACTTTTTATCACATCATATCTTGGCAAAGTGGCTGTAGCATAATAATGTAGGTTTTCTTGGAGGTCTTATGTTTTTGTAATCGGCCTATACCATGGCTAAGTCATATAGACGTCTAATCGTGGTGTAATAGTTACAAAGCTAGTATTCAAATCCATTACTACTTGATAGCGAGTTTAATCCTCACTGGATGCTCCAAACTTGCAATAGCACTAATTCACTTAGGAAAGACATCCAACTATTCACCCTCGAGCTAGGGGTAAATAGTAGGGCAGACTGTAACCTTGTTAGGCAACTAGTGTTACGTACTGACGTTTTCACAGTACCAAATCTATATAACGTTGTATACCTTTTTCTTACTTCTTACTTCTAGTCGTATTTTCTTCTGGTCGGCTTTGGTTCTATCTTCTAACATCTTGCGTCTGGTCTCTTCTAAAGTCTGGTCTAGTCTTCTATGGGATTTCGGGTCTGGTTTCTGTTAGGGATTTCTCCTTAACAGAAGTCCTGTGTCATTGTTAGTTTTTAGGTAATAAACACAAGACTTCGATTTACGTTGATGTTACTTTATTTCCAATTCCCCAACCCAGACATTCTGCGCAGTGAGACTTATATGTTACTAGCTCGGTTTCTAACTTCTAACTGACTGAGTTACTTAGTATCCTTAAACCGGAACAGGGTCTTCTATGCCTTCAGGTTCTCACGATCTATCCCCGGAAAGCAAGGTGAGAGTGAGGTCAAGCATTGTCACTCATCTCTCAAGGCTGTGGGCTGCACTAATAGCCATTATGTTTTCTACACTATTGCCATAATCATTAGGTATCTAATAATTATGGAACACTAGTCTAGGAGAAGGAAAACTTTGAATTCAAACATGCTAAATTCCGATAAGAAATGGACCATCCTACTCATGGTAATATACTTGCAGCTTTGTGTCAGATGCTTTCCTTAGCAAATGGTTAGGGTAAATGTTCACGAATCAGGGTGTCCCATCGCAGAGCAATGGTTAGCAAACTAGTCTTGCAGATACATTACTACTGAGTAGCGAGTTGGAAACGCGCCGGAAGCCCCATACTTGCAGCCTTGTGTCACATCCTTCCTGTGACGAATGGATTGACTAAATACTTACCATGGCTCAGTTGTATTTCCTTGTTTGAAAATCTTTCAGGATATTTTTTTAAATCTCTAGATATTAACTCATTCGACATTCTTTGTACTCTTCGAGTAGGAGTACTAATGTTTTGTTTTTTTTTTTTTTGTCGAGGAGTATTTTTCTGCAAGTGTTCCCACGATGATTTTTTACTTAGTCAGCAAGGACGTTATAGGTGTTTAATCACTGGAAATTATTACTTTTAGGGTTTTTCTTTTTTTTAAATATTAACTCATTCGACATTCTTTGTACTCTTTGAGTAGGAGTACTCATTTTTTTGTCTAAGAGTGTTCATATGAAGATTTTTCACATCGTCAGCAAGGACGCAATAGGTGTTTAATCACTTGAAATTATTACTGTTAGGGTTTCTCTTTTTTTCAAAATATCAACTCATTCGACATTCTTTGTACTCTTTGAGTAGGAGTACTCATTTTTTTGTCGAGGAGTATTTTTTTCTACAAGTGTTCCCATGATGATTTTTCCCATCGTCAGCAAGGACCTTATAGGTGTTTAATCACTTGAAATTGTTACTTTTAGGGTTTCTCTTTTTCTTTTTCTTTTTCACTCTTTTTTCCCCTTCTCTTTTTCATTATCCACACTGGGATATTGGCTTCCGTCACGCATTTGTACAATCATTTTACTTGTCTTCCACACATTGCTATAAAGACTTCTTAGCAGAACCCAAAGATTCCATTTTGGTCTGGCAACTTCAATTTAAATTTTCCTTTTCTTATAGCTTTACTTGACATCTCTCCTGGTTATTTCAATATCCTGGAAGTATTGATCAATATCTTCATCATGTGTTATTCGGACTATTGTCCTCATCTTAATTGTTATCTGTACAACGTTTCGGCCGATATGCCCTCCGGCCTTCTTCAGGCTCCCGAGTCTGACAAAGAAATACCTGAAGAAGGCCGGAGAGCATATCGGCCGAAACGTTGTACAGATAACAATGAAGATGAGGACAATAGTCCGAATAATACAGATTATACTAATCATCAAGCCTCAAACATTCAGAGAAATAATATCTTCATCATCTACCATGTTGTGCCCACTTCTGGAGAAAAGATTTTCCTGTGACCCCTTCGATGGTGTCTCTGATACTTACAACGTGCAAAGTTTGCATTCACATGCCTCCATCTTCTGTCAAGTCACTTTCTATTACACATGTTATTTCTTGGGCACGATTCTACTCAGATTTTGGCTCTATCTGTCACTCGCTCTTTTGCTGCTTATTCCTTTTATTCTGTTTTGATTATATTTTACATACAAAAAAAAAACCCATCAAGAATGAATAAAACAAAACGTCTTCGACATATTTTTTCACCCGGTTCAAGGAGGACTGTTATTTCGTGACTTGCCTGTTTACTGGCCACTGCTTTTCTGAGGTTTCTCTTCTACGAGAATCTTCATTTCCCCACCTCCCAATGTTCGTTAGTTGGCGGGAGTTTTGAACTTTTGGCGAGATTATTATATACTGAAGTGATGATCAATCGTCTTTGGCCCTTTTATATTCTGATTGATGGAGTACTGCTAAGTAAGTAAAGTTGTCGGGGTGGCCTAAAGTCGGTATCAGCCAATCAGCGAGGAGTAAATCCCCTTTTCACTAGCGCTAGACCGGGGAGATTGTTTTTGAATCTGAGGTGGAGTGCCACACCAATATCAGCTCCTTACTTTACCGCACAGATCCCCATGCTACTCATACGCTGAGTTGGCGAGGGCCGGTATCGAACTAGGAACCTTGTGGTTTCGAGCCGAACGCTCTATCGACTGAGCTAACGCTACTGCTAGTTATCATTAAATCCGCCCTTTCGGTTGGGGATTTAAAATACATGGACCGTACGTCTGTAGGCATCGCTGGAAGACCCATATTCACAACCTTGTGTCACATCCTTCCTGTGGCAAATGGTTGACTAAAACCTACCATGGCTCAGTTGTATTTCCTTGTTTGATATTCATTCAGTTTTTTTTTTAAATCTCATTATATTAAGAAACTCATTCGACATTATTTATACAAAACGTCACCATGGGAACACTTGCGAAAAAATACTCCTCGGCTAAAACATTGGTACTCCTACTCGAAGAGTACAAAGAATGACGAATAAATTACTTAATATATAGAGATTTAAAAAAAAAGAATTTCAAACAAGGAAATACAAATAAGCCATTGTAGGTATTTAGTCATCTCATTTGCCACAGTAAGGATGTGACACAAGGTTGTACATTATTTATGTTTTAGATTCCCACTCCAATGAGATACATGTTGGTCGTGTGTGGTCAAAGAGGCTTGATCCGATCAATCAGGTGGTCATATCAAGCCCTATCATCTATATGATTGTCTCGACTGTATTCTTCAAATTGATCTTATAGCAAACACAGCTTGTACAGGGTGAACCAGAAAAAACAGAACCCAAATTATTTATTTATTTTCCCATTAAACTAACCCTAAACCCTAAACCTGAACCCTAACCCTAACCCTAAACTCTAATTTATTTGTTTAATCGGGAAAATTAACAGTTTTATTACAAAATCTGTGGGTTCTGTTTTTTCTGGGACACCCTAATTTACTAAACAGAAGTTTATAATTACCTTCCTTAGTATTGTAAGTTCCTCGTCAATGGTTGCAAATGAACAATGAAAGTACCAGTGTTTAAGTAGTCAATCTGATCAGGTTTATAGCTGTTGATTGGCGAAGGAATAGACAACGTGACCTCGCCCAGTCTATAAATATATGTGGGGAATTTTAGCACATCTTATATACTCAAATAATCCAACAGATAGAAAGATGGATAGATAGATATTATGTCTCTTTTATCCTTGCATATGGAATGCACATAGGTCATTGAGAGCAATGTGCATGTCAAGTTTGGTGCATTGGTTTATATTTCCTACTGTTAAGCTTTCCCACGTTTCCTTCGTAACTATTTTATCATCATTAATTCTAAATCGAAGACGATCGTTTTGGTTACGACTTAATCGATTTAAAGATGAAATTGTCGAAAAGAGAAAATACATGTGCAATTATGAATGAAGGGATATCAATTTTTATCCTCCATTTTCACTGGATTCAAGTTAATCGATTGCAAGATAATTTTTTTCTTTTTCTTTTCTTTTTTTTTCTAAATCGGAAATATTCATAAAATACCGAATGAAGGAATCTGTCGTATTGGAACTTTGAATCGGCTGTCAGTTCGTACTTTTTCAGGATGGTATATTCAAGATGGCCGCCAGGAGCCATATTGGATTTTGATATGAAAGGGTAAAAAAAAAAATTGTTAAAATCTCGGCAAGCTAGATTTACGAGAAATCAATATATTACATAAAATTCCATAACAAATGATTTCTAAGTTATAATGCATACATTTACCCAACTTTCTATCATGAACAGGGTCTGGCACAAGGTCAGTTTTAAACGGAGTTAGGCTGGTTTGAATTATAACGTTTCCTTCTTTTATACTGGTGTCCTATATTTTTCAAAGTAAATATAAAATATTCTACACTATAAAGCAATCTCTTGCAAAATAAAAATCAAAAATTTAAAAAAAAAACCTAATCCGGTTGAACACTGTAGAGGAGACGTTAATTGAACTTTCACCGATTAGGATAAGGCATTTACCCGTCAGTTTGCAGACTTGAGTTCTCTGGTGATTGTAAAAACATACATCAACGTAAGTATGTATCAACTAATTGTTCGCCTCTTACTTACAGTTGCCGATGGTAGAGAGGGTAAGGAGCTTGACAGACGAAAATTTTGTTGGGTTTCGCTACTGGCTAGAAGTAGCTGTTAAAGTTGAGCTTCACCGATGAGATGTAAACGTCGAAACACTGTATCTGTGGATGGCTATTATATATCTTATTATTATGGAGATTGTGTGTTTGTCTGTCTGTAACCAGAACTATATCACTACTCAATTCACAATTCAAAATTCAATTTATTTTCGTCACACTTCACATAATTTTATTATTCAAAACTCAATTATTAATAAAATTGTTTTACATAATAAATACTGTTGGTATTATCTACATACTAATAACATGCAATTGTATTCATACATAAAACCGCCCTGTCGGCTGGGGCGTTAGAATACACCGACTGCACCTCTGCAGAGGGGTAAGACTCCCCCAATGGGGCCACCTGTTGGCCGTGGGTGGCGACCCGTGATGCTTAAGGATAGAGCCCAGGTGGATGAGCAGTTCATGACATGCAATACTCCACTTTGGCCCTATCTTGGGCTAGATGGGCGGGCGGGGAGGCCCCCATCCGATCAATCGGCTGGTCACGTCAAGCCCTAGCACCTATACGATTTTCCCAACCCTATTCCCCTTATGGTAAGCCCCAACCCCTTTTTATCATATGGGTGCTAGAAGGTGGTGGCTGCGGGTCTACATGTCCTGGGAATGACATCTGATGGTGAGGTTCCAGTTTTGGAGGTTTGGGGAATGTGGAGCACCCCTTCATCACCATTGCTCCCTGGTCCACTCTGACCCGGAGTGGTAGTACCGGTTAGGGTCCCATCTATGGTTTAAATAGAAAAATGTATTCATAAAAAAATTGTATTATCCATTAAGAATTGATTTATTTCAAAACTTTATCGGCATTAAATAACCCACTGAGGTTGATATGCCGTAAAACAAACCGAAACAAACAAATCATACATAAAAGAAAATAGCGGTTTACAGTGTAAACGTGAAGGCTAATTTGCATATTGATATTAGAAATTTGATTTTAATAAATATGCCCTTAGTATTATTGATTTCCAATTGTTTGGTTTAATGAATATGAGCAAAAAATATCGCGGATAAATCTTAAAAGTAATCCATTAACAAGAAATAATTATAATTTTATACTTCACTTCCTAATTTAACTAAATAGGTAAATTAGGAAAATTTAGCAATGAAAGATGGAAGTAATGGAAGAGTAAGTTTTAGTTATTCTATTTTTTTTATTATACGACCTCTGTTTCAATACTTTTTATCTGCATTCTTATTTAGTTTCATTAGCCTTTCTAATTAGATATATTTTATTACCTTAAAACTTAAATACGCGCACTCCGCGGGTGCATATATTTACTAGTATATATATATATATATATATATATATATATGTGTGTGTGTGTGTGTGTGTGTGTGTGTGTGTGTGTGTGTGTGTTCTTTGTACCCAGGTATAATAAATAAATACTAAGCGTTAACCTATCAATTTGTTCGGTTTCACGAGTTAAAATTCCACCTTGGATTTCATGTTTTCACTTAGTTTAAAATTACATCAAAAACATAATACGACCTGGTAATAGGGTATACCATGATATGGTAAACTTTTACAGGGTTAAGTGCAAAGGAAACAATTATCACGGGTAAATTTTAGCGCCGACTGCATTTCTGCTCAATAACCATGACTTTTATAACCACTATCCATTGGCTTTACCGCTGTTCCATATTTTTCCTGGTAAGCTTTAATCATTTTTTGCACTAATAATGCTAATTTCAGGGTCATACAGAAAAATACATGATTAAAAGTAGAATGCTTTAATCTCTGAGCGCTTTTGTGTGTTCTTCATTAAAAGGAAGAAAAAAGGATTGGTTGGTTGGTTTGCTGCTTGAATTTTACGGCATGTCAACCATTGTTAGGTTATTTTATGCCGAAGTAATGGTTTTATTCATTCATGATGGTTACTGAATTTTTTTAAACTCATTTTTAAACACGTTTTTTTTTAAATATTTTCTTCTAGTTAACCTATAGCTGCAACTCTAATAGGTACTACCACTCCGGGTCAGGGTGTATCTGGGGGTAATGGTGATGAAGGGTTATCCAACACTCCCTACAACACTGGAACTTCACCACTAGATGGAGTTTAACGTCATAAGTAAGTAAAGTCATTGGGGCGGCCTAAAGTCGGTATCAGCCAATCAGCGAGGGAGTCTATCCCCTTTTCAATAGTGCTAGACCAAGGAGATTGTTTTGACGTCTGAGGTGGAGCGCCACACCTACCATCAGCTCCTTACTTTACCACACAGATCCCTGTGCTACTCATACGCTGAGTTGGCGAGGACCGGTATCGAACTAGGAACCTTGTGGTTTCTGGCCGAAGACACTAAAACCCTCGACTACCACCTTCTAGCACATATATGATAAAAAGGGTTGGGGGGTTGTCATAATGACGATAGAGTCAGGACAATTATATAAGTGCTAGGGCTTGGCGTGACCAAATGGTTACGCGGAGGGGGACTCTCCGACCGCCCGTAGAGCCTGATTAAGGGCCAAAGTGGAGTGGTAAATGTATGGGGAATAAGTCTTACGGCATTAAATGAAGAGAGATAAAAAAAACACAACTGGTTAGAAGTATAGATAGAGACTTTATTCACCAACCGTTACTAAGGACGCCAGAGTTCAGACGCCAAGAACTTTTTATTTATTTATTCTATTTTATTAATCCCCACACATTTCATGGACTGCTCAGCCACCAGGATTCAATCCTTAGGTATCACGGGTCTCGCCCCACGACCAACAGGTGGTCCCATTTGGACAGGGGCGATTTTACCTGTAAAGTTTTTAAATGCCATCCTTGGCCAGTTGGAAAGGGCTTAAAGAAATTCCTATGTTATGGAATCCTTTGGTAAGCGTATAATTCCTATCCTACGTATTGGTAAAGGTCCAGTGATTTAATCCTTGTCCGTCGTCCATGAATGTCACAGTAATTATGACCAGTAGGGTCGGTTTAAGTATTGTGTCAACCTCAGAGTACTGCCAGTAATTGGCCAAGAGTTAGATCACATAATTCTGGCCTAGTCTATAAGTAAGAGCGGGCATTTAGCACACAAAAAACTCAACATTACCCCTTTACAGGGGCATAGTCGGTGTATTCTTCTGCCTCAGACGACAGGGCGAAAGAAAAAAAAAGGGATGGTCAGCAGTCAGAAATTTACACAAATATTCATGAGACACGATCGTGAAAAATTTATGCATAATTTTCTGGTAATATTTGTACTATAAGTTATTGTATGTATTACCTTCTCCTATACTAGTTGCCACAAGATGATTAAAGACACCGGTCTGCTCTACTAGTTATCCATAACTGAATAGGCCACAGTCCCAAAGCGATTTTCGTTCAGTTCTTTCGGATATAAAAGATGGCTCAATAATTCTTCCGTAATGATAAAGATAAAATCACAAAATGAGCATAGTTTCTTTTCGCACATAGGTTTCTTGGTTTCATCATTAATTAATTAAGTTTTAAATGATGAATGAATTACGTATAAAAATTACTTAGCTCCGAAATAAAAATTAGCCAATGAGATTACTGATTTTATCTGCCATGTTATAATCAGCCAGTCAGCACTTGTTGTCACATGTATGCGAAATACTATTATTTCTATTTTTTTCTGAATTTGGTTTAACTTTTCTTTTTTTTAGCTTTTCGACATATTCTAAAATCCGAGTTCATGTTTTGATTGAAAATTATGATATTTTGAATTTTTTTTTCCGAAGAAAAACACTTTTTTTTTTGGTTTCGTAAAAGGAATTTTTTGTTTTTACGTCTGCACTGCATTAATCTATTTATTTCGTAAACATGGTTCTGATTGGTTGATTATAAAATGGCAGATAAAATCACTAATCTCATTGACTAATTTTAATTTCGGGGCTAAGTAGTTTTTATACGTATTTTACTCATTTAAAACTTTAATTAATTAATTATGAAACCAAGAAACCGATATGCGAAAAGTAACTATACTCTTTTTGTAATTTTATCTTAATCATTATGCAAAAATTATTGAGCCATTTTTTACATCCGACGGATTTTAAAAAGTAAAGCATTTTTCGCGTCTGGGACTGTAGCCTAGAAGGGAAAATAGTTGGATGCATACCTTTATCAAGGGTATTAGCACCTCGTGAAATGCAACCAGCTTCGTCCTGGATTTGAACTCGTGTCACCGTGTCTATTTTTGACGGTAACCACTAAGCCACGAGTGCCTCCGCAATCAGTCTTTGTTGTAGTCGCAACAGGAGCCGTGAAATAGCTGCAATAACAAGAATAAAGTTTTCTCATGTGTTTTTTTTTTTTAGAAGAACACTTATAATGATCTGACGTCAGAAACTGATAACTTCCGGGTGTTAAGAAGTTCCGGCTAAACCGGGACGTCGCCTTTGAAGAGACAAGACTACGAGTAAAAAGAATCGTGTAAACATGTTTACTTCACAGTAAATAAGTAAGTCAGTCTTTGTCCTGAGCTGCCTCTTCATTATTCTATAGTTATAAACTAGCAAGAATGCTTATTATCGTCTTCCTCCCCTTCTACTCCTCCTACTTCTCCACCACCTCCTCCCAATATGCTTTCCAAGTTAAAAGAAATATGCGCATGCGTACTTGATTAAAACTTTTATCAACGTTAGTGTCTGCTCTTTCTTTTGCGGGTTAACCGTATGTACCCGCACGCAATATAAACAAATGAACGTTCCTATGTACACCAATGAATATTGTTGTAGATATGAATGTTCTTATACGTTTATAACTGCACGATAAATATGGCAAGTTCTATAATGAAGAAAAGTGATAAAAAGTCCATGTAAGTATACATGGAGTAACTGAGGAAGATGTACGAAAGGAGATAATAACATGCGAATATAGACAGATACTTAGACATTTGGATATAAATAAGGACAAAGAGAAACATGCAACATTAGATAGATAGATAGATAGATAGATAGATATGAACAATCTGAGATATATAAATATGAATAGAATTAGATAGATAAATAGATCAGAAAATGGTCAGTTCAAAACGTTTAAATACCATGAGATTGATATGTAAATAGGAAAAGAATAAGGCATATATATATATATATATATATATATATATATATATATATATATATATATATATATATATATATATATATGATTGATAGATAGATATATACATAGATGTGAATAAACTGGATAGATAGATGCGAATAGACAGAGATAGAGAGATAGATGTGAATAGACTGATAAATAGATAGATAGATGGAGAGATAGATAGATAGATAGATAGATAGATGTGAATAGACTGATAAATAGATAGATAGATAGATAGATAGATAGATAGATGTGAATAGACTGAGATAGATAGATAGATCGAGATAGATAGATAGATGTGAATAGACCGAGATAGATAGATAGATAGATCGATAGATAGATAGATGTGAATAGACCGAGATAGATAGATAGATAGATAGATAGATGTGTATATATTGAGATATATAGATAGATGTGAATAGACTGAGATGGATAGATAGATAGATGTGAATAGACTGAGATAGATAGATAGATATATAGATGTGAATAGACTGATATTGATAGATAGATAGATGTGAATAGACTGAGATGGATTGATTGATAGATAGATAGATGTAAATAGACTGAGATAGATAGATAGATAGACAGATACATGTGAATAGACTGAGATGGATTGATTGATTGATTGATTGATAGATAGATAGATAGATAGATGTGAATAGAGGGAGATGAATTTATTGATAGATAGATAGATGTGAATAGACTAAGATAGATAGATAGATAGATAGATGTGAATAGAATA
>CM042147.1:69609140-69621640 GCA_023376005.1 Doryteuthis pealeii | reverse complement strand
GAACTTGAGTGGTAATATGTCCGGATCCTATTAACGGATCAAAAAGATCTGTTTGAAAATTGAAGTTTATTTCATAGTTCGACTGTAAGTAAAAAAATAAACACAGGAGGCCCATAGTGTAATGGTTAGAGTCATAGAAAATGGACGCGTCGACCCTAGTTCAAATCCTCGACGAAGCTACAGTTCACATAGCGCCAATATTCTTGGGAAAGGTATGGATCCAACTAGTCTCCCTCCAGCTATGGGTAAATAGTAGGGCAGACTGGGCTCTTTAACCTTGGTTAGAACAACTTCATCTATATATTGGTTCTTAAACCATCATATTTCAACTAAGTATTAAGGGCCGGATTAGCTCATTCGGTTGAGCATCCACCTAGGAAACACAAGGTTCCGGGTTCGATACAGGCCTTCGTCAATTCAGTGAAATTAGTAGCACAGCTTGGACTGTGCAGCTAACTGGGAGCTGATGGTAGGCGTGATGCTCCGCCTCAGACGCAAAACAAGCTCATAGAATGGTTATAGAACTACTATTGTTCGTCTACACGAATAGCTTTGACATTAAATAACCCACGATTAAAAAAAAAACAGACAAAAGAAAATACAAAAGGTTTGACACTTTGGAAATATATCTTAACATGGAATGATTTTCTATAAGGAAATATGACATGAAAATCGATGCACGACTGAAAATTGGTTCCCCTAAATATATAATTATCCTTACACTAGAAAATGAATAGGTTCCTTAGAAATGAAAAAAATTCTGAATTAAAAACGAAAACCTAACTGGAAACCAAGGTATCAAGTAAAAAAATGAAATCGATACCAAAATCAAAATTAATCAACTCTACTACTAACCTTCTAACTTAGATTATTATTTGTGTTACATAATTATTAGATTCCTAATATTTATGTACAGTAGTGTAGAAACAAAATGGTTGTTATAAGTAGCAGCCGGTGGCCTTGAAGGATGAGTGACAAGGCTTGACCTCAGTCCTGATCCTACTTCCGGCGGATACCGTGAGAATCGGTGGAGAAGGCCCTCTTCCGGTTTAGATTAGAAAGAGATTAGTTCAGTCAGTCGGCCAAAGACCACGACGGTGGTAAGTCGTGTTAAGTACGCTCCGACTCAATCTGCGCAGTAGTCCGGTGGGGATTCTGAAATAAAATATGATCTAAGTAAATCGAAGTCTTGGTTATTCTCTAAAACCTACCAATGACACAGGGCTTCTGATAAAGAGAAATCCCCAATGGAAGACCAGACACGAAGTCCCCAAGCCGAAGTCCAGACGCTAGAAGAGACGCTAGAAGAGACGAACTGAAGAACAGAAGAAAGTAAAGAAAGAGGTATACAACATTTGCTTCAAAACTCCCCAAATTATTAGTACCTTTAATAATACGCTTCAGCTATCTTCCAAATAAAGCAAAAACTTTTAGAATTACCAATAAACAATGCATTACTATCTGTATTATTGCTAGCAGTGGTGCTGATAGTGTTTTGATTTAGTGCATCCTGGGACGCACATATTTGCTTTGAATTAGACTCGGGAAAATGTATGTGTCCCAACTAAATCCATCTAACCCTACCTGTAACTTGTGATTAAACAAAGAAAACACAAGGTCACGCTTCGATACCGACACTCGTCAATTCAGAGCATGAGTAACACAGCTTGGATTAGTACAGTTTAAATGGAAGCTGATGATAGACGTGGTGTTCCACCTCGAACGCAAAAGCAATCTCAGAGAATGGTCATAGAACTACTATTGTTCGTCTACACGGATAGCCTTGCCATTAAATAATCCACGAAGGCTGATTCATGTGATTAAACTAAGAAATCGAGCCAAACGATTATCATAAACACCTATATCAATTTGTTATTTATTTAGGCAAGTCTGACCAACTAAGAAAATCGACACAGAAATTGACAGACACACAGAATTTTCAACCGCAATATAAAAATCATTACGGTCGATGTAAGAAATGATACACTGTTTTGACAATAGCTGTCATTACATATATCGAATTTCTTCTCCTACCGCTGCAATTACCAAAGCTAAAGATTTACGAAATTAATAGGTAGCCTATTGATTACGTAGGTAATATAGAATTCAAAATGTAAGTGGTAATTCTGAGTCATGGAAAATACCCCCCCCCCCAAAAAAAAAAAATGATAGTTAGCTAGTCTCTGATTTGTCGATCCAGTCGTGAGAACAGGAAGTAGAATTAGAGATTCGAATATAGTTGTGTGACCAAAGGAGACAGTCGCAAATAACGTATGTTTCCCCCAAGGGAGCTTGTTAACTTGGAAACTTGAATAAGGGCGTCAAAAATATCCCAAGTTACCTGTTCGTTAAGAAGAACATGAACAAGAACACAAAGATGAAGAAGTTCCAAAAAGGAAGACAGAAAAAAGCCAAAATAGTAACATGGAATAGACGACACAGCCGGCTAAGATAAGTAAGTATATTTATTTATCAATCCCTCCACACGAACAGGATGCGACACAAGGTGAATTTTTTTTTGTTTTGTTTTATGGCATATCGACCTCGGTGGGTTATTTAATGCCGAAAAAGTTATGAAATAAATTCATTCTTAATACATAATACAATTTTGTTTATCAACTTATGTTTTTCTATTCAACCCATAGATGGGACCTTAAAAGGTACTACCACTCCGGGTCAGAGTGGACCAGGGAGAATGGTGATGAAGGGGGGCTCCACATTCCCCAAACCTCAAAACTGGAACCTCACCATCAGATAGAGTCAAAAGTCAATTTCTTAAGTGGAGTTTAACAGGTTTGAATTCAGAGTTTTCCTTCTCCTAGAGGGGTTACCTAGCCATGTTTAAGAGCCCAGTCGGCTCTGCTATTTACCCATAGCTGGAGGGAAATTTGGATTCATAGCTTTCCCGAGGGTAAGAGCACCATGTGAAATGCAAACAGCTTCGTCGAGGAATTGAGCTCGGATCGACGAGTCTATTTCCTACGAGTCTAACCATTAGCCCACGCGCTTCCATAAAATAAGTAAGTATATGATGAGGAAAGAAGAAAGTTATGCAACTGAGAGCCCAGTCTGTAGTAAGATTTAATTTGAGCCACAACACATCGATCCATGCATCACCCAGAAATTGAACTTGGCTTGCAGTCATTACCCCCGCACGCATATATATATATATATATATATATATATATATATATATATATATATATTATATATTGTATATAAAAATGTTATATATATATATATATATATATATATATATATATATATATATATATATATATATATGAAAATAGAAGGGTTAGAGTAAAATCCGACAGTATTAGGTAAGGCAAAAGAAAGTGAACAAAATCAATCAATTCAAGTCTGAGAGGGGGAGAAATATTTCGTCCTTACTAAACGCCAAGGACTTCTTCAGTCATATGATTTTTATTCAAAGGAAAATTACGTACATTTATATGTTTAGACGAGAAAGTGAGTCTAGCGGAATTGAGGGGTAGGGAGGTTAGGGAAGAATTGAGGATATATATATATATATATATATATATATATATATATATATATATAAAGAAGGTTCCCAAAAAGGATTATGTGTTTGAAAAAAAATTTGATTCTTATCTTACATATGCTAAAAAAACTTTTTAAAAACATAATCCTTTTTCTAATTTTCGCGCGTTAGACCCATATCAAGATAGGATTTGAAACATTCGTTCTCAACAAATATTTAAAAAAAAAAAAAATTACAGTTATTCGCACATTTCATTCATAACATAAAGAAGGGGGAAGGGAGGAGAAAGAAAAAAGAAGAGGAAAAAAAAAGAAAAGAAGAAAAAAAAGTATAACCACGCAAAAAAAACTTAAGCACATTCATTACTGATATTCGTCTCTGAAATAAAGTTTCTTTGAAATCGATAAGACAAAAAATAACATCTTTTTGTTTTTATTTTTTACACGCATTGTAATTGCCTTCAAATTATTAATAAATTATAACATACTTAACAATGCTTCAAATTACCAATTGCTTATATATGTATATATATATATATATATATATATATATATATATATATATATATATGCATGTTGATTTGTATATGCATGTATATGCAGATAAGTAGTAGAGCAGAATGCATGTGTGGATTAGTTTGAATTCGCCCACAAACGCACACAAATAAAACACATATACAACCACAATGAATAAAAGTGTATGCTTATATACGCTGTTTCAGAAAAAAAAATGAATAGTGTTTCATAATTTAATAACTTGACAAAATTCTCATTCAAATGATCTCAAATTTTAACATGTTGGAAAAATTCAAAGTCTTATGCATAGTGTTTTTTACTTTTCTTATTTACAGCTATAAAAGTGTCATTCACCTAAAAAGAAAAGACGTTTAAACATGAAGCTTCGAATTTTGAATTGTTTTCAGATGCTGAGCTCATTCAAACGAGATCATTCAAACGAGATCATTCAAACGAGAATTGGCCAAATATAAGCTTGTGAAATTATATCAATCTATTGAAAATACTCTGTACATTTCAAATAATATCAATTTTTCATTTTTATTTTTTGAATCTCAAGTGTACAAACAATATATATATATATATATATATATATATATATATATATATATATGCTTGTATGTATATCTGTGTGTAGTTGTTTATATATATATATGTGTGTATATATATATGTTGGTATGTATATCTGTATGTATACTTATATATATATATATATATATATATATATATATATATATATTGGTATGTATATCTGTATGTATAATATATATATATATATATATATATATATATATATATATATATGCTGGTATGTATATCTGTATGTATAATATAATATATTATATATATATATATATGCTGGTATGTATATATGTATGTATAATATTATATATGTATATATATATATATATATATATATATATATGCTGGTATGTATATATGTGTGTAGTTGTTTATATATATGTATGTATACTTGTATATATATATATATATATATTAATATATGTTGTATGTATATATGTGTATAGTTGTTTATATATATGTATATTATATATATATATATATATATATATATATATATATATATATATATATATATATATATATATAGCAAGAAACCGCTGGTTGTAATACCGTTCCCGTAATTAAATAAATAAAAGCAAAAAACTTTTATTTGTTTTGATTTCTCATTGAACTATATATATATATATATATATATATATATATATATATATATATATATATATATGCTGGTATGTATATCTCTATGTATACTTCTGTTTATATATATATATATGTATATATATGCTTGTATGTATATCTGTATGTATACTTGATTTTATATATATATATATATATATATATATATATATATATATATATATATAATGAGTGTGTGTATGTATGTATGTAAATATCATATATACATATATATATATATGTGTGTATATATATATACTTACATATATATTATTTGCATAGCGAGAGGGTGAGCAGGTGTGCAGTTTGCTCCCTTTAAGCGCAATTCTCAAGAGTAGCACATTTTTAATATTGTTTTAAACACTTGTGTTCCCTCGTGTAATAAAAGCCGATTCTTATGATTTTTATTGCGAATTTTTTTTTTTCATTTTATCGCACGTCCTTGGAAGAACATAATGGACTCATTATTTTATACGACCTCCCTTGCAGCACTTTGAACTCGGAGCTCAGTCTCCCGTGATGCGTTGATGACCACTGGGAACTGACTTAAACCAAAAGCTATCCATGACGTCATAGTTTTCAATCACGTGCACCTTGGACGATCACATGCACTTTCGTCACTTTCACGTCACGAGTCACAAGCCCAGACATATGTAAGCTTTATACGCAGTGGCACTATCACTGAAACGCATTGTGTCCGCAATTTTACGCACTTTTAACAAGGTAACGCGTACGCTTCTATAAAATTGTAGCGGTCAACTTGCTGAAATTGCATGGTTTCAAGTAACTATTCCTATTTAGTGATATTTTTTTGCATAGTGTGGTAATGCTTATAAATGGTTTTAAACAACTCTACTTGAGAATAGGTACAATCTAGGTATACCCAAAAATCGTTGACTACGTTTTTAAAAACGAATTAAAATTAATTAAACCTATTATTTAAAGTTAAACTTTTGTCTAAATCGATAAGTAGTAACATAATGACCATCATTAAAAAAAGAAAAATATCATTACATATGCAGTTTATTTTTAATAGATTTAAAACGATTTGTTTTGGTCAATTTCGACGCATTCCGCCATTTTGTCTATTATTCAATGGTTTTAGGCGCTTGTTTACAATTTTAATGTAACATTCGCGATTGAAAAAAAAATTACCAAAAATAAGGTAATTATCCAATTTTAATGAAATTTTCAGTATTGATTTATCAATTAATGAATTTTATAATGCATCAGTTATTTTATTTCAAAACTTTAATTTAGTATTTTTGCTATGAAAAATTGATATATAAAATTCATTTAAAATATGAAACGCCTGATGTTAAGTTTAAAATGTTATATTTTTAAATTCTAAAAATAAATATCTATTTAATGCAAACCTTATTTTATTACATCAAAGTATAATTTTTGAAGAAAAACTCGATTGAAAATGTACCCCACCATTTTTAATCAGAAAAAATATCGATGTATAATTTTTTTCTTTTATAAGATTGTAGCCAATTAAAAAATTATCGAAATGAGTAAAAAAGAAATCTCCAAAAAATTAATTATCTATTATTTTTTTACATTTTATTTTTCGATTTTCGGTACTTATTTTCTCATAGAAAAACCACCGTAATTTTTTGTTACTATTCATAACTTCGGTCTTTTATCTCTTTATTTATACTGTAATTAGAAAACTATAAGACCAACTTGAAAAAAATGTTACGCCCCCAACATAAGGGTGGGGGGAAAAATTAAGTAACCTGAAAAAAATGAGAAAGTTTTGAAATAAAATAAATAATGCATTATAAAGATCATTCATTGATAAATAAACACTGAAAATTTCATAAAAATCCGATAATTCCCTGATTTTTGGTAAATTATTTATCTGTAAGGGGGGGGGGTAAAGTCATTTTGTCAAAAAAGCAGATTAGCCTCATTTTGGGTATACCTAGTACTATCACTTTGGGTGGACCTGTGAGTAATGGAAATAAAGGGTTACTCTAGAGTCCCCAGCTCTCCAGAACTGGGGCCTCACCATCAAAAGCAATGTGGGACATGTTCTATTTATGCAGAGGATATAGTCAGCGTATTCCAAACATGGACAGGGATAAGAAAAGGAAACCTCAAAAGAGAAATTGAATCTCTTACAATCGCAGCACAAGACAATACCATAAGAACAAACTATCTAAAGGCAATAATTGATAAGACGCAACGGAATAGCAAGTGCAGAATGTATGGAGACCGAGACGAAATGGGTAATCATATAATAATTTGAGATTGGTTGGTTGGAATTTGAGACATGTCAAATTTTGGGTAATTTTATTCCTGGATGTAGTGTAACGTCATACACAGGACCAACTTAATTGGTATATTATTTGTTAAATTTTTATCTGTTCCCTTTTAAAAAGTCTAGAATCACCCTACGTTCCTAATATGCGATTTCAAAGCCAAGGCTTATATGCTCCCATAAATTTGGTATGAGCTCTCTATAAGGGATGATTCAAATTAACTATCACTACTAGCATATAAGCAATGATCGTTTGCTCGCAAACGATCTTTCTGTGACCGTAAAAAATATATAAACAAACCTATGTATTTAATAGTTTAAAAACACCGGCATCGCTACAGCAGCAGTGACCGAGGGGATAAGATATCAGGCTGGCAAACAGTCAGTCGGAGTTCGACCCTACCCAAGGACAGTTGTTGTGTCTAGCTACACTGAAGAGGCGTGAAACTCCGAAACACGTGTCTGTGGATGACTTATTATATATAAAATAATTATAGCTAAAAGATTCAACGTGCATCATATGATTGTAATTATATAATATTTATGAACATCACTCTATAGAAAGTGTTGCAGTGAAGTGAATGTGTGTGTGTGAGTGAGCAGTGTATTTGAATAAACAGGGATAGCTAAAAGATTCAAAGTGACTACATTATTACTACACACACAAAATAGTGCAGTAGATTTTAAAACAACTAATAACGATTTTGTGTGTGTAGTCATAAAACTAATAACTCACTTTGAATCTTTTAGCTCGAAATCCGTAATTATTTTACTGTTTATTCAAATACTTCACTGCAACACTTTCTATAGAGTGATGTTCATAAAGGGTTACGCATTATATTAATTACAATCATATTTGATTGTTCCTGCATAGAATACTTGTTTTTTTACCTCTCAAAAACAAAAAGTGGAAAACAATCGTTTGTCTGTTCAAATACTTACGAGATGTATTATGTGTGGCGCGGAATCTTAATATCTTGTTAATCTGAATTATATTTTAAATAGATATAGATAGATAGATAGATAGAGTGAGAGAGAGAGAGAGAGAGAGAGAGAGAGAGAGAGCATAAATTGGTATAGACTGAGATAGTGACAGAGGGAGAGAGAATGTTGAGATAGAGAAGGAGGGAAGTAAGAGGGATATGAATAGACTGAGGTAGATATTTTTAAAAAACTGATCTATTAACAAAATAAAATATATATAAATATACTGAGAGAGAGAGAGAGAGAGAGAGAGAGAGAGAGAGAGAGAGAGAGAGAGAGTACGGATATAGAGTCGGTAAGAGGGATATGAATAGACTGAGTTATAAACAGACTAGGATAGTTATTCATAGAATAAGATAGATATTAACAATGTAGGTAGGTAGGTGGCTGGCTGGGGTGTTGGTAATTAGTTAGGCAGGTATGAACAGATTGATAGATAGATACATGCATACATATGAACAGACTGATATATATATATATATATATATATATATATATATATACATATATATATATATATCTATATATATATACATACATACATACATATGAACATACTGATATAGATACATACATACATACATATAAACAGATTGAGATATATATCAATAGATACATACATACATATGAACAGACTGAGATATATATAAATAGATACATAGATACATATGAACAGACTGAGAGGGGTACATACATACATACCCACATGCACAGGAATAGATTGAGATAAATATATATAATCTCCAATAAATAAGTACACAGCAACCATGTTAAAAATCAATTTTCTCCTAAACCAACGATTCCAGAATTTTATCATTTTTAACTGAACATTATACCATCTAGACTAATATGTAATATTATTTCTTACCAAGCTCTTGAGTACTGAAACCAGCCATAACCAAAATAACAATGCAACTCTTCTGTAGCCAAATTTAATATTATCCAAATATACATTTGCTAATACAGGATAGCACACAAATTACAGAAATATGTTTTTTTAATTTACAACTTTCTTGTTTTTAATCTGATTATATTATTTTTCAGATATTCTATAAGTAACCTAAGCAAATTGAAAATGTCAAGTTAAAATGTGTAAGAACAAATTAAAATCATAGAATTTTACGATTCAACTGAGAGGTACCGTATTTACGGCATATAGGAAGCACTTTTTTCCATAAATAAATTTTTACATCTATCGAGATGTACTTCCGTTTTCTATTAGGAATTCACTATATTACCTCAAATAAAGTCTTGGTATGGAGATGTTTTGCTGCATGGCCGGCCAAGCCATTTGCTCGATGTTTTGTCCTCATCCATTTAATGAAATAACTACCGTATTTGACGGCATATAGGACGCACTTTTTTCCAAAGACTTTGTCTCAAAACATCTCCCTGCGTCTTATACACCGTAGGTGAGGGTTTGAGACCTCCCATAGGTAGGCTAATCTTCTCTACGATGCTCACTAACCCAGCTTACGCTCAGCACTTTTACCTACCCTAAACTCCATGCATCCATATTTTATTGCTGGTATTATTGTATTATTAACGGTGCTTTAAAAATGAATTCGTAAAATGAAAGCAATGAATTATTATTATTATTATTATTATTATTATTATTATTATTATTATTATTATTTCCTGCTATTGAAATATCTTGTGTGTGCTTATTGCTTGCCTGTACTGCCAAATTGCTTTTATAAAGCTATGTTTCTGCTTGTGTAATGCACAGCTAGACCGTTTTCAACAATATATGCTTAAATACATTATAAACTTTTTTCCTGAATCTGACCTGCTGAAATGGGGGTGCGTCTTATATGCCCGTGCGTCTTATATGCCGTCAATTACGGTATATAATTTCAACAAAGTTATTTTGGTAGGAGAATTATTTCAAGAAATTCAGAATTCAAATGACTTTCCCATTCATCTGCTTTGTCTGTCTGGTTTCTTTTTGTAGGTTTATTTAAAGGAGTGTGCATATATGAATAAGTTTAAAACATTATTACTACTCAAGAATAATATTATTAGTATTATATTATATTAGTATTATAATACCGAGAGAAGTTTTTAAGGGCCATAATTGGCCAGTTGATTCTATGTAGAGAGTCCTCCGAATTGGATCCTTTGGTAATCCTCTCCGGTAGAGAATCCTAGGTTCCTATGTCGATGCTTGCGAGTAAACTGAGAAAGAATCTGCGCTTAAGTAATATATCAGCCACGCAGTATGGCCAACGATTGGCTAAGGAACATACCACATGATCTCCCCAAGTCTATAAGTATAAGCGGGGAACTGGCACACACCTTATATCTACCAAAAATAAAAGTGCGTGGTGTAATGGTTAAAGTCATGGGAAATGGACTCGTCGCACCGAGTTCAAATCCTGAATGTGGTAATTGCATTTTACTTAGCGCTAATACCCTTGTGAAAGGTATGAATCCTACTCTCTCCAGCTATGGATAAATAGTAGGGCAGACTAGGCAACCTTGTTTAGGCAACTGGTCTAGGAGAAGGAAAACTCTGAATTCAAACCCCTTAAACTCCGCTCACATCCTGCTAGTGCGGATTGACCCCAGAAACCTTGAATAACGTCATACAAACGGCTCGAATTAGGTTTGGTTGACTTGCTTAATGGCATATCAATCATCGTGGATTATCTAAGCCATTCTTGTAGAATAACATTATTGTTACTGTTTAACCTATAGCCTGAGGGGAAAAGCGTGTTCATACCTTTCCCAATGGTATTAGTTTGAAAGTGAAGCAAATAGTGTGACTGGAGTTCGAACTCAGGACGATGTCGCAGTTCAACACTTTAACCATTACGTCATGTGCTTGAATTAACGTGTAATTTTTTTTATCCGTGAAAAAGGCGACAATCTACAAAATATCATAGTTATTTACGCTAAGCTTAATTGTGGGACAAAGGTAGAAGAATGGGCACCCAGTAAGAAACAAATGTGTATGTTTGTGCTTTGTTTGTTTGGTTGGCTGGCTGGCTGGATTTCATGGCATGTCAACCCTGGGCCTATTTTATGCCGAATACATTTATTATCATTCATTCTTGTTGGGTAATCAAATCTTTTAAAATTTCAAGTCATTTTTTATGGGACGCTAACAGTTACTACTATTCCGGATCAGAATAGACCTGGGGGTAATGGCATTGAAAAGCGTACTCCACATTACTCAGTACTCTAGAATTGGAACCTCACTACAAGATGCAGTTTATCGTCATACCCAGTACACTATGATCGCCAGCAACCGCCTCCTAGCACATTTATGACAAAAAGGGTTAGGGGTTGCCATAAAAGCAATAGTGTCGAGACAATCATATAGGTGCTAGGGCTTGACAGCCAAAGTGGAGTGTTGTGTGTCATGGACTACTCAACCACCAGAATTCTGTCTTTAAGCATCACGGGTCAACAGGTGGCCCCACTGGATGAGGGTCTTACTCTCTGTAGAGGTGAAGTTGGTGTTTGCTTCTGCCCAACCGACAGGACTGTATGTTTTAGTGTATGTGTGTGAGTGTACACGCAATTGTAATTGATATACTCAATGTTTGATAAAATCTAAAATGGCAGTAAAAACAATAATGCTAAATACATACAAGTTGTAAACACTAAATGAAAGTGTAGAGCAAATATAACAATATTACCGCCCTGTCGACTGGAGCGTTAGAATACACCGACTGCACCTCTACAGAGGAGTAAGAACCCCCATGGGGCCACCTGTTGGCCGTGGGGTGGCGACCTGTGATGCTTTAGGATGGAATCCTGGTGGAGGAGCAGTCCATGACATGCAACACTCCACTTAGACCATTACTTAGGCTAGACGGGCGGTCTGAGAGGGCCCCTCCGATCAATCGGCTGGTCACGTCAAGCCCTAGCACCTATATGATTGTCCCAACCCTATTGCCCTTATGGCAAACCGCAACCATTTTTATCATATGGATGCTAGAAGGCTCTGGCTGAGGGTCTTCATGTCCTGGGAATGGCGTTAAACTCTATCTGATGGTGAGATTTCAGTTCTGGAGGT
>CM042147.1:69601640-69604140 GCA_023376005.1 Doryteuthis pealeii | reverse complement strand
CGAATGGCTTAACATTTCCGACTGCAGTTTCTCGCCGTAGCGCGAATCTTCAGGGAATTATTTGTCCTACCATCCGCCTTTTAAAACGTATATATATATATATATATATATATATATATATATATGTGTGTGTGTGTGTGTGGTGTGTGTGTGTGTGTGTACAGTTGTCGGGGTAGCTTAATGTCGGTATCAAGCAGACAGAGTCAATCCCCTTTTCAGACCACATTCCCCTTTCAGACCAAATATATATATATATATATATATATATATATATATATATATATATCATCATATCACGCTTGCAGCACGGATATCCACGACAATCTCTCGCCAACCTTCCCTATCACTTATTGCATCTGGGAGGTCCTCTGCGGAGCAACCAGCATCCTCGCATAGTTGGTCAATGTAGGTGCTTGCCAGGCGCCCCACACCTGCATGTCCATGTGTTGGCTTCCACAGGAGAACGTCGCTTATGAGTTCGTCCTTGCTTCTCCAGCAGTATCCTGCATGCCTTGTCCGTCTCACTCGGATAGTTTGTGAGAAGGGGGGCTAGTGACCGTACAGCTGTCTCCTCGTGGGGTGCTGCTTCTACGACTTGCTCAAGACTGCACGCAGCATTCTTGTGCAGCTTCCATCTAGCTTATTCTCAAGACGCTTCGTTGGGGTACAAGTGGTGCAGCCATATAGCTGCACTGATACAACCACAGCCTGGAAGAACTGTTGCTTCAGCTTGTCAGGGAAATCGGACCTCCATATGACTGATAATTTGTTTGCCTTTGCTATTCGTGTATTAACATCGCTCTCTGTGGATGAGATATTACTACCTAGGTACATGAATTGTTCTACTGGCTTTGAGTTGAGTGTGGAGATGTTTGCTTTCTTTTTGAAACTCATGAACTCCGTTTTACTGGAGTTCACATAGAGGCCGATATTTTCTGCTGTCTCCTCCAAGCTATGTAGCAGTGACTCAGCCTATGCCGGTGTATCTGCAAGAAGTGCAAGGTCATCAGCATAGTCTACATCTGGACTGTTTGTGCGGGATATCGCCTGCTTCTTGCCTTTATATATATATATATATATATATATATATATATATATATATATTATATTGGTGATTGTGTGTGTTTCTGTCTGTAACCGAAACTATATTACAACTCAAGTCACAATTCTCTTAGTTATTGACATCACATTCTCCTTGATTTTATTTTTATCTAAACCTCAATCATTAATAAAATTGTCTTACATTATTAATACTTTTAACTATGTCTACATACTGACAACATGCAATTATATTTATATATACAACAAAATAGCGGTTTACAGTGTAAACGGGAAGGCTAATTTGCATATTAATATTAAAAAATCGAATTTAATAAATATGGGCTTAGTATTATTGATTTCTAATTGTTTGGTTTTATTTTAATGAATATAAGCAAAAATCTCTTCAGTGAATCTTAGATGAAATCCATTAACAAGAAAAAATAACTGTCATTTTATTCTTTACTTCCTCTTATAACTAAATACTTAAATTAGAAAAAATAACAATGAAAGACGAGAGTGATGGAAGAGTAAGTTTCAGTTGTTCCATTTTTTACTATACTCCCTCTGTTTCAAATCTTTTATTATACTCCCTCTGTTTCAAATCTTTTTATCTGTATTCTTATTTAGTTTCATTAGCTTTTATAATTTAATACAATATTTTATTACATTAAAACTTAAATACTTGCACCCGGAGGGTGCATATATTTGCTAGTATATATAATGTACTAATGCTTGCAATGCTACACAATCATATTTTTGTTGCAGATTTTCAATGACGTAGAGTTTGGCTATAAACGATGTCTAATGACATCTTTTTGGTTGTTTAATGCTCACTTGTAATAATCAATTACTAAGATCTTCGCTTTAGAAAAATAGCTGTTAGGAATGTTCGTATTTTAATAGATTGATTGATAGACACATATATACATCACATTTTCCTTTTTCGTTTATTGGGTTAAAGAAAATCGAGTGCCAAATTAACTGAAGAGTGGAAAATTGATATGTTGCATAGAATTTTCCTGGGTCGATGTAATTTACATTTGTGTTTGACTAATAAATTTTCTTTCAGAGGCATTTACCATTTCTTGTTGGTGCTGGAATTGTCATTGTTAAGTTTTTAAGGGCCATTGCTTGGCCTTATAGCAGAAGCGCTTATCTAGTGGAATCCTTTGGTTACTTAAGTGTCCTCAGTTACTGGTAATCGTATAAGTCCTTCGTGAGTATTGGTAAAGATCCAGGTAATCCTATGTGCGTCCTCTAACGGTGCAGTTTGAGTTATGGCCAATATGGGGGGGGAGTTAAGTATCTTATCAGGCCAGTAGTACTGCCAGTGATTGGTTAGAAGAGTCAATCACCTGACCTTGACCAGTCTATAAATATAAGCGGGGAACTAGCACACACCTTATATCCTAATAACTTGGGCACCTCACGTGGTGTAATGGTTAGCAAGCTGGATTAG